>JARQOC010000002.1:176051469-176249727 GCA_033576535.1 Allobates femoralis
ATAGTAAAATAATAAACTGTATACTTTACCTCCTCCTCCAGCGCTGATCTCCTGGTGTCTCTCCGGTCTCCCGGCTGCTGCTGTGATCGCACGCAGAGATGATGTCACTCATTGCTGTACCGATCACATGACCGCTCAGAACCAGGAAGTGGAGGAGCTCTGTAGCATCATCTCTGCCCGATCACAGCTGCACGGAGGTAGACTGGGAGATCAGCGCTGGAGGAGGGAAGAATAGAGCAGCATGGGGGCCATATCTAACACAGGGGGGCATGTGCCACACATAGGGGACGTGTGCCATGCATAGGGGATGTGTTCCACGCATAGGGGATGTGTGCCTCGCATAGAGGACGTGTGCCACGCATAGGGGACGTGTGCCCTGCATTGGGGATGTGTGCCCTGCATTGGGGATGTGTGCCCTGCATAGGGGACGTGTGCCCTGCATAGGTGACGTGTGCCCTGCATTGCGGACGTGTGCCACGCATAGGGGACGTGTGCCCTGCATAGGGGACGTGTGCCCTGCATAGGGGACGTGTGCCACGCATAGGGGACGTGTGCCCTGCATAGGAGACGTGTGCCATGCTTAGGGGATGTGTGCCCTGCATAGGGGACGTGTGCCACGCATAGGGGATGTGTGCCCTGCATAGGGGACGTGTTTCACTGTCGGTTTTCCTGTCCCGCTATTTGAAATGAACAGCGATATGAAAACGACACAACAGCGATCCCGGCCAGGTCGTATCATTATCAGTATCGCTGGTGCGTCTTTATGTGTGACAGGGGCTTTACCAGCGATGTGAACACAACGCACCAGCGATTCCGGCCAGGTCACATTGTTGTCGGTATCGCTGGTGCGTCGTTATGTGTGATTGGGGCTCTATACTTACAGGACCTCTGATGATGTCACAATCATGGCTGAAGCAAGGTCACATGACTGTGACATCACCAGAGGTCCTTAAGCTAAACGCACACAGCACCAGGAGCCAGGTACTGCAGACCACTTACACCCACACACCCTACACTCACCCTGTACTCACACTCACCCACCACTCACACTTACCCTGCACTCACGTCACACTCTGTCCTGCACTCATGCCACACTCACCTTGCACTCACGTCACACTTAGCCCCACACTCACCTTGCACTCATGTCACACTGTCTCTCTAACGCAAAACCCATGTCCGCTCGGTCTCCTGCCCACTGCTCACCCGCTCCACGCTCCCTCCCGGGTACCGCTCCATGCTCCATCTGCCTGCCACTCCATCTCCCCGCCATTCTACTTCTTCTTCTTTTCGTGGCATAGACTCCAGAAATTCAAAGGCCGGGGGGGGGAGGGAATGGAGCTACCAAAAGGGGCGTCATGATGGCCATGAACAAGGACACGCCCCCCCACATCAGGGCTATGTGCTTGGGCACGCCTATTATGACGCCCCCTGTCAACTCCGCCCCCCGAGGCCTTGGAATTGCTGACGTCTATGCTGGAGGAAGAAAAAGAAGACATGCTAGGGTGAACAGAAGCCTTGAGTAGGTGAGAACTGAGGGGGCCACCGCCGCACAACCGCACTGCCACACACCCACATATTCTAGAATACCCGATGCGTTAGAATCGGGCCACAATCTAGTATAGATATATGTTGGCTTCTGGTTTACTGTGCCTCAGACAAAACACCTGCAAAAGTAATGTTTTGTGTTCTGGAAAAAGTCAAACATGTATTATGAAAAAACCTATGAAACATAATTCATATTTATTTCTAAAAAGGAGGCTATTATGCCCTGACTGCCCCTGTACACAGAATAAATAACTTATACAAATTTCCCACCCTGTATTATAATTATCTGTTTCCAGTCTGATGGGCTTCAGATCAGTCAAGTCCTGCCTCACCTGATGTCTTTTCCGACTCTCCTGCTGTATGTCCAGCCTCTCCTGCCATCTGACTGCCCGCCTCTTCTTCTGAGTGATGTGGATAATGCCTCCTGCTTTATCCACGTCTCATTCTGCCATCTTTCACCTGCACATATGCTTCTCCAACTTGCACAGGTGCACTGTGCTCTGCCCTACTGAGGGAAAAGCCAAAAGCTCATCAAACCTTGAGCAAACTGCAGGAGTTTCTGCGCATGCGCAAAGTATCACCCGGCTATCAGACTTCTGTGTGTGATGTGTGGTAACGTCACTGAAAGCACTAGAGTTCAAAGTCATGGGATTGCCCCTGTGTGACCCTGTGAGATTGAACTCTAGTAACTTTCATTCACTGCACATATTATTTTATCTATTATATAATTGCAAATGGGTTTTTTGCCCCTTTTGAGTCCGCTCGCGCTGCGAGTCAGCGTGGTCATGTGGATACGCCCGAAGCATTGGCCGCGCAGCGGCCATTGCGAGCAGTTCTAAGGCGACTCGCTATGCCCGCGCAGCGGGCATGGCGAGTCGCCTTAGCAGCGCGAAGCATTGGCCGCGAAGCGGCCATTGCGAGTCAGAGACTCGCTCTTCTAGAATCCCGATGTGCATCGGGCACCCAGCTAGTATATATATATATATATATATATATATATATATATATATATATAAAGAAATAATAAAAAAAATAATAAAGTAGGGCTTCGCTGTATTTTGGGTTGCCAGCCAGGTGAAATTAGGCAGCCGGAATCCTCAGTGTTCAGACTAATGAGAGGGGACACGGGACCACCAGCCACATCTGCTGCCTGCGTCAGCCTCCTCCAGCACTCTCCAGAGCCCCCACTCCCTCCAGCAAAGTCACACATCCCATTCCCCATATATACGGTCCATAAGATGCACCCCCACAATTTGAGGGGAAAAAAAGTGTGTATTATGGTACGAAAAATATGGTAATAAAAATAAAAAGTACACATATTTTAGTAATGTTGGGTTCGTAAGTGCCTGATCTATCAAAATATGTAATCAATAAATCTGATCTTACATTACCGTGTAATGTAAAAAAATGGCTAAATGACAAAATTTTATTTTTTGGTTGCCCGCAACATTGCAATCAAATTCAATAAAGTGTGATCAAAAAAGTGTATCTACCGAAAAATGGTATCATTAACAACGTCAGTTGAAGATGCAAAATATAAGCTGTCACACATTGCCCCAGATCCCAAAAGATGTGAATGCTGCAGGTCGTGGAAAACGGTGCAAAAGCAAAATTCTTTTTTTTTTTTTTTTATTCTTAATTTTTTTTCACCACTTAAAGAGGACTTGTCACCAAACCAGGCATGGTGATCTAATTACAGCACTGGATACAGCATGTCTGCAGCATCCAGGCAAGGGGTCCCCCAGCACTTGAGCATCCCTGTACCCCGAGATAATACAGTTAGAAAACTTACATGCTACAGCCACTAAGGAGGTGGCTAGGGGCTGCAGCCAAGGGCAGATTCACACCCCCTGCATGTGTAATCTGCCCACCGCTGCCAATCATTCTCTCCCTGTCTGCAGCATTTAAACAGAGTTTTTTTGTCTCTCCCATTTAGCCCCGCCCCTCAGGGAGAGAGAAAAAAAAACTCTGCAGCGGTGGGCAGATTACACATGCAGGGGGTGTGAATCTGCCCTTGGCTGCAGCCCCTAGCCACCTCCTTAGTGGCTGGAGCATGTAAGTTTTCTAAGTGTATTATCTCAGGGTACAGGGCTGCTCAAGTGCTGGGGCACCCCTTGTCTGCATGCTGCAGACATGCTGCATCCAGTGCTGTAATTAGATCACCATGCCTGGTTTGGTGACAGGTCCTCTTTAAATTACAGTAAATATATACATGTTTGGCATCTACGAACTTGTACCGACCCGAGACATCATACTGACATGTCAGTGCTACCATACAGTACTGACCCGAGGCATCATACCAACACGTTAGTGTTACCAAATCATATTGACCTGTGGCATCATATCGACACCTCAGTGCTACCATATAGTACTGACCCGAGACATCATAATGACAGGTCAGTGTTACCATATAGAACTGACCCCAGACATCATACCGACAAGTCAGTGTTACCATATAGCACTGAACCGAGACATCATACCAACACATCAGTGTTACCATATAGTATTCACCCCAGACATCATACCGACAAGTCAGTGTTACCTTATAGAATTGACCTAAGACATCATACCGACAAGTCAGTGTTACCACATAGCATTAACCCAAGGCATCACACCGACACGTCAGTGTTACCAATCAATAAATTTGTTCTTACATTACTGTGTAATGAAAAAAAATGGCTAAATGTCAAAATTAAATGTTTTGGTTCCCTGCAACATCTACCGAAAAATGGTGTCATGAACAACGTTAGCTGAAGACGCAAACTAAGCTGTCACACATTGCCCCAGATCCCAAAAAATGTGAATGCTTCAGGTCATGGAACATGGTGCAAAAGCGCAATTCTTCTTTTTTTTTAAAAAATTCTCAATGTTTTTCAACACTTAAATAACAGTAAAACTATACATGCTTGGTATTTACGAACTCGTACCGACCCAAAACATAATACTGACATGTCAGTGTTACCATATAGTATTCACCCGAGACATCATACCAATATAGTACTGACCCGAGGCATTATACCGACACGTCAGTGTTACCATACAGTACTGACCCCAGACATCATGCTGACCTGTCAGCTTTACCATGTAGTACTGACCTGAGGCATCATACCAACATGTCAGTGTTACAATATAGTACTGACCTGAGACATCATACTAACACGTCAGTTTTACCATATAGTACTGAACCGAGGCATCATACCAACACCTCAGTGTTACCATACAGTACTGACCCGAGGCATCATACCGACACCTCAGTGTTACCATATAGTACTGACCCTAGACATCATACTGACCTGTCAGTTTTACCATGTAGTACTGACCTGAGGCATAATACTGACATGTCAGTTTTACCATATAGTACTGACCCTAGGCATCATACTGACACCTCAGTGTTACTATATAGTACTATCCCGAGACATCATACCGACACATCAGATTTATCATATAGTACTGACCAAAGACATCACACCAACACATCAGTGTTACCATATAGTACTGGGAAGATAGTGTAAATAGTAACCTGGGCACAAGTAATGAAATTGGGGTGGCATGGGGGGTGGGGTTAGAACAGTCAATCTAGTAGGAAGGAATAGAGGTAAAGAGAGATGCATAAAGTGCATGTACACTAATGCCAGAAGCCTCACCAACAAAATGGAGGAATTAGAAAGAATTAATTTTGTCGGAAAATAATTATAACATGGTTGGGATATTGGAGACATGGCTGGACCAGAGCCATGACTGGGCTGTTAATTTACAGGGCTATTGTCTGTTCAGAAATGACCGTACAAATAGGCGAGGAGGAGGTGTATGTTTATACGTAAAATCATCCTTAAAACCCATCCTGCGTGATAATATAGGTGAATCTAATGGAAATGTAGAGTCTCTGTGGGTGAAGATAAGGGGAGGGGGAAAAGATAATAAATTACTGATAGGGGTTTGTTATAAGTCTCCAACAATAATGGAAGTGGAGGAGAATATCCTCATAAAGCAAATAGATGAAGCAGCGACTCAGGGAGAGGTCATTATTATGGGGGACTTCAACTACCCATAAATGCATTGGGAATCAGAAACCTGCAGTTCCAGCAAAGGTAATAGGTTTTTGACAATTTTGAGAGACAATTATCTTTCACAACTTGTTCAGGACCCAACAAGAAGGGGGGAACTGCTGGACCTAATATTAACCAACAGGCCGGACCGCATATCAAATATACGGGTTGGAAATAACTTTGGTAATAGTGATCATAATATAATAAGTTTTCATGTATCCTTTAATAAGATGTGTAGTAGAGGGACCACAAGGACACTAAACTTCAGGAAGGCAAATTTCCAAAGGTTGAGAGATGATCTTAGTGCAATAAACTGGGACAATGTCCTGAGACATAAAAGTACACAAAGCAAATGGGAGACTTCTATTAGCATCCTGAATAGGACCTGTGCACAATATATACCCTATGGCAGTGATGGCACGCAGAGCCGCCTCCGCTGGCACGCAGCCTCGCCACCACACTGCCGCTTCGATCTGCCGGCACGCGCCGCGCCGCCGGCAGATCAAAGCTGTATCTGAGCAGAGGAGACTTTTCTCCTCTCTCAGACACTTCTAGGCCCGCCCTCCCGGCCAGCGTCATGTGACAGCGGTCACATGACGCGCCCGGCATCACGTGACCGCCCTCAGTGCTGGAGACGCACAAGATGCAAGCTGCAGCAGCGGTGAAGAAAGGTGAGTATGAAAGTTTTTTTTTTTTTCACCAGCAGCCAGGATGGGGCCAAACAAGGAGGAGGATGATGGGGCAATACCTAGAGGAGAGAGGAGGATGGGGCAATACTAGGAGGAGGATGATGGGGCAATACTAGGAGGAGGAGGATGATGGGGCAATACTATGAGGAGGAGGATGATGGGGCAATACTAGGAGGAGGAGGAGGATGGGGCAATACTAGGAGGAGGAGGAGGATGGGGCCAAACAAGGAGGAGGATGATGGGGCAATACTATGAGGAGGAGGATGATGGGGCAATACTATGAGGAGGAGGATGATGATGGGGCCATAATATGAGGAGGAGGATGATGGGGAAATACTATGAGGAGGAGGAGGATGGGGCAATACTATGAGGAGGAGGAGGATGGGGCAATACTATGAGGAGGAGGAGGATGGGGCAATACTATGAGGAGGAGGAGGATGGGGCAATACTATGAGGAGGAGGAGGATGGGGCAATACTATGAGGAGGAGGATGATGGGGCAATACTATGAGGAGGAGGATGATGGGGCAATACTATGAGGAGGAGGATGATGATGGGGCCATAATATGAGGAGGAGGATGATGGGGAAATACTATGAGGAGGAGGAGGATGGGGCAATACTATGAGGAGGAGGAGGATGGGGCAATACTATGAGGAGGAGGAGGATGGGGCAATACTATGAGGAGGAGGAGGATGGGGCAATACTATGAGGAGGAGGAGGATGGGGCAATACTATGAGGAGGAGGATGATGGGGCAATACTAGGAGGAGGAGGATGATGGGGCAATACTAAGAGGAGGAGGATGATGATGGGGCCATAATATGAGGAGGAGGATGATGGGGAAATACTATGAGGAGGAGGAGGATGGGGCAATACTATGAGGAGGAGGAGGATGGGGCAATACTATGAGGAGGAGGAGGATGGGGCAATACTATGAGGAGGAGGAGGATGGGGCAATACTATGAGGAGGAGGAGGATGGGGCAATACTATGAGGAGGAGGATGATGGGGCAATACTAGGAGGAGGAGGATGATGGGGCAATACTAGGAGGATGAGGATGATGGGGCAATACTATGAGGAGGAGGAGGATGATGGGGCCATACTATGAGGAGGAGGAGGATAGGGCAATACTATGAGGAGGAGGAGGATGGGGCAATACTATGAGGAGGAGGATGATGGGGCAATACTATGAGGAGGAGGATGATGGGGCAATACTATGAGGAGGAGGATGATGATGGGGCCATACTATGAGGAGGAGGAGGATGGGGCAATACTATGAGGAGGAGGATGATGGGGCAATACTATGAGGAGGAGGATGATGATGGGGCCATACTATGAGGAGGAGGATGATGGGGCAATACTATGAGGAGGAGGAGGATGGGGCAATACTATGAGGAGGAGGATGATGGGGCATTACTATGAGGAGGAGGAGGATGGGGCAATACTATGAGGAGGAGGAGGATGGGGCAATACTATGAGGAGGAGGAGGATGGGGCAATACTATGAGGAGGAGGATGATGGGGCAATACTATGAGGAGGAGGAGGAAGGGGCAATACTATGAGGAGGAGGATGATGGGGCAATACTAGGAGGAGGAGGATGATGGGGCAATACTAGGAGGAGGAGGAGGATGGGGCAATACTAGGAGGAGGAGGAGGATGGGGCCGTACAAGGAGGAGGATGATGGGGCAATACCTGGAGGAGGAGGATGATGGGGCAATGCCTGGAGGAGGAGGATAATGGGGCAATACTAGGAGGAGGATGAGGGGGCAATACAAGGAGGAGGATGATGGGGCAATACTAGCAGGAGGAGGAGGATGGGGCAATACAAGGAGGATGATGGGGCAATACTAGGAGGAGGATGGGGCAGTACAAGGAGGAGGAGGATGGGGCAATACCTGGAGGAGGAGGATGGATGATGGGGCAATACTAAGAGGAGGAAGGATGGATGGATGGGGCAATACTAAGAAGAGGATGGATGGATGGGGCAATACTAAGAGGAGGATAGATTGATGGATGGGGCAATACTAGGAGGAGGATGGATGGATGGGGCAATACGAAGAGGAGGCAGGATGGATGGGGCAATACTAAGAGGATGATGGATGGATGGATGGATGGATGGATGGGGCAATACTAATAGGGGGCAGGATGGGGCATATTATTATGTCATGGGGCAGGATGGGGCATATTGTTATGTGATGGGGCAGGATGGGGCAATACTAACAGGGGGCAGGATGGGGCATATTGTTATGTGATGGCAGGATGGGGCATATTATTATGTGATGGGGACAAGGATGGGGCAGATTACTATGTAATGGAGGCAAGAATAGGGCAATACTACCAGGGGGCAAGTTGGGGCATATTACTATGTGATGGGGACAATGGTGGTGCAATAATACCAAGGGACAAAGATGAGACACATTACTGCAGGATGGGGAATATTGCTGCAAGAGGACAAGGATAGGGCATTACAACAGGATGGGGCATTACTACATGATGGGGCAGGATAGGGACATTACCACAAGGGGACAAGGATGGGACATTACCGAAGGGGACAAGGATGGGGCATACTACAAGGGGATAAGGATGAAGACATTACTACAAGAAGTGGGGGTCAGGATAGGAACATTACTGCCAGGAGAGGGTCAGGATGGATAACAACTGCAAGGAGAGGGTCAGGATGGAACATATAGCTAGGAGAGGATCAGAATGGAGCAAAATGCTAGAAGGAGAGGATCAGGATGGAGAACATAGCTAGAAGGAGGTGGTCAGGATGGAGCACATAACTACAAGGAGAGGGTCAGGATGGAGATATTACTACAAGATGAGGACCAGGATTTCAGTATGAAATCTGCTTGTATTCCATGATAAAATCTATCTCCTATCTGTCTAATATTCTGCATTTTTTCCATACAGATCAGTCCACCTGCTGTTTCTAGAAAGGGCAGTGGCAGCGGCTCAGCTTCAATGTCCAGTACACATGAGCTGTCTGTCCACTGCCGAAGAGAAGAGAAGACTGCAAAGGTAAGTTTAAAATAAATTAATTGTTAAAATAATTGAATTGATCATCAATGCTTCAGGACTACAAGCCCTGCACAGGGAAGAGAGTTATCATCTGCTGGCTCTCCCCCCTGTGCAGCGCTTGTGATTACCACTGCTGCTGTAATTTAGGTTATATTATCGTGTTGGCACTTCGCCATAAATAATTTTGTTTTAGGGTAAGTTCACACTTACCGGCGGGTTTCTGGGCGGCGGGTGGGCGGAACCCGCTAGGAAGCTCCGGCGCCGTGCACCGGCTTCCGTGCGGGTATGTGCAGCGGGAGCCGGGCGGTATCCGGCGGCTGCCCAGCGGGTTCTCGGCGGCGATTCTGCAGCGGCTGGAAGCAGCACATGTTTCTGCTTGCAGCCGCTGCAGAACCGCCGGTTTTTACAGCATGTTCATTCTTTGCTAACCCGCTGGGAAACCTGCGGGTTAGCAACGGATGACGCTGGGGAACCGCCTTAATGTGCACAGCCTTGGGCTGTTTACATTAGTTTTAATGTTAATCCAAACGCTGGTTTGGATTAACATAAATTAACATAAAACTAATGTAGGCAAAACGGCGGTTTACACAGGTAAACCGCCGAAAAACAGCCCAGTGTGCACATACCCTTAGGTTGCAGTTTGGGCACTCGGCCTCAGAAAGGTTCGCCGTCACTGCCTTATGGGAATAAGCATGCTAGAGATAGGAGGAAACCACTATGGCTAAATAAAGCGGTAAGAGGTGCAATATCTGACAAAAAGAAAGTATTGAGGGAAGTAAAGCAAGTAGGTAGTGATGAAGCGTTAAATAAATACAGTAAATTAAATAACATTTGTAAAAAGAAAATCAAGGCAGCAAAGATTGAGACAGAGAGACTCATTGCCAGAGTAAGTAAAAATAATCTCAAAATATTTTTTAACTACATAAATAGTAAGAAACTAAAAAAGGATTGTGTTGGCCCCTTTAAAAATAATCTGGGTGAAATGGTGGATAAGGATGAGGAAAAAGCCAATATGCTAAATGACTTTTTTTCAACAGTATTTACACAAGAAAATCCCATGACAGACAATATGATCAGTGATAACAAAAACTCTCCATTAAATGTCACCTGCTTAACCCAGCAGGAAGTACGGCATCGACTAAAAATCACTAAAATTGACAAATCCCAGGGCCCGGATGGGATACACCCCAGAGTACTGCAGGAATTAAGTACCGTCATAGATAGTCCAGTATTTTTAATCTTTAACCTTCCTAGCGGTATTCCCGAGCCTGACTCGGGGTTAACATTCACTGCCAGAAGCGGTAACCCCGAGTCAAGCTCGGGCTTACCCGCGGTCGCGGCAGATGCGGTGAAAAAACTGCATCTGCCGCACTTGCCGCACTTGCCGCATAGCCGCCGCACTTGCGGCGCGGTTGCGGTAATCGCCATAGTAAGTATAGGAGGACTTGCGGCAGGTGCGGCAAGTGCGGTTTTGCACTTGCGGCAGGTGCAGCCGCGAAAAAAAACGCACTTGCCGCACCTGCCGCAAGTGCAAAACCGCACTTGCCGCACCTTCCGCAAGTGCAAAACCGCACTTGCCGCACCTGCCGCAAGTCCCCCTATACTTACTATGGCGATTACCGCAACCGCGCCGCAAGTGCGGCGGCTATGCGGCAAGTGCGGCAGATGCGGTTTTTTCACCGCATCTGCCGCGACCGCGGGTAAGCCCGAGCTTGACTCGGGGTTACCGCTTCTGGCAGTGAATGTTAACCCCGAGTCAGGCTCGGGAATACCGCTAGGAAGTCTAGAGTCTTCTTTGATCAGGTAATTACTAAGAATTGCAGGCCTACTGTACATAACACCAAATTTCCATGCCAAAAAATGGTACCGCTTTTAGCACAAAATTCCTGACATAATCATACCGCCAGTGAGGTTAAATATTGCATAATAAAAGAGTCTGTACCACAGGACTGGCGTATAGCAAATGTGGTGCCAATATTTAAAAAGGGGACAAAAACTGAACTTGGTAATTATAGGTCAGTAAGCTTAACCTCTACTGTGGGTAAAATCCTAGAAGATTTTCTAAGAGATGCTATACTGGAGTATCTGAAGAAAAATAACCTCATGACCCAATATCAACATGGGTTTACAAGGGACCGTTCCTGTCAAACTAATCTGATAAGCTTCTATGAAGAAGTAAGTTCTGGACTGGACCAAAGAAATGCAGTGGACGTGGTGTATATGGATTTATCAAAAGCTTTTAATACGGTGCCACACAAAAGGTTGATACATAAAATGAGAGCAATTGGGATAGGGGAAAATATGTGTAAGTGGGTTAAGAACTGGCTTAGTGATAGGAAACAAAGGGTGGTCATTAATGGAACACACTCTGAATGGGTCACAGTTAACAGGGGGTACCACAGGGGTCAGTGATGGGCCTGCTTCTTTTTAACATATTTATTAATGACCTTGTAGGGGGCATACAGAGTAGAATCTCAATATTTGCAAATGACACTAAACTCTGCAGGGTTATCAATACAGAGGAGGACAATTTTATATTACAGGAGGATTTATGCAAACTGGAAGCTTGGACTGATAAATGGCTTTAATGGTGATAAATGTAAGGTCATGCACTTGGGCAGAGGAAACAAAAGGTATAATTATGTGCTTAATTGTAAAACACTGGGCAAAACTATCACTGAAAAAGACCTGGGTGTATGGGTAGATGACAAACTCACATTTAGTGGCCAATGTCAGGCAGCTGCTGCAAAGGCAAATAAAATAATGGGATGCATTAAAAGATGGCATAGATGCTCATGAGGAAAACATAATTTTACCTCTATACAAGTCACTAGTGCGACCACACTTAGAATACTGTGTACAATTCTGGTCTCCAGTGTATAAGAAAGACAGAGCTGAACTAGAGCGGGTACAGAGAAGAACGACCAAAGTCATTAGAGGACTGAGGGGTCTGCAATACCAAGACAGGTTATTAAACTTGGGGTTATTTAGCTTGGAAAAACGAAGGCTATGGGGTGTTCTTATAATAAATATATGAGGGGACATATCTATCATATCCTTTCTAATGATCTCTCTACTCTTAAGCCTGAGACGAGGACAAGGGGGCATCTTCTACGTCTGGAGGAAAGAAGGTTTAATCATAATCACAGACGCGGATTCTTTACTGTAAGAGCAGTGAGACTATGGAACTCTCTGCCACATGATGTTGTAATGAGTGACTCACTACTAATATTTAAGAAGGGCCTGGATGCCTTTCTTAAAAACTATAATATTACCAGTTATATATACTAGATTCTTTGATAGGGCATTGATCCAGGGAATTAATCTGATTGCCGTATCTGGAGTCAGGAAGGATTTTTTTTCCCCCAATGTGGAGCTTAGTGTTGCCACATGGTTTTTTTTTTGCCTTCCTCTGAATCAACACATTAGGCTATGGGTTGAACTAGATGGACTTAAAGTCTTCCTTCAACCTTAAAAACTATGTTACTATGTTAGATTGCATCACTGACTGCCAACCCCTGTGCAGATGAGAAGGTGCAGACCCCCATCACTGGGCTCACACATTTCTCCCTCACTGTTCCCGGCACCAGAGCCCCATCACTGACAGCCTGGGACAGTGGCGGGAATAAGTCACTGATAACGATCACTGCAGAGAGCTGGTCATTGTAATCAATGAGCGGCCGTCACTACAGGACTTTCCCTCCTCCTCACTGCAGAGTTTACATAGATTGATTTTTCCTGACATATGGCTGGGGGAGGAGCAGCTATACACAGGGCGGTTCTGCTCTCCACTGGGGACGGCTATAGGGGGAGGCTTTATTACTGTGTGGGGAGGGTGCATTCATGTGGATGGGGGGTCCTGTTGCTATGGAGGGCGTGCTTGGAGTAAAGTAGGTGGAAATGACCAATTATACATTTCCATGCCAGCTCTAATACAAACACGCCCCCTGGTTGTCCTGTTCAGACGCAAAACAGTGGTATCTAGGAAACCCTGCAAAATGCTAACAGAAGGTAAATTACGTATTGTCAGCATTTTGTAGCCAAAAGTATACACTGAGATTTAGTGAAAAGCCTGGACAACCCCTATAAGCAGTTTTTAAGTCAAGACCAATGTAGTCTGCGCTATGCAACTTTATTATTGTCACATACTGTGTCTTGAAAAACTATTCATACCCTCTGAACTTTTCCAATTTTTTTAACGTTACATCCATATACTTATATGTATCTTATTGGGATTTTATGTGATATTCCAACACGAAGTAGCCAATACTTGTAAAGTGTAAAGAAAATGATAGCCCCCTATAGTCTGATACCCCTAAATAAATTTCTGCATAAACAATTTTGTCTAGAAGTTGTGTAACTGGTAAATTAGTCCACCTGTGAGTAATTTATTATAACTACAAGTGTTCTGTAGGAAAAAATTGGGTTTCCAGGTTCACGTTTTGGAAAATTTTAAAACAAGCCTTTATTTGTGTCAAACATTAAAATCAATATCCATATGTGCATAAAAGCATGTAATGGTTACAGTGGCAGTGCACAACAGAGATCAGTGCACAGGTACGTTCACTTGATTCACCATCGCCCTTACTGCAGTCTGGCAGTAGTCTTTGTCTTCTATTTCTCCCTTCCCAGTTCACTGGAAACTAAGATTGGGGGAAGAAAGTCCAACCCAATATTTAAGATCGCCAAGGGGCCCTCTAGAGTTAAAGGGAAACCTATCAAGGTCTGATTAATTCTGCCACTCTATTCCAGAATTCTCCTATCTTGGGACACCACCACCACACATGACCCAGATCCCCCTTTTTACCACTTCCCTTTCAGCATAATGGGGAATATAATTTGTTAAATTTGGAAATTTTATAAGGGGTCAGATACCAGTTCATATGTGTCTTCTTTAGTTGTTCTAGAAGATTAATGCAGGAGAAGTGCTTTTAAGTAAATGTGGTCGCAGTCCACCAGTGTCAGGGGGTGGATGAGAAAGAGAGTGCCTCCTCCCAGGCAGTTATATAAGGGAGTTTGACGGTCTCCACCGGCGAATTAAGAGTCCTATAGAACAGAGACAATCCATGGTCATTGGGGTATTCTACTTTAAAGTATTTCTGCATCATGTCTGATGGGTCAGGGCTCCACCAACCTGGAAATGTGCACGACTGGATAAAATGATGAATTTGGAGGTAATGATAAAGGGAAGTTTTGGGAATCTTGTAAAGTTGGGACAGATCTGCAAAGGAGGGGAATACAGGGCCATCTAGGAGTTGGTCAACCGTGCTTACACCTGATTTCACCCACAGGTCTGGAGACAACCCAGAGATGTGTGCCTCTATCGCTTTTACAGAAATGTATTTAAATAGGGATTTTTGTCAGTGTTCTATCAAGGTTATTCCAATAAGAAATCAAGGAGGAAATCATATAAAAGGGAAAATTCAATTTCAGAGGCTTCAGTAGCTCAATTTCCAGCAAAAGTCTAGTAGACCTGTGAGGAGCAAACTCTCTTTCTATTTGGAGCCATGTATAATTACATCCCCAGCCCACCAATCCTTTGTGGCTTTGAGCATGGCCGCCTTGTAGTACAAAGATAGATTTGGTACGCCCATTCCACCACGAGAATATTGGAAATGTAGAGCCTTGACTGCCACTCTTGATGTTTTGTTTTTCCAAATAAGCTTACCAAGTAGGGATTGTAGGAGCCCTACCCATCTAGATGGGAATTTGAGAGGGAGACATCTGAACAAGTAGGTAATCTTAGGCAGCAACATCATTTTTACAATTTGTATTCTGGCAACCCAGGACAGTGCGAGAAGGGTCTGCCTTTCCAAGTTCCCCCGAACTTCCGAAATCAGTGATTTGCAGTTCAACTTAATTAGATTTACAAATTTTGTAATTTTAATTCCCAAATATGTAAATCCCACTTCCTCCCATTTAAAAGGAAAATGAAATGCTCTAGTATTCTATCCTTTACCAAAGATGTAATATTAATATGGGGAATATGATAGACTTTGTTGCATTTAATTTGTAATATGAGATTCTGGAGAATTCAGCCAGTTTGTCCATGACACCCACCAGGGACCCGTCCACACTGGTGAGAGATAATATCACATCATCTGCTTACAATCCTTCTACATAGTCCGCATCTCACACACAGACTCCATTTATGTTTGGATTAGTAATAAGAACCTCTGCCAGTGGCACCATCAACAAAGCAAAGATAACTGGCAAAAGAGGGCAGCCCTGGCGGGTGCCATTGGTTGTCATAAACCGGTGTGAGGTGAAGCCAGACGCACTCACCACTGTGTTTGTATTAGAGTATAGGGCCAATATAGCCTTTTTAATATCTCCCTCAAAACCAAACTTATCCAGAACCTTACCCATATAACCCCAGTGCACTCAGTCAAACGCCTTCTCGGCATCAAAAGACAGCAGTACACCGGGGAGTTTATTAGACTCCATTATCTCCAACAAATCTATTACTCTTCTAGTGCTGTCCTTGGCTTGTCTCCAAGTAACAAACGCAACCTGGTCAGGTGCTATCAGAGAGGGAAGGAATAAAGCCCTAAAAAACATTCAAATGTGCTTAGGA
This sequence comes from Allobates femoralis, assembly GCA_033576535.1. Lineage (NCBI taxonomy): Eukaryota > Metazoa > Chordata > Amphibia > Anura > Aromobatidae > Allobates > Allobates femoralis. The sequence goes on from JARQOC010000002.1 coordinate 176,067,349, forward strand.
GAAATGGGAATACGAACCGTGCTCCCGCTCCAAGGAATCCAATGATTCAGGTTGTTAGAAATACAAATGTTGGTTTATTACGCATTTCGGGGTCAAGCCCCTTCCAAAGGTAAGACCACACGAAATAATATGTACACCTTAGTCCTGTATTGGTCCGGTATATATAGTTACCAGTAAGATCAAAACGAGGCTTACATATTTAAGTCATCAAATGTGTATATGTGGCAAGTTAGATCTAAACATTCTGTGTAAGTATGTGGGTATATCTCAAAAAGGCTATAAACGCTTGTAGCAAAGATACATCAGATTACAGATATAAAGATAAGAACTAACATGATACATAATTATTCATAAAAATTGCATACATACCGTACATAAAATAAAAAATAAAAACATTTTTACTCTGTAGTAAACAGAATGTATTATCTTGTTAAGTTTTTACAGGTCTATACAGGACAAAAACCTGTGCTATACAGTCATATGAAAAAGTTTGGTCACCCCTCTTAATCTTACTCTTTTTATTTTTTTGTTTAAAATTGTTTTTTTGCAACAGCTATTTCAGTGTGATATATGTAATAACTGATGGACACAGTAATATTTCAGGTTTAAAATGAGGTTTATTGTACTAACCGAAAATGTGAAATATGCATTATTTCAAATATGACAGGTGCCAAAGTATGGGCACCCTTCTGATTTTCATGATTTGAATACTCCTAATTACTTTTTACTGACTTACTGAAGCACTAAATTGGTTTGGTAACCTCATTGAGCTTTGTACTTCATAGCCCGGTGTATCCAATCATGAGAAAAGCTATTTCAGGTGTCCACTTGCAAGATGTTCTCCTAGTTGCACCTTCTCTGAGGAGTGGCATCATGGGCTCCTCAAAACAGCTGTCAAATGATCTGAAAAAAAAGATTGTTCAACATAGTTGTTCAGGGGAAGGATACAAAAAGTTGTCTCAGAGATTTAACCTGTCAGTTTCCACTGTGAGGAACATAGTAAGGAAATGGAAGACCACAGGGACAGATCTTGTAAAGGCCAGAAGTGGCAGGTCAACAAAAATATCAGAAAGGCAGAGAAGAAGAATGGTGAGAAAAGTCAAGAACAATCCACAGACCACCTCCAAAGACCTGCAGCATCATCTTGCTGCAGATGGTGTCACTGTGCATCGGTCAACAATACAGCACACACTGCACAAGGAGAAGCTGCATGGGAGAGTGATGCGAAAGAAGCTGTTTCTGCATGCACGTCACAAATAGAGTCGCCTGAGGTATGCAAAAGCACATTTGGACAAGCCAGTTTCATTTTGGAAGAAGGTCCTGTGGACTGATGAAACAAAGATTGAGTTGTTTGGTCATACAACAAGGCGTTATGAATGGCGCCACAAAAACACAGCATTCCAAGAAAAACACTTGCTACCCACTGTCAAATTTGGGGAGGGTCTATCATGCTTTGGGGCTGTGTGGCCAATGACGGCATCGGGAATCTTGTTAAAGTTGAGGGTTGCATGGATTCCACTCAGTATCAGCGGATTCTTGAGAATAATGTTCAAGAATCAGTGTCAAAGTTGAAGTTACGCCGGGGATGGCTCTTTCAGCAAGACAATGATCCAAAATACAGCTCCAAATCTACTCAGGCATTCATGCAGAGGAACAATTACAATGTTCTGGAATGGCCATCCCAGTCCCCAGACCTGAATATCATTGAACATCTGTGGGATGTTTTGAAGTGGGCTGTCCATGCTCGGCGACCATCAAACTTAACTGAACTGGAATTGTTTTGTAAAGAGGAATGGTCAAAAATACCTTCATCCAGGATCCAGGAACTGATTAACAGCTACAGGAAGCGACTAGAGGCTGTTATTTTTGCAAAAGGTGGATCTACTAAATATTAATGTAACTTTTCTGTTGAGGTGCCCATACTTTTGCACCTGTCAAATTTTGAAATAATGCATATTTCACATTTTCGGTTAATACAATAAACCTCATTTCAATCCTGAAATATTACTGTGTCCATCAGTTATTACATATATCACACTGAAATAGCTGTTGCAAAAAAACAATTTTAAACAAAAAGTGGGGTGCCCAAACTTTTTCATATGACTGTATGTCATTCCTCATGGAAATTTTTACCACATTATATATATATATATATATATATATATATATATATATATATATATATATACTGTATAGCAAAGCATACACATCACATCATACTAAGTAAAAGGGATATATATACCATTTTATGCCTCATACACATATTATAACTTGCACATTAAATAACTAATATTCTTTTCAGCATGGCATGCACAAAAAATAATTTCTCTGAGTTATACTTTTAATTTTTTAATATATTTCATAAAAACTAAAAAAATAAAAATTAAGGAAAAATAATAAATTTTAAATAGTACAGTTCACAGTTCCACTCACAAATTTGTTTTAATTTTTTTAATTTTATTTTTGCTTAATTTATTATTTATTATTTTTGTTTTATTTTTAGATTTTTATTATAATAAAATATTAATTATTTAAAAATAAAAAGCTTTGCAAGTTTTAAATTCAGCACAATTTAGAGATTCAGGAGTATGAGAATATAAGGTGCAAGGACATTAGATAGAGATTTCCATGAGGAATGACATATAGCACGGGTTCTGGTCCAGCATAGACCTGTAAAAACTAAACAAGATAATACATTATGTTTACTACAGAGTAAAAATGTTTTCCTTTTTTATTTTATGTATATATGCAATTTTTATGAACAATTATGTATTATGTTAGTACTTATCTTTATATCTGTATCTGATGTATCTTTGCTTAAAGCGTTTATAGCCTTTTTGAGATATACCAAAATACTTACACAGAATGTTTAGATCTAACTTGCCACATATACACATTTGATGACGTCAATATGTAAGCCTTGTTTTGATCTTACTGGTACCTATATATACTGGACCAGTACTGGGACTAAGGTGTACATCTTATTTCGTGTTGTGTTATCTGAGGAAGACCCCGAAACGCATAATAAACCACCATTTGTATTTCTAGCAATCTGAATAATTGGATTCCTTGGAGCAGGAGCGCGGTTCACATTCCCATTTCTCCTAAGCACATTTGAATCATCAGAGAGGGAATGACAGACATTATTCTAGCTGCAAGGATTTTAGAGAATATTTTTAGGTCACAGTTTACTAAGGAGACAGGCCTAAAATTACCAGGAGTGTTCGGGAGTTTCTCGGGATTAAGAATGGTCGTGATTACTGCCTCAAGGCTTACATGGCTAACTGAAGAGCTACATTTCCAAAAATTGAAAGTTTTTAGGAGGTAAGGAGCTAAAGTTTTGACGAAACAATGATAAAAGTTGTTAGAAAAAATGTCTGGGCCTGGAGCAGAGGACTTTTTAGTAGAATGGGTTACCTGTTCTATTTCAATGATATATATGGGGGTAGTTAGATCACTTAGCTGAGCCGCTGATACTTTGGGGAGTGAGATTTTTTCTAGGAAGTTACCAATTTCTTGTGGATTAGGCTGGACTGTATAGGGATCTTCTTTTAGGCTGTACAGTGAATAATGAAATCGCCTAAATTCTTTAGCTATGTTGATCGGATATAGTACTTTGGTCCCATCAGGTTTATTCAAGTATACAATCCTATTTCTTATCTCCCTTTTTTTTATTCTCCTAGCTAAAATCTTTCCTGCTCTATCTCCCATTGCATAATATTTTGTTTTTGGACTTTTTAAGAGATTTTTCATACTGAAATAAAAGTAGAGCTGCCTTATTCTATGTTTTGTTATTTTTTAGGACAACTGTGGGGTGAGGTTCTTCTTGTTGATTTGTTCCAGGTTGTTAATTTGAGTTAATAGGTCTGACACGGCCACCTCTCTTCTTTTTTTCTACTGTTGCCATCTTAATAAAAATACCTCTCATATATGCCTTGTGGGCTGACCATACCACTTAGTCTGAGGTGGAGATATCATTTATGTCAAATAAGTATTTTCTTTTAATCTCTATTAATTCAATGTTTTGTTCGTTGGTCACTGAAAAATCACTTAATCACCTATTAGCTTTGACCGAAGAGTCCCTATCAGATATTGTGAGTGAGACAGGAGCATGGTCGGACCGCGAGATCACACCTATTGCTGCTTCAAGACTAGAGCACAACCTACAAATCTGTCATCCACAAAAATATAGTCTAATCCTGCTGTAGGAATTAAATCTAGGGCAGAAATTGGAGTAATCTCTCTCAGAGCTGTGGAGATATTGTCAGATCTCATGCAAGTTATATTCTGAAACTAGTGATTTCATCTCTCCCCTAGAGGTATGTCTGTTTGAGCAATCTAACACGGCAGACATGGGGAGGTTGAAATCTCCACAGACAATTTTAAACCCTTTGGAGAACACCTGAACTCTCCTGAGTGTTTGCACAATCATGTACCTAGTGTGATTTAAAGAACAATCAAGGTAAATAAAACGCTCCTCCGGATCACTAGTAGTGTCATACAATTTAAAGGATAGGTAGTCTCTTATAAAAATTGACACTCCAGCTCTTTTAGTCTTGTTCTTTGCAAAAAACTGATGTGGATACCGTGGGTTATTTAGCCGAGCATTGTCCTGTGCCAACAAGTGCGTTTCTTGAACACAAATTACATCAGCAATTTCTTTGCAAATATTCTCCCAGAAGATGGATCTTTTACCTGGTGAACTCAAAACATTGGCATTTATAGATATAACCTTAATATGCATTGTCATAACTATATATGTATATACTACTTTATGTGAAACCATTGCTCTAAAATGAGTGAAAAACATGGGGAGGATGGACAGGGAAGCAAATTTCTTTGTATAAAAAAATAAGGGTTATCAAAGCTAAATTTTTACTTTATCATAAGAGGAAGTCCCCTTACAGTTCCAAAATCAACCAAACAGTGAAGAAAAGGGGAAAAAATTGTTTAAAAGAGAGTGAAAAAGACACTCTGTGGGCAATTTTGCCTGGTTTGAACATGACCATAGAGGCACCAGACAAATTATAGAAAGCAAGAAGCCGAAAACGGCTCTCCAGTAATCAATTATGCCGTAAACCAGTCTGGGTCCAGTTTTTTCTTTTTCTGTGCCTAAGGAGCTCTTTTGTCATTGGAATGTAGGTTGAATCTTCCATTTTAGCAATACATCTCTTGCCTTTTCCAGGCATGTGCAGATACATTTGGAATTGTCCTTTAAGACTTTCAATTTCTTGCTGAACCCCAAGTGGTACTTTATTCTTTGTTCTTTGAGGGTTGTAGTATATGGCATATACTCCCTCCTCTGAGCTAAAGTACCTGCCGACAAGTCCGAGAATACCTTCAGGTGGGCCAAGTTATCTGGAAGTTTTGGCCTTTTCCTGAGGCCAGCCATAAAAGTGTCCTTCATTGTATAGAAATTAATGTGGGTAATAACATCTCATGACAAATCTTGGCTGAGGCCTTTTGGTTTCGAAATCCTATGTATTCTATCCAGTCCTTGCTGTCTGCAGAAGAAATCACTGTGTGTATGAAGCTTTGCAGAAGACTTGGCAACTCTTTGTCAGGAGTAGATTCATCAATCCCTCTAACGCGAATATTATTCCTTCTCGACCTGCCCTCAAAATCCAGGGTTACGAGATTTAGTAAGTTCTGCCAGCTTCTTCTCCAGATGATCTATTCTAGTGCCCATCTCCTGTAATTCTCCCTGAACTCTACCTTAAGCTCAGCTATCATAGCTTTCAGATCAGCTTGAAGTTCTTGCCTGAGGGACTTCAGCAAAGCCTCCATTGTTTTCTGTGTAACGGGAATATCTGTCTGAGCTTCCTCCCTCCTGTCCTGTAACTGCTGCATGTGAGCCACATTGTTAAGAGCATGAAGAAGGGGCTGGGAAATGAGAAGCTACAGCCTGTCACATCGCCATTGGACTCAGTGGCTGGTGTTCCTGCCTCGGCCACTGGGAGGAGCCGGTTTCCTTTGGCTGATGGCGCCGGAGATAGGAGGGCCTTGTCCTCATATGGACCTGCTCCTGCGACGTCTGCCTCTGTCGCTGAGCGCCGCCATGTTTCTCCTTTGGGTAGTGTTGGTAGCAGAGGAGCGGGCCCTGCAAAGGGGTCTGTTAGGCGCAGCCTTCGTTCTTCTGTCAGAAGTGGGGTGGGCGGAGCCAGTCGTGCATCACCATCGGGCTTGTTTCTAGGGGCAGTCCGGGTGAGATCATCAGGCTGTGAGCTCCAGCCTATGGGAGGTAACCGCGCCCTTCAAATACATTGGAGCCTGGCTTGCAGGCCGCCAAAGATAGTTTTAGTTCTCTAGTGATATAGTGTGTGTGTAGATTGTGTCTGACCTTGCCTGGATTTCTGACTCTGCCTCTGCCTATCGATTTTGTACCTTAGCTGACCTTTTGGTTTTTGCCCTTGACCTTTGCCTGGATTTTTGACTCTGCTAACGCGTGATGTTTTTGTACCTTCTCTGCCCTCTCGGTTTTGACTTGGACATCTGACTTCGTTTTTCGGGTCTTGATTTTTTCCCTGGCGACCTTCCTGCTCTGTTGCTCATATAGGCAGCTACCCCCTGGGCTTTGCTGTAATTCCAGATCCCTGTATAGGGGTTAAGGGTCTCGGGGTTCTAGAGGTGCTGCCTTGCCAGCAGCTCAGCCTCACAGCGGATGGTCATCACACAGCCATTTTGGAGGCTGTATTTAGTATCTGGTCTCTGGAGAAATATGCTGTCTCCTTCCTTGGGGAGCTTCTTCTTGCTTACTTGCAACACACCAGTGGAACCACTGTGTCCTCAGGTCACCAGGTCACTTATTTAGGGCTTCCCAGAGTGGTTTTTCACCTTGTTGTGCCGAGTTGAAGCTGATCTCTGCTGGAGCTCCTGCACTAAGCAGCCTGTGCCATTCAAAGCTCGGCCATCAGGGCAATAACAGTACTGAGGAACAAGAGGAGCCTGATCTTCTAGAGGGGAAGCCTCTAATAACTTCAAAACATTAAAAAAGGACTTCTGGCACCAGAGGTATTGTGTCAAGAAGGTTGACACAATTTGTGCAAAACAGGAAATCTAATATATAAAGCTGAGTGTGTGTATGTATGTGTGTGCATGTATCAAGCCATACCCACTTCATAGTCACATCCAGTCCACATAGGCCTGGCCATTCCACATAGCCCCACTCACTCCACAAAGCTGAGTGTATGTGTTAAGCCCTTCTCACTCCACATAGCCATGCCACCACTCATTCTGCATAGCCAAAGTTTTGAAGAGGTGGGGCTATGTGTAGGGGTGGAGCTATGAAGACTGGGTTATTGGGAAGAGGCAGGGCTATGATACATACACACATATACATACATTACCATATATGGGCGATTTTACCATACATGAGCATTATGACCATATATAGGCATTATGCACGGGCAATGCAGGGCTCTACAGCTAGTGACTAATAAAAGACACATGGGTAATCAACATTATTGGAAGTGGTTATATGATTCCTTCCATCTCCTGTTTCCAAGAAAGTTACTTGGAGCCAAGGACTTTTCCCCCTCCTGTCCGCTTTGGAACCTGTTCCAACATCCCAGGTTAGAAAAGGCGTATACTCGCTGTCATGCTGGGCAGATCACAGTTCCATCTTATCCAGCTGACACAAGAGGCAGCTCTGATCACTGAAAAAGGACAATGTAATGTATGTAACGCATCCTCCTCTATGCTGGGCAGTCCAGTTCTCCTCGCTATAGCAACGGAAAGTATACGTCACAGTCTAGTAAGGCATGGAGCATGGCAATGCACAACAGCGATCAGTGCACAGTAGCTTTCACTGGATTTGCCATCGCCCTTAATGCAGTCTGGCAGCAATTGCACATGTCACACATAGCTAAGGCCAGCCATGTATTCCCCCCTCAGGTAGGCAAGAGGGAGTTCCTTAGGCGGGTGACTACCCTGACTACCATTTGTCCCGGCCCTGCGTATATAATATATTTGTTTATATATTTGCATGAAATGTATATAATTTTCTTGTTTTGTAAACTCTATATTGGTGCTATATGTAAAATGGCATACATTGAACACATTGTGGAAGACTCTTACTGGGCTTACTGTATAATGTACACTCAGTGACCTGATTTGCCCTAGTAATATGGATTTTTACATGCATAATACAATGAAAAACTACATCAGAAATCTAATATATCCATCAACATAACTATTATTTAATTTAAATAGTCATCTTTCCACATTGTTCCGTAGCATCACATAAAACAGCTAATAATGAATTCTTTCATCGTCTTTATCATCTTGATATAGATCGTTCACTGCATTCTCAGTAACCACTCAATAATATATGAGGTAATGCAAGTATAAAATTGGGACAGTTTATGTGATACAGATGCAAGAAATAATGTTTGAAAAGTTGGTTTTAGACTCAGTATGTTAATGCAAACATTTCTCAGTAGGATAGTGCTGACTCCCAGCTATCAATTCATGGAAGGTTCATTGCCCAGTATTAGAATTGCACACAGATGAAGCTTGTAATAGAGTGCAAGTCACAAAGCATAACCAAGCCAGCAGCCTATTACAAACTCTTACTATTAGATTAGGTATTGCACCACAAAGAGGCATGCCCCTAGTTTACAAAGTCATCATTGATAGGCCTAGCTGAACCTTTTAAAAATATTTATAAAATGTGCAGATAAATAATATGAGGTATTGGATTAAATTTTGGCCAAAATATGCAAGTTAGACCCATGAATGGTGACATTATAAACTAGGGCACTGTACCTCTTTGGTGCACTCAGAGAGTACCGACCTGCATTCTAATCGAATAGTAGGGGTGTGTAACAGGCTTTTGACTTGGCACTGTGCTTCACATGTGTGTGACTTGCGCCCTATTGCAAGCTTCACCTGTGTGCAGCTCAAAGGCTACATTCAGACGGAGTTTTTTGATCCATTTTTTTGATCCGTTGTTTTTGCAGTGCACTGCGGAAAACGGATCACTCAAATGACATCCCAGCCAAGTCTTTGGGTTTTCATTTGTGTCATTCAGACTGCGCTCTTTTAAACGGATCCATTCCAAAACGGAGAGCTCCGTTTTGGAAAATGACATGTCAATTTCTGTAGCATTTTTATCCTGTGTTTTTCCCCATAGGAGCCCTTCAAAATGGGAAAAGAAATGCAGCAGTCAAAAATGGATCAAAAAACGCATCCCAAAATGGTTCCGTTTTTTGTGTGCGTTTTTTTTACACCTCTTGTTTTGCAGCTAAAAATGCAGCAGAACATATGAGAGAAAAAACGCACAGTCTGAATGTAGCCTAAGGGTGCACTCACAGCTGCATCTAAACTCGGTGAGCGCAATCCAATAAAACATTGGGTTGCACTCAAAACAAGGTTAAACTGTAGTGCAATGCTCATCTGCAAGTTTTTCCCCAGCGAGAAACTTGCTGAGGAAACATTTGCAGCATGCTATGTATGGAAGCGTGTCTAGCCAAGATTCCCCCAATGCAAGTGTCAGGAACATATAATAAAAATATGTTTTCCCGTGTCAAAAGAGCTTACACTACCCCTTTCTGTGTAAAACCTCACACACACACATTGTAGCTGCATCCAGGCTGCCTCTCATAGGGTAATTAAAGAAGCCTAAATAATGTAGGATTTATGCCTTAAAAGATAAGAATTTTTTGGAGGGAAAAAGCAAGGCAGAGTTTCATTTTTAGATGAGCTAAAACACTTTAAGGCAAATGTCATGCACCACTTTAATAGTAGGGTGATGAAACATATTTTCAGAACCAATACCACATGGCAAATGCAAAACACCATTTTGCTTCGCTGGGCAATGGCCAGAGTTATAGCAAATGGATTTCTGCCAGTTATACTATCACATCCATGTCATGTTTCCTGTCTATCAAAAGGTAAATTCACAATTGACGAGATTAAATGAATATCTTTCATATGCTATGCTCAGAGGCTGGGATATGGCCAATAGCGGCAATTCCATAATTTTCTGTAGTGCTGGCAAGCCTAAATCCAGCCCCATGACGTCTTCAAGGAGTAGTTAGAAATTTTATGGTATGATCATAAAAAAAAAAATGACCATTTTGTGGCCATTCAGACTATGGAAAGACACAGCAAGAACTAAAGCTGTAATGCTGAATCATATTTCTTCTAAGGAGTCTCCTACCTTGCACTTGCGTATGTCAGCTCGTGACACAAGTTTAGTAAGTCTCTTACATTTTTCCCTTTTATTTTTATGTAACTGACTATACTGTATAATTTTTCCTCTTTGTAAAATCTTGTATATTTTTGTAAACACTGCCTATTCTTTCAAATTAAATCTGTAAAGTTAATAGCTTTGCTTTTCTTGCTCTATGACAAAAAAAACCCACGACCCCAAGTAAGGCTATATTCAGACACGCTCATTTTCCAATGTATTAATCCCAAAACACAGGGGCGGACCTACCGTGGTGCAGCTGGTTCAGCTGCACCAGGGCCCCGGCCGGCTAGGGGACCCCTCAGGCCTGCAGGGGGGCCCCCAGCTGACCCCTGTCCCCCGTGACCCTGCGTCAGAGGAGGGGAGGTAAACGAGGGAAGCTTCCTGCTTCCTTTGGCTGATCCCGCCCCTCCTCTCCTCTGCCGCCCTGGCTCCCAGGACTGCATTGGGCGGCTCAGCGCAGGTAGGAGAGCCACATCACCAACAGCCCCCCCCCATTCTCGCCGACATCCGCTAGCACCCCCCCACCCCCACCCCCCGCTCCTCACCAGCGTGGCTGCGGCTGCACCAGGGCCCTCCGGGCTGTTCACAGTTCTAAAGTGACTGCACACTCCACTGTTTCTCCCTCCAGGACCTGTATTTATAGAGGGAACTGGCTTAAGGTAACCAGTGGAGCCCCCCTAGAGGTCTGGGGTGAAAAGGGGTGTAAAAAGGTGTATTAGTAGTTAGGTCTGCTTGCTGTGTACACTCCATTTGCGTCCTAAGAGTTCTGTGGTGCCTCAACCAGGGTGCCACATTCCCCCTTAGTTAACTTCAGTTCTCCCGGACTGAGCAAAAGTTTTCTTTACAACTTAACCTCTAAACAATTTATATACATTTAATAACCGGTACTTACAAAGTCTTGAATTGAAAAATACAAAAATCATTGAAAAAGAAGGGAAAAATGGGAAAAGTATGAAAAGCAGTCCATACGGCACAAGTCCATCTGCCGCAGGCTGGAAAAAGTAAGTTTCTGGTCACACAAGTCCTGTGACAATTGTCCAAGTTTATAGAAAGGGAAAAAGGGTAAAGTCCAGCAGTAAAGTCTCTGATTGCTTAAACATACACGGGTATACATTTTAAACTTTATACATTCCCTATGGGTGTCTCTGCTTAGGAGACCGGGTCTAACCTTCTTACCCTACCCAGACGCTTTCTGTCCCCAACTTAATTTACTTGGGACAGGCCCAGTTCCTCCACCCTTCTGTACACTACTTTTTACAGTTTTTGAACAAGGGTACTATTTACAGTGATTAACAGGTAATATTACTCCACTACATCCTAAACCCATTCTCCATACTTGTTTGGGATTTGTCCAAATGTACTACGTGTGGATCTGCGTAGTGTAGGTGTGTCAAAAGCTGTTGTTGTAGTGTACGTACTGGTTCTGTCTCTATTGCTCCTACGTGTTTCTGGAATTCCATAGTAGGTACGTAATCTGTCTACTGGACTATCCTCTGTTAAAGGTGGTAGTGTAAGTAACTGTCTATGAATCTCTCTCTTACTACGAGACTAGCAGGTTCACCGATTACAGGAATCTCAGGTTCCGGAATAACAGGCTGCATCTCTTGCATTTGCACTGGTTCTTCTTGAACTGGTTGAGTTGGTATTCGATCTTGATTTTCTATAGGTTGGTAGAAAGAAATAACTGGTATTATGAATGCACCATTGCATTGAGGCCAGTCGGCTGGTAAGTCTCCAATTTCTGTATGGACTAGATTTTCCTTTTGTTTGTCAATGGTTACTGTAGGATATCTGGTTTCTTGAGGTATTAGCTGTTCTGGACATTTCTTCAAATGGTCTCTTGATTCAGTTGTAAAGGTGTTTCCTTTATCCTTGCTGATAACACAAGTTTTAGAGCTGTCATATTGTGACGGCATTATTGTGTAGGGTTCTGATTCCCAATTGTCATCCAATTTGTTGGTTTTTCTCTTTCTTTTTAGCACTAGTTCGCCTGTTGACAAAGGTTCTGCTGAGGCGTGCTTGTTAAAGTCATGTTCTTGTTTGCTTCTGCTTACATTCAGATTTCTTTCAACACTTTCTTGTACTTTCTTGTACTGTTCTTGGCGTTGGTTTATCCAATCTTCTTCTGAAGAATCTGGTGTTGGTTCAATGGTCCCCATCTCTAGATCAACTGGTAGTTTACCTGGTCTTGCTCGCATCAAGTAAGCAGGTGAATAATTAGTTGAACTAACTGGTATGTGGTTGAAGATGTCCACGAGGTCTGGAGGTTTTTCAGGCCATTGATTTCTCTCTTCGAGGGGTAAAGTTTTGAGCATGTCAATCACGATGTGGTTCATTTTCTCGCATAAACCATTGGTTTGAGGATGATATGGCGTGGTCCTGATCTTTTTACAACATAAAGTCCTAGGAATGCTGGAACAGGTCTGATTCAAATGCTGGCCCTTGGTCAGTTAAGACTTGGTCTGGATACCCATGGGGGCAGCAAAAGTAACTCTGGAATGCTTTAGCTGCTACTTCTGCAGTTAAGTCTTTAACTGGAACAACTACAAGGAATCTTGAATAGTGGTCAACCATGGTAAGTGCGTAAGTGTAACCGGTACGACTTGGGGTTAACGTTACGTGGTCGAGAGCGACTATTTAAAGGGGTTTCTTGGTAACAATTGGTTGCAATGGAGCTTTCTGACTCAGGTGGTCTTTTCTCCGGAGATGACATGGTCCACAATTTTTACACCACTTATCAATTGAGCCTCGCATACCGACCCAGTAAAAACCGTCTTTCAGTAGCCTTTCCAGCTTCTTCCATCCGAAGTGTCCTGCATCGTCATGGTAGGCTTCGAGGATCATTTGGACTTCTGTTTTTGGAACCACAATCTGCCATATGAGTTCGTGTGTTCTGGGGTTCAGATACCTTCTGCATAGTTTCCCTTGGTAGACAAACAACTTACCTTTTTCCTTCCACAGGCGTTTGGCATTTGGTGAGGCATCGAGATCGATACTGGCGTGCTCTTGAGTTATTAGCTCTCTGACCAGGCTGACGTCTGGATCATTGGCTTGAACCTCCTTCCAGTCATAGTGAGGTAAAGGGTTCACGATCCTCTCTGCATGTCTCTTACTCGCCTGATGACACGTTGTCGTACCCGTGCAATGGAAAGCCGGTAGTTCTATTTCCTCCAGGTCATCTATGTCTTCTCCTTCTTCGGGGAGGTTAGGCATCCTGGACAAGGCATCAGCATTGCCGTTTTTGTGACCTGCCCGATACTTCACAGTAAAGTCATAGTTTGACAATCTTGCTACCCAACGCTGTTTTAGGGCTCCCAGCTTTGCAGTCTCCAAGTGTTTTAGAGGATTGTTGTCAGTGAAAGCTGTGAACGGGTCGGATGCAAGGTAATGCTTGAAATGCTCTGTGATTGCCCAGACCAGGTCCAGGAACTCCAGTTTGAACGAGCTGTAGTTTTCCGGGTTCCTTTCCATGGGATGGAGCTTTCTGGTGGAGTAAGCGATCACCTTTTCCTTTCCCTGCTGGCGTTGATCTAGGACCGCTCCTAGACCTTCGTTGCTTGCGTCAGTGTACAGTAAAAATGGTAGATTATAATCGGGATAGGTCAGGATTTCTTCCCCTGTTAAAGCATTGGAAGGATTGTTCCTGTTCTGGTCCCCACCGGAACGGGGGTCTCCTGATCTTGCCATTTTTTAGATTGACCTACTAAGAGATCTTGCATCGGTGCTGCTATTTTGGTGTAGCCTTTGATGAATCGTCGGTAGTAACCGACCAGTCCTAAGAATTGACATACCTCTTTGTGGTTGGCGCTGGCCAGTCTTTGATGACGATTACTTTGTCCGGGTCAGGTGCCACGCCTTCTGCACTGACCACATGTCCTAGGTATTGGATCTTGGGTTTCAGCAGGTGACACTTGGACGGCTTCAGCTTCATACCGTACTTGGACAGCGATTCGAACACTTCACTCAGGTGTTGCAGGTGGTCTTCAAAGGTCTTGGAGTATACAATGACATCATCAAGGTATAACAGCACAGTTTCAAATTCTTGTGACCTAAGCAACATTCCATCAGTCTCTGAAATGTTCCTGGGGTATTGCACAACCCGAACGGCATACTGTTAAATTCGCATAACCCCATGGGTGTCGTGAAGGCTGTCTTCTCACGATCCTCCTCTGCAACGGAGACCTGCCAGTACCCACTAATAAGATCTAATGTGGAGAATAGTTGGCAGACTTAAGTGCAGCTAGTGACTCCTCTATGCATCCTTGTGTGTGACTTTGTTGATTTGTCTGTAGTCTACGCACATCCTCATACTACCATCTTTCTTTTTAACCAGGACCAGTGGTGCTGCCCAGGGACTACAGCTATCCCTAATGACCCCTGCATTTTTCATGTCCTGAAGCATTTCTTTTGCTTTTTGGTAGTGTGTGGGTGGTATAGGCCTGTGCCTCTCTTTGATGGGTGCATGGTTGCCTGTGGGGACATGGTGTTGTACCCCTTTAATCCTCCCAAAGTCAATTTGGTGTTTGCTGAACACTTGTTCGTACTCCCAAACTACCCGGTAACCTCATTTTTCTGATGAGAAGGTGTGTTGTCAGTCCCTACGCTGAGCTCCTGACACCATTTCTCTAGCTGATTTTTGGAGTGAGGGGGTTCATCAGTCACTGTTTGGGAAAAGGACTTTACATCATGTATGGCATTATTTTCAACCTGATACAACTTTGCAACAGTAGAATATCTTGGCAGTCTGACTTAGTCATCACCATAATTTATTATGCATACGGGGACCCTTCCCTTTCTTACGTCAACCAACCCTCTGGCTGTCAAGAGTGTAGGACTACTATCAGACATTACAGGTTCTACTACAGCTTGGTAGTCCTGCCCTCTGAGGCCTATTGCTGCCCGACACCAGATCATCATTTCACTTCTGGGTGGTACCACAATTGGAATGAGATCTGTTACCCATACACTCCCAATTTCACCGTTTGACATTTTAACCTGCTTTTGATACACCAGAGCTCGGATCTCTCTTTGGATAGCTCTCCTTTCTCTCGGTTTACCAGCATCAGCACTCTGTTGGAGTAAGAACAACACTTCATCGAGACATTTAACCATTACATTGGTACCCAGTATTACATGCGGATCCCACTCATATGGTTTGTCCTGAACCACTATGATACCCTGGTTCTTCAGCTGCACCCTCCCCACCTTTACTGTAGCTTCCCATTGTCCCTCTACTGTAACTAGCATACCATTAGTTGCCTCAATGTTCAGATCAGGGTGTGGGGGTTCCAGCTTAACATCTGGCCAGAACCGTTTGTAATGGATACTTGGGATGGTTGTCACCTGGGATCCAGTGTCTATCAACACTGTGGTAGCGGTGCCGTCGATGATGATTGACAAGTACGGACGGTCTCTCACGTACTTGTATTCCCAGTTGGTTGGGCCTGGACAGTCTACTCCTGGGGTTGGCCCTTCTCGCCCAGGGGTTGCTCGTTTAAAGGACTGGAACGGTAGGTATGTCCTTCTTGGTCGTTTTTCTGACAGATGCGATGTCCATCAGGGCAGTAGCGATCTGTAGGTTTTCCTCTCGGCGGCGGTGTTTTCTTCCTCATCCACAGGACGTCGTCGGGGCTCTGTCAGCGAGCTGGATCCTGTCTGATGACCTTGCTTCTGTCTTGGGTCTTCTTTCACCTCGGAGCTTGGCCATGTCTTTCATCAGCTGCTGCACATCGGCGCACAGTTTATCAAACCGGTCGGGCATTATAGTCTGTGCGCTGGCCTGAACTGTGGGGAGTGGAGATGCTGCTGCCGGCACGGAAGGGGTGTTAGCATACTGCGGCTGTGAGGTTAGATCGGGCACTGTAGGGAACTGCTGTCCTCGTACTGTTAAGTCTCTTAAGGTCTCAAACTCTGCATCAGGGTTTTGCAGGGCCCACCAGCTTGCCTGTTTCTTATCATCAGATAGTCTAAGTCCCACAACAAACTGTTCAATTAACGCTTTGTTTTCATCTCTCACACCATTAGGGTCAACTTGTTTTAACAGTCTCAATGCTTCCTGTAAGCGCAATGCATAGTCCAGGACACTCTCCTGTGCCCCTTGTTTGCAATGATAAAACAACAGTCTTAGTTCAGCTTCGGTGTGATGTTCAAAAACCCGGTTTAGGTTAGCAAATATCTGCTCAACAGACTCCTGAGCTTTTATAGACCAGTTTCGGGTCTCCAGCTCTGCTGCATCTGTTAATTGTCCCATTATAACTGAAGCTCTCTGCTTACCGGTCATGGCGTACATATCCAGCACTTGGCATATCTTCCTCCAGAACATATCCAGGGTACCGGGTTTACCGCTGTACTTTGGTAACCAGGCCGCATTCGGGACGTACGGCAGGAATATCGGCATTATCGGAGCGGGTTGCTGCGGCATGACGCCGACGGGTGGCTGACTGACCGGAAGTACGTTTGGTGGCCCCGGTGGAACAACCGGTGGGTTTACTTGCGGGGGTACCGCGTTGCTGGGATCCGGATTACTCATCCTTGCTCCCCCTTAGTTAAGCGCGGCCAACTCTTTCGATTTCAGCAGAAGTTCTCGGCCTTGCAGTGAGGAGTGAGGCACCACGGGAGTTTCCGGTTCCTGCTGTGTTCGGCTGCACCCGTCAGAGTCTGGGGCGGGGCCTATCTTCGCCCCTTCTTTTCCCGCCTTCTGTGCAGCAATGGCGGTTCAAATGTACAGTTCAATATTCACAGTTATTAAATAGCACACAATACCAGCTAGGAACAGGCCTGTTCGTATCCTGTTCGTGATCATCAAATTCTGATTCACCGTTGCCGGATGCTCACGTCTCAGGCGATGCAGCACTTGTCACGGTTCCGCGCCTGAGGCTGTGGGGCCCGGTGGTCAGATCGTCGTGACGCCACCTGTGGGAGTCCAGTGAATGCACCGGCGCTGCTTGGGCCTCCGGGGGATGTGCGGCAGCTTGATGGGATGCTCCCCACAGGATGAGCAGGAGTCTCCGGGGCCAGGAGCTGCACTAGATGGAATACGGCAGCTCAGGTAGTTCTGTGTGTTAATCCAGGAATTATACACAGACACATAAAGTCTTTTCTGTACCCTTTACTGGTGACAACAGGTACACTCGACCGGGTGATGAAGTAGACACTCCTGGAGGTTCCACAGCAAGCAGTGTGTAGGCTTCCGTATGAACACAGTTCTACAGGGTCTGGTGGATATAAAATCCTACCGGACCGATTTTGCACGTTCTGGTGGGATGTGGTTCACCTGAGTTTGCTGCACTGAGGGCACTATAAAGGGTTGCGGGATTCGAATTTCCTTTCCCCGGGCTCTCATTTGGTGGTGCTTCAGGTGTCCAGGGAGCTAAACTCCTTTGTTAGGATGCTGGTTTCTCTGCAGCCTGCGCTGTGGCTCCTGCAGCTCGGACCCAGTGACCGGATTGTTAGGGTGAGTTGTGGTAACTCCTCTGTCCCTGTGAAGTATTTGCCTCCTGTTCCTATGACTCTTGTTGTGAGAGTCTCTCACGTGTGCTGGTATGGGCCTAGTGTGGCTCCAGTACCAGGTCAGCTTTCCTAGCTGTTCACAGTTCTAAAGTGACTGCACACTCCACTGTTTCTCCCTCCAGGACCCGTATTTATAGGGGAAACTGGCTTAAGGTAACCAGTGGAGCTCCCCCTAGAGGCCTGGGGTGAAAAGGGTGTAAAAAGGTGTTTTAGTAGTGAGGTCTGCTTGCTGTGTACACGCCATTTGCGTCCTAAGAGTTCTGTGGTGCCCCAACCAGGGTGCAACACATACACTCCGATGATAATCCACAATGATCATTCTACAATGATCTCAGCACTGCAGCATCGTAGGCACCGCTGAAGAAGCATCCTGTCATTGCGGCCTGCAAGCACAGAATGACAGCACCGAGAGGTACGGCCGTGTCAGTGGTCAGCCAGTGAGGTCACCCGAAGACACAGCTAAGGTAACATGGCAACTGCTAAGCATGGTCAGCTGACTGCTATTATTAAATTGTTCAAACACAATATACACCAAAACACATGTTTCAATCTCATCATGATCACTTATTGTATAATTTCTTGGCATGAATATTTAGAACTAACATAATGAAACAATCCAGTATCATTAGAAATAAAGTGGAGCCCACTTTTGTTTCTATAGAAAATTTACACCTTTATCAATTACTAGCTGTACTACCGGCTTCGCCCGGGTTAATAACTGCTGTTAACAAAACAGAATGTTTTAACAAAAATTTATTCAGCACACAAAAACCACAAAACAGATCGATAGAAATGTAATTATTAAAAGGCAAAAACTAAGCTAATAAAAACATTTCACAACATATATTTCAACACCACAGATATTCCACACAGATTTAACTAAATTGGCCAAGTAATGTGAAGTAATCTTCCACTCCTTATTCGAGAGCCTTTTGATAGACGACATTCTTAGTTCTTCCTTCAGGTGCAACGACGAACAGATTTTTGGCTGTTCCAACTCTTGAAAAGGCCACATAAAGTTGACCATGAGAAAAGCATGGAGATTGTAAATCAATTCCAACTACTTTCAAAGACTGTCCCTGAGCCTTGTTGATGGACATAGCAAATGCCAGTCAAACAGGAAACTGGAGGCGTTTAAAATCAAAAGGCAAATCAGATGGAATAAGAGGAATTGTTGGAATGAAAACATCTTCTCCTGTGGCACATCCTGTCAAAATGGTTGCCTCAATTACATGTGGAAACAGGTTCTTAATCAAGAGTCTTGTTCCATTACACAGCTTTGGTGAATCCTCGCTTCCCTCTCCTCAGAAAGTTCATTGGCCCTTGAGGAAGCAGCTCTTGTTTTCATGTCTGCAAGCCTCGCTTCCCTCTCCTCAGAAAGTTCATTGGCCCTTGAGGAAGCAGCTCTTGTTTTCATGTCTGCAAGCCTCGCTTCCTCTCCTCAGAAAGTTCATTGGCCCTTGAGGAAGCAGCTCTTGTTTTCATGTCTGCAAGCCTTGCTTCCCTCTCCTCAGAAAGTTCATTGGCCCTTGAGGAAGCAGCTCTTGTTTTCATGTCTGCAAGCCTCCCTTCCCTCTCCTCAGAAAGTTCAGTGGCCCTTGAGGAAGCAGCTGCTATTCTCATGTGTGTCAGCCTTGTTTCTCGGTCTTCACATTTTTCACTCACCCGTAATGCAGCTTTTCTTTTTGCATCAGCTGACATTCGTGTCAAGGAACTCCTTTTCTTATGAGGCATTATTGTGGTAAAAATAGTCTGTAACTGGCAGTTTCTATATCCTCTCACATAGAGGTAATGTGACTGACATCAGCCTTTCCACCAACACACCCTAACTGACATCCTATTACCTCACATACATCCTATTACCTCACAGAAGCTTTACTGAGAATGTCCTTTGTTGTCTATATTAACCAATCAGAGCTCAGATTAACAGTAGCAAAATAAAAGCAGAGCTGTGATTGGTTGCTATTGGCAGCCTGATAAATCTCCAGGCAACAGGAAACCCTCCCCCCTGACAGTATATATTAGCTCACACATACACATAATAGACAGCTCATGTGACTGACAGCTGCCGTATTTCCTATATGGTACATTTGTTTCTCTTGTAGTTTTGCTGCTTATTAATCAGATTTTTATTGTTGAAGGATAATACCAGACTTGTGTGTGTTTTAGGGCGAGTATGTGGCGAGGTTGGTGTATGTGTGGTGAAATGCGTGCTGAGGGTGGTATATGTGTTCAAGCACGTGGTAGTGTGAGGCGCATTTTGTGTGTGTGTTCATATCCCCGTGTGTGGTGAGTATCCTATGTCGGGGCCCCACCTTAGCAACTGTATGGTATATACTCTTTGGCGGCATCGCTCTCATTCTTTAACCCCTTCATGACCCAGCCTATTTTGGCCTTCCTGACCTGGCCATTTTTTGCAATTCTGACCAGTGTCCCTTTATGAGGTAATATCTCTGGAACGCTTCAACGGATCCTAGCGATTCTGAGATTGTTTTTTCATGACATATTGGGCTTCATGCTAGTATTAAATTTAGGTCGATAATTTTTGTGTTTATTTGTGAAAAAATCAAACATTTTGCAAAAATATTGAAAATTTTGCAATTTTGCAATTTTTAATTTTTATTCTGCTAAACCAGAGAGTTATGTGACTCAAAATAGTTAATAAATAACATTTCCCACATGTCTACTTTACATCAGCACAATTTTGGAAAAAAAAATTTTTGTTAGGACGTTATAAGGGTTCAAAGTTCATCAGCAATTTCTCATTTTTCCAGCAAAATTTACAAAACCATTTGTCCCTTTGAGGGGTTTACATGACAGAAAACACCCAAAAGTGACACCATTCCAAAAACTGCACCCCTCAAGCAACTCAAAACTACATTCAAGAAGATTATTAACCCTTCAGGTGCTTCACAGGAACTAAAGCAACGTGGAAGGAAAAAATGGACATTTTAATTTTTCCAACTAAAATGTTCTTTTAGCCTCAATTCTTTCATTTTCACATGGGCAACAGGATAAAATGGATCCTAAAATTTGTTGGGCAAGTTCTCCTTAGTACACCGATACCTCATATGTGGTCATAAACCACTGTTTGGGCGCACGGCAGGGCTCAGAAGGGAAGGAGCGCAATTTGACTTTTGATGCTAACTTTCAATTCAAAAAGTAAAATGGCGCTCCTTCACTTCTGACCCTGCCGTGCGCCCAAACAGTGGTTTATGACCACATATGAGGTATCAGTGTACTCAGAAGAACTTGCCCAACAAATTTTAGGATCCATTTTATCCTGTTGCCCATGTGAAAATGAAAAAATTTAGGCTAAAAGAAAATGTTTGTAAAAAAAAAAAGTACTTTTTCATTTTTACAGATCAATTTGTGAAGCACCTGGGGGTTCAAAGTGCTCACTATGCATCTAGATAAGTTCCTTGGGGTGTCTAGTTTCCAAAATGGGGTCACTTGTGGGGGAGCTCCAATGTTTAGGCACTCAGGGGCTCACCAAACGCGACATGGTGTCCGCTAACCATTTGGGCCAATTTTTTATTTAAATTGTTAGCGGACACCATGTAGTGTTTGGAGAGCCCCTGTGTACCTAAACATTGGAGCTCCCCCACAAGTGACCCCATTTTGGAAACTAGACCCCCAAAGGAACTTATCTAGATGGGTGGTGAGCACTTTGAACCCCCATATACTCCACAAATTGATCTGTAAAAATGAAAAAGTACTTTTTTTTTCCACAAAAAGTTTCTTTTTTCATTTTTACGGATCAATTTGTGAAGCACCTGGGGTTCAAAGTGCTCACTATGCATCTAGATAAGTTCCTTGGGGTGTCTAGTTTCCAAAATGGGGTCACTTGTGGGGAACTCCAATGTTTAGGCACTCAGGGGCACTCCAAACGCGACATGGTGTCCGCTAACAATTTGGGCTAATTTTTTATTCAAATTGTTAGCGGACACCATGTCGTGTTTGGAGAGCCCCTGTGTACCTAAACATTGGAGCTCCCCCACAAGTGACCCCATTTTGGAAACTAGACCCCCAAAGGAACTTATCTAGATGGGTGGTGAGCACTTTGAACCCCCAGGTGCTTCACAAATTGATCCGTAAAAATGAAAAAAGAAACTTTTTGTGGAAAAAAAATTTGTGGAGTATCTGGGGGTTCAAAGTGCTCATGACCCATCTAGATAAGTTCCTTGGGGGTCTAGTTTCCAAAATGGGGTCACTAGTAGGGGAGCTCCCATGTTTAGGCACGCAGGGGCTCTCCATACGCGACATGGTGTCAGGTGGTTGGTATGTGGTGTAGTGTATGTCAGGTTGGTTTGTGGTGTAATGTACATCTACATGTGGTGTAGAAAACACCACAAACACAAACCTGACATACACAACACACACACACACACACACATCACCCTGATGTACACCACACCACACACCAACCTGAGACACGTCAGGTTAGTGTGTATGGTGTAATGTATGTCAGGTTGGTGTGTGGTGTAGTGTACGTCAGGTTGGTGTATGTGGTGTAGTGTACATCTACATGTGGTGTAGTAAACACCACACACCCAAACCTGATGTACACAACACACACACACACAACCCTGATGTACACCACATACCAACCTGACACACGTCAGGTTAGTGTGTATGGTGTACTGTATGTCAGGTTGGTGTGTGGTGTAGTGTACGTCAGGATGGTGTGTGTGGTGTAGTGTACATGTGGTGTAGTAAACACCACACACCCCAACCTAACTTATACTACACAACACACACACCACCCTGATGTACACCACACCACACACCAACCTGAGACACGTCAGGTTAGTGTGTATGGTGTAATGTATGTCAGGTTGGTGTGTGGTGTAGTGTACGTCAGGTTGGTGTGTGTGGTGTAGTGTACATCTACATGTGGTGTAGTAAACACCACACACACAAACCTGATGTACACAACACACACACACACACACAAACCCTGATGTACACCACACACCAACCTGACACACGTCAGGTTAGTGTGTATGGTGTACTGTATGTCAGGTTGGTGTGTGGTGTAGTGTAAGTCAGGATGGTGTGTGTGGTGTAGTGTACATGTGGTGTAGTAAACACCACACACCCCAACCTAACTTATACTACACAACACACACACCACCCTGATGTACACCACACCACACACCAACCTGAAACACGTCAGGCTAGTGTGTATGGTGTAATGTACGTCAGGTTGGTGTGTGGTGTAGTGTACGTCAGGTTGGTGTGTGTGGTGTAGTGTACATCTACATGTGGTGTAGTAAACACCACACACACAAACCTGATGTACACAACACACACACACACAACTCTGATGTACACCACACACCAACCTGACACACGTCAGGTTAGTGTGTATGGTGTACTGTATGTCAGGTTGGTGTGTGGTGTAGTGTAAGTCAGGATGGTGTGTGTGGTGTAGTGTACATGTGGTGTAGTAAACACCACACACCCCAACCTAACTTATACTACACAACACACACACCACCCTGATGTACACCACACCACACACCAACCTGAAATACGTCAGGCTAGTGTGTATGGTGTAATGTACGTCAGGTTGGTGTGTGGTGTAGTGTACGTCAGGTTGGTGTGTGTGGTGTAGTGTACATCTACATGTGGTGTAGTAAACACCACACACACAAACCTGATGTACACAACACACACACACACAACTCTGATGTACACCACACACCAACCTGACACACGTCAGGTTAGTGTGTATGGTGTACTGTATGTCAGGTTGGTGTGTGGTGTAGTGTAAGTCAGGATGGTGTGTGTGGTGTAGTGTACATGTGGTGTAGTAAACACCACACACCCCAACCTAACTTATACTACACAACACACACACCACCCTGATGTACACCACACCACACACCAACCTGAAACACGTCAGGTTAGTGTGTATGGTGTAATGTATGTCAGGTTGGTGTGTGGTGTAGTGTACGTCAGGTTGGTGTGTGTGTGGTGTAGTGTGACAGGCTGGAATGTGTGAGTTCTATAGGGAATGTCAGGATGTCAGTCTATGGACGTGTGATAGACTTTGAAGCAGTCTTTCATGCACAGTCCAGGTTTGTCAGGACAGGTTTCACGTTGGAAACGCAAGTCCTTTCTTATCCCCCTTTTATAACAGACCCGGCACTTTTTTTGTGATCTCCCTCTTTGGGATGTGTTTGGGATCTCACCGGGAAAATGTTGCCTTGGTACCATGCGGGAACCTCGAGTTCCAGGGGTGCTGGGGCCCGCTCCTTCTTCGCCTCCAAACATCAGGGCTTTTATCACCGCCTCCTGGAACTGGAGGAAGGTGTTGGTGGTCTGGCCTGCACATCGTGATAGCACGTATGCATTATACAGTGCCATTTGAACGATATGCACAGCCAGTTTTTTGTACCACACCTTCGCCTTCCGCATGGCACTGTAGGGCTGGAGGACTTGATCAGAAAGATCAACTCCCCCCATGTATTTATTGTACCCCAAAGCACAGTCCGGTTTGTAGACCTGTGCGGGGGTACCTCTAACGGTGGTGGCCGTGGTGGCGGGACCATGGATTGTGGTCAAGAAAAGGACATCCCTTTTGTCCTTGAACTTGACCACAACCATGTTGCTGCTACATTGGGCTCTGCTCTCACCCTTTGGAAGCAGCTGCCCAACTAGCGTCCCCTCTGGTTTCTGCGCACAGTACCGCAAGCGGCGGTAGTTCTGGCAGAAAGGGACTGAAATAGTGGGATAAACTTGTATAAAAGTTATCAACGTATAGATTGCAACCTTTATCAAGTAGTGGGTGGATGAGATCCCACACTATTTCCCACTCACCCCCAGAGCAGGTGGACACTCTGGGGGCTGGATCCTGGAATCCTTTCCCTCATACACTCTAAAGCTGTGAGTGTACCCTGAGGTACTCTCACACAGCTTGTAGAGTTTGATTCCGTACCTTGCCCTCTTGCTGGGCAGGTATTGCCGGAACTGAAGCCTCCCTTTGAAGTGGATGAGGGATTCATCCACACAAATTTCCCTTTTGGGAACGTACACTTCAGCATACTTGTTGCTGAAGTGTTCGATGACCGGCCGAATTTTGAACAGTCTATCAAAATTCGGGTCATCGCGGGGAAGGCTGTCCGCATTGTCCCTGAAATGTAAAAACTTATGAATCGCCTCAAAACTTTTGCGAAACATAACCATGCCGAATACTGGAGTTTGATATAAAATATCTGTACTCCAGTATTGGCGGATTTCTGGTTTCTCCACAATCCCCATGTCTATTTCCCTGAGGTTTGCCGTCTCAAACTGGATTCCTGATTGGGGAAGGAAATCAGGAATCCGTGGAGTAAATGTTTCAGGGACAGGGGTCCAAACGGGGGCACTAGTGCTAGGTTGGGCGTGACTAGCACTAGGTTGGGCGTTACTCACAGTTGGCTGTGGGTCTTCCTCCATGGCCTCCGGCTCTTCTTCCTCGGCCTCTGGGTCTTCTTCCCGACCTCCGGCTCTTCTTCACCGACTTCCGGACGACTTCTTGTCCTTCGCCGTCTTCGTGGTGGTGTCGAGTCGGTGTCACTGGAGGATGAAGAATGGGAGGAATAGAGGAACGTGGGGTCCTCTCCCTCACTATCAGCTTTAGAGGCAATAATGGCATATGCCTCCTCAGCTGAGTACGCCCTAGACTGGGATGAGCGGGACATTTTGCGTGTGGTGTGTGTGCGTGTGTGTAAAAAAAAAGCTAAACATTATTCTACTTTTTGTGTGTGTGTGTATGTGCGAGTGATTGGTGCAACTTTTTAATTTAGAAAGGGGCTGTCCGGAGCAGGGGGAAAAAGGAGGGGGCTGTCAGGAGCAGTAGAAAAAGGAGGGGCTGTCAGAAGCAAGGGGTAAGGAGGGGGCTGTAAGGAGCAAGGGGGTAAGGAGGGGGCTGTCAGGAGCAAGGGGGTAAGGAGGGGGCTGTCAGGAGTTGGACGGAAGAAGAAGGGGGTGGCAAGCAAGTCACAGAGCAGGGGTGGTGATCACGAGGCAGCGGGGCGATCACGGGGCGGCGGGGGTGATCACGGGGTGGAGGGGGTGATCGCGGGGCGGAGGGGGTGATTACGGGCGATCACGGGGAGGAGGGGGGTGATCACGGGCGATCACAGGGCGGAGGGGGGCGATCACGGGCGATCACAGGGTGGAGGGGGTCGATCACGGGCAATCACTGGGCTGGGTGTGAGTGGGGGAGCAATCACTGGGCTGGGGGTGAGTGGGGGAGCAATCACTGGGCTGGGGGTGAGTGGGGGGCAATCACTGGGCTGGAGGTGAGTGGGAGGGCAATCACTGGGCTAGGGGTGAGTGGGGGGGCAATCACTGGGCTAGGGGTGAGTGGGGGGGGCAATCACTGGGCTGTGGCAGCACAGGGCACTGGAGGGGGAGCAGATCAGAGTGCACTAAAGTGGAGCAGAGGGCTGCGCAGTAAAGTGACCGGAGGGGGAGCTGCGCACAGGGCACTGGAGCGGCGCACAGGGCACCGGAGCACAAGGCTCCGGTGTTAGCAAATTACCAGGCAGGCGGCAGTCGGCGGCAGCAATCGGCAGCAGCAGCGGGGGCAATCGGTGGCAGCAGCGGGGGCAATCGGCGGCAGCAGGTCAGGCAGCAGGTCAGGCAGCAGGCGGCAGCGGCGGCAAGGGTCCTCCCTCTTCAGTCTCCACGGACGGCATGAGGCTGAAGGGGGAGGGCAAGGACAGGTCACAACACCCCTCCACCTCTGATTGGAGGGATTGCGTCACATTAACGCTACCACCAATCAGATCTGGAGGGGGTGACACACAGGGAACCTTCCTCCAGCCAATGTTCGGTGCTTTGCAGCGCTGGCCATGGCTGGAGTGCAGTAGTTCACCAATTTTCATTGGTGAACTATTACGATCACTCTGATTTGACTGTGTCAGTTTCAACAGCCAATCAGAGTGATCAAAGCCACGTAGGGGCTAAGCCACCCCCCCTGGGGTGAAGTAGAGGTCCTCACATTCCAGCAGCTTCGGTCACCTTTCAGTGAACCCGGTTACCGGAGCGGCTGGAAGGAGATCCCGCCATGACGTCGTGGGACGTCACAGGTCGGGAACGCATCGACTTCTATGACGTCCCACGACGTCATAGGTCGTGAAGGGGTTAAGTCCCCCTTGTTCACATCTGGTAGCTGTCAATTTGCCTACAACACATTTCCTTTCACTTTTTCCCCATTATGTAGATAGGGCCAAAATTGTTTGGTGAACTGGAACGCTCAGGGTTAAAATTTCGCCTCACAACATAGCCTATGACGCTCTCGGGGTCCAGACGTGTGACTGTGCAAAATTTTGTGGCTATAGCTGACAGCTGTCGATTTTCCTCCAACACTTTTCCTTTCCCTTTTTCCCCATTATGTAGATAGGGGCAAAATTGTTTGGTGAATTGGAATGCACGGGGTTAAAATTTCACCTCACAACATAGCCTATGACGCTCCCAGGGTCCAGACGTGTGATTGTGCAAAATTTTGTGGCTATAGCTGACAGCTGTCGATTTTCCTCCAACACTTTTCCATTCACTTTTTCCCCATTATGTAGATAGGGGCAAAATTGTTTGGTGAACTGGAACGCGCGGAGTTAAAATTTCGCCTCACAACATAGCCTATGACGCGCTCGGGGTCCAGACGTGTGACTGTGCAAAATTTTGTGGCTGTAGTTGCGACGGTGTAGATGCCTATCCCGGACATACATACATACATACACACATACATACATACACACACACATTAAGCTTTATATATTAGATATTAAAACACTAGTGATGAGCGAGTATGCTCTGCGCTGCTCGGTACTCGAACGAGTATCACTGTACTCGGGCTACTCTGCGAGCACCGAGCAATCTCGCGATACTCGTGCTGTGCTCGTGATCCTCATCCCTGCATGTTGGCGCTCTTTAGAGAGCCAGCCCACATGCAGGGATTGGCTGGCAGACCACTGCAATGCCACAGCCCTGTTAGTTGTGGCATTGCAGTGATTGGCCGGCCTGCACAGCGTGACTGAGCCTTTATAAGACCCGGCCGCGCTGTGCTCTGCACACAGCCATCCAGACAGTGAGTGTAGGGACAGTGTCTGCTGCTGCTTAGGGACAGATTTGCGTCCCTCATAGGTAGATCCGGAGCGGGGCTGCAAACTGCTGCTGACCACAACAGTCCTTCTCAGGACTAATCTAGGAGGATATAGGCAGGGTGATCCAGATCGGAATCCAAGCTTTTCTGTGGCCATAACAGTACTTACTACCTTGATACAGGTTAGGGACTAAAATCCTACTCTCCTGTGATCTGAACAGTTACCAGACTGGTGTACTTACTACCTTCATACAGGTTAGGGACTAAAATCCTACTCTCCTGTGATCTGAACAGTTACCAGACTGGTGTACTTACTACCTTGATACAGGTTAGGGACTAAAATCCTACTCTCCTGTGACCATTACAGTCACCAGACTGTTGTACTTACTACCTTGATAAAGGTTAGGGACTAAAATCCTACTCTCCTGTGATCTGAACAGTTACCAGACTGGTGTACTTACTGCCTTGATACAGGTTAGGGACTAAAATCCTACTCTCCTGTGACCATTACAGTCACCAGACTTGTACTTACTACCTTGATACAGGTTAGGGACTAAAATCCTACTCTCCTGTGAGCTGAACAGTTACCAGACTGTTGTACTTACTACCTTGATACAGGTTAGGGACTAAAATCCTACTCTCCTGTGATCTGAACAGTTACCAGACTGGTGTACTTACTACCTTGATACAGGTTAGGGACTAAAATCCTACTCTCCTGTGACCATTACAGTCACCAGACTGTTGTACCTACTACCTTGATACAGGTTAGGGACTAAAATCCTACTCTCCTGTGAGCTGAACAGTTACCAGACTGTTGTACTTACTACCTTGATACAGGTTAGGGACTAACATCCTACTCTCCTGTGATCTGAACAGTTACCAGACTGGTGTACTTACTACCTTGATACAGGTTAGGGACTAAAATCCTACTCTCCTGTGACCATTACAGTCACCAAACTGTTGTACTTACTACCTTGATACAGGTTAGGGACTAAAATCCTACTCTCCTGTGAGCTGAACAGTTACCAGACTGTTGTACTTACTACCTTGATACAGGTTAGGGACTAAAATCCTACTCTCCTGTGATCTGAACAGTTACCAGACTGGTGTACTTACTACCTTGATACAAGTTAGGGACTAAAATCCTACTCTCCTGTGATCTGAACAGTTACCAGACTGGTGTACTTACTACCTTGATACAGGTTAGGGACTAAAATCCTACTCTCCTGTGATCTGAACAGTTACCAGACTGGTGTACTCACTATCTTGATACAGGTTAGGGACTAAAATCCTACTCTCCTGTGACCATTACAGTCACCAGACTGTTGTACTTACTACCTTGATACAGGTTAGGGACTAAAATCCTACTCTCCTGTGAGCTGAACAGTTACCAGACTGTTGTACTTACTACCTTGATACAGGTTAGAGACTAAAATCCTACTCTCCTGTGATCTGAACAGTTACCAAACTGGTGTACTTACTACCTTGATACAGGTTAGGGACTAAAATCCTACTCTCCTGTTACCATAATAGGCACCAGACTGTTTTACTTACTATCTTTATACAGGTTAGGGTCTAAAATCCAAATCTCCTGTGACCCGAACAGTCACCAGACTGTTGTCGCTGTATACAGGCAAAATGCGCAAGGGCGTTGGCAAGGGCGTTGGCAAGGAACAAGGAAGTGAACGTGATGGAGGTGCAGGCAGAGGCCGAGGTCGTGTGCAAGCACTAATTTCACAACAACAAAGGGGCACATCTACTCGCTCACAACGTCCTGTCCCAAATTCTTGGGCCTGCAGCAGTACACCGCTCTTGAACCAAGACCAGTGTCAACAGATTGTTACTTGGATAGCGGATAATGCTTCAAGTCAGATTGGCACCTCCACAAACACCCTGTCTTCCACACGGTCAAGTGTCAGTAGCCGTGATACTGCACCGCACATTTCCCAACCTGATCCTCCTTCCTACCACCAGGCCGAATACACGTCCACGGACATTACTGATCCCACACTTGGACACTCGGAAGTCCAAAAGTGTGTACCCATGGGTGAGTGGAGGTACATGGCAAATTCCCATAACAAAATTTAAATTCCGCTGTCATTTGTGTGTGGTGTGGTGAAGTCTGGCCCAATCCAACCCTTCTTTATCTTGGACAGAGTCAGCCTGTCAGCATTTTCAGTTGACAGGCGGGTGCGTTTGTCAGTAATGATTCCACCTGCGGCACTGAAAACACGCTCTGACAAAACGCTAGCGTCAGGGCAGGCCAGGACTTCCAAGGCGTAGAGAGCCAATTCATGTCACGTGTTCAGCTTGGAGACCCAATAATTGTAAGGCACAGAGGAATCTCGCAGTACAGTTGTTCGATCTGCATTGTACTCCTTCAGCATGTGGCCAAACTTAGCATTTCTTGTGGCACTACCCCGCATCTCACGGGCTGTGGTACGTGAGGGGCTGAGAAAACTGTCCCTCATCGTAAAGACTGTTCCCCTACCTCTGGCGGATTGGACTTGTGCCCCTCTCGGCTGTACGCCTTGGTTGTCCACCGATTCCTGACCTATGCCGCTAGCATTTTGTGAGGGGAATGCTTTGCCTACTTCCGTTGCTATGGCCTTCTGGAACTGCTGCATTTTGGCTGACCTCTCCGCCTCAGGAATGAGAGACATAAAGTTCTCCTTGTAGCGTGGGTCTAAGAGTGTTGCCAACCAGTACTGATTGTCGGCCAAGATGTTCTGAACGCGAGGGTCACCAGCCAGGCAGCTTACCATAAAGTCAGCCATGTGCGCCAGACTCTTAACAGCCATCACTTCAGTATGCTGACCAACACGATGACTGAACATGCTGTCCTCCTCCTCCTCATCTCCCCTGTCCTCTGGCCAGCAACGCTGAATCGAGGGTATGACTGGTGTGCATGTCATATCCTCAATTTGGCCAGAGAGTTGCTCCATGTCTTCATCCTCCTCCTCCTCGTCATAGTCCTCCACTGCACGTTGTGATGACATGAGGCTGGGCTGTGTGTTATCACCCACACCCACTACAGTGTCTTGCTCCAAGTCATCGTGCTCCGCCTGCAATGCATCATCTTTGTTTTTCAGCAGAGACCGTTTTAGAAGGCAGAGTAGCGGTATGGTGACGCTAATAATGGCGTCATCGCCGCTCACCATCTTGGTGGAGTCCTCAAAGTTTTGGAGGAGGGTACATAGGTCGGACATCCATCTCCACTCCTCAGGTGTTATGTGTGGAGTTTGACCCATTTCCAAACGGCTTAGGCGATGCAGGTAGTCAGCAACTGCCCTCTTCTGCTCACATATCCTGACCAACATGTGCAGAGTTGAATTCTGAAGTCTGTGGGCCGGAAGACGCAAACGCCGCTGAAAGCCGGCAAGGCCGGCTGAAGCAGCAGGTGACTTGCGAAAATGCGCAAACAGGCGGCGAACTTTTACCAGCAGATCAGATAGCTCTGGGTATGATGTAAGAAACCGCTGAACCACCAGGTTGAGCACATGGGACACGCATGGAACATGCGTCAGTTGGCCTCGCCTCAAAGCTGCCACCAGGTTCCGGCCATTGTCACACATGACCTTTCCTGGCTTTAGGTTCAGAGGTGTCAGCCAGTGATCTGCCTGCTGTTTCAGAGCTGTCCACACCTCTTCTGCATTGTGGGGTTTGTCACCTATGCAGACTAGCTTCAGCACAGCCTGTTGCCGCTTCGCAGAGGCAGTGCTGCAGTGCTTCCAGCTTGGGACTGGTGTGGAGGGTACAGTGGATGAGGATGCGCAGGAGGAGGAGGAGGAGGCTGAGGAGCATGACATTCCGGAGCTGTAGGGTGTCTGTGAAACCCTGACAGAGGTAGGGCCTGCAATCCTTGGTGTGGGAAGGACGTGTTCCGTCCCTCGCTCAGACTGGGTCCCAGCTTCCACAATATTAACCCAGTGTTCCGTCAAGGAGATGTAGCGGCCTTGCCCACAAGCACTTGTCCACGTGTCTGTGATTAGGTGGACTTTGGCTGAAACAGCGTTGTTCAGGGCACGTGTGATGCTTTGGGACACGTGGTTATGCAATGCGGGGACGGCACATCTGGAGAAATAGTGGCGGCTGGGGACCGAGTAACGTGGGACAGCAACCGCCATCAGGTCGCGGAATGCTTCCGTCTCCACCAGCCGGAAAGGCAACATTTCTAGCGCTATGAGTCGCGAAATGTGAGAATTTAGGACTGTGGCATGTGGGGCTTTGGCTGAATATTTGCGCCTGCTTTCAAAGGTTTGCTGAATGGATAATTGAACGCTGCGCTGGGACAAGGACCTGCTTGATGGTGGTGTTATTTGTGCGTGGGCAACTTCAGGTGCAGGGCCGGAGGCTTGTTCGCGGCCAGCATGGTCAGGGGATTGGCTCGCACGCACAACACGCGAAGACGTAGCAGTGACATCAGCAAGCACCGCTCCTCGACTCTGTTGTACTTCCCACAAAGTCGGGTGCTTGGCTGACATGTGCCTGATCATGCTGGTGGTGGTCAGGCTGCTAGTTTTCATACCCCTGCTGATGCTGGCATGGCAGGTGTTGCAAATGGCCTTTTTAGAGTCATCTGGAGCCAACTTAAAAAACTGCCAGACTTGGGAAGACCTAACATTTGCACAGGCACCTTGTGTCGTTGTTGTTCCGGGGAACGGTTGCCTGCCTTCTGCCTGCAGACACGACCCTGCTTCGTATTGCCTGTTGGGATGCTACACCTCCCTCCCCCTGAGCACTGCTGTCCTCGCTCTGCATATCCTCCTGCCAGGTTGGGTCAGCTACTGGATCATCCACCACGTCGTCTTCCTCTTCCTTGGATAATCGCTGGACTGCTCCTCCTTCTCTTCATGTGCCACCATGATGACCGTTACAATAGTTAGGCTGTTGTTTCAGGTATACCCCCAGTGGTAAATTTTTACGCCCATTCTTTTAGAATGGGCATTACAACGACAGGAGACCCGCTCCTTTTCAATGGGAAAAATGTTTTGAGGCCCTCCTGCACGCGTCTATCGATAGGATAACATTGGGCTCGGTACTCGGGCCGAGTACACGAGTATCTCGGGATGCTCGGCCCGAGCTTCGAGCACCCGAGCATTTAAGTACTCGCTCATCACTAAAAAGCACATAAAAAATTGAGACAGTAAATTGAATAAATAAATGGTTAGGAGATTCAAGAACAGTACCACTACCGAATAGTAACAAGAAGCATTAC
Source organism: Allobates femoralis (assembly GCA_033576535.1). Lineage (NCBI taxonomy): Eukaryota > Metazoa > Chordata > Amphibia > Anura > Aromobatidae > Allobates > Allobates femoralis. The sequence continues at coordinate 176,100,370 of JARQOC010000002.1, forward strand.
ACTGAAAAAGGTCTATATATGTCACACACTTTTAGTTTATAGCACTCTACCCAGGGTTAAAATTAATCTTTAGGTAGATCATTCCTTCTTTGTAGTCAGACTGAGCCATAATGTGCAAATGTGCAAATGCTATCCTCAAAAACAGTGAGATGTGCCAGTGTCCTGATGCGTGGTGAACGATGTGTTAAACAATAAACAGGAACTTGCTTTGACCGTCACTTGTGTCAGATTCCTTTCTTCCTCTGTGCACGTAAGATACTAATATACATGTTTAGCAGTGACTGAGTGCTGCTGTGAACTTTGGTCTATCTATCTATCTATCTATCTATCTATCTATCTATCTATTTATCTATCTAGGTCTGGAGAAAGACTTTCAGCACTCCAAGTTCTCAGTGTGATAAGAACTTTCTTTATTAGGTCAGGCACAAAAACATGCAACATTTCAAGTCACAAAGACTTTTCCTCAGGCACCTGAGGAAAAGTCTTTGTGACTTGAAACGTTGCAAGTCTTTCTCCAGACCCGGATTTGTCTACAACCTTTAAAGATAAGGTTTGATTTGCCTGCACCTGCTTTCAGCTGTTTATGCTGCTCCCTGACCCAGTTTTTCTATCTATCTATCTATCTATCTATCTATCTATCTATCTATCTATCTATCTATCTATCTATCTATCTACCTGTCTATCTGTCTATGTTTTCTAACTTATAGAAGCATGGGAAAGACCATATTAAAGATGCATGTCATACGGATGCTAAGTGAGGGAAATAGCGTACTACTGTCTCTAGAGGTGGATGCTGATGATAATGAGATACAGTTGTCATCAGGTCAGCCTACAATGCCAACTGGGAAGGAAAATGAGATGCAAGGCGAGGTGGTCGATGATGAGTCCACTGATCCAACGGGGACCATTGGCACGCATATCCATGACAGCAACACAGAGGACGATGGATATGTAGCACCAACACAGGCACCACATGGTCATGGTTTCCCCAGAGTAAGAACTGGGTCCACTGTTCCCAAGAGCACCCCTGCTGTGGGCTAAGTCAGGTCAAGGGGGCAATCATCTGCTGTGTGGAATTTTTTTTCTGAAAGTCCTTCAAAGAAAAACATTATAGTCTGTAGCAACTATCATACCAAGTTAAGCAGAGGCGAGTTCAAAGGCAACCTGAGCACCAACAGTATGCGAAACTACATGGCAGCCAAGCACCCCAGTAGGTAGGCGGAACACCAGGGTATTCACAGTATTCAGAGCGCGTGCTCGGCTGTGCTCAGCTATAGGATTACATGGGGGCACCGAGAACAGCCGAGTGCACAGGGGGCACTAGGTATGCGTTTAGAAAAGCTGTAAACGCGTCCCCACAGTGCCCCAAATCACCTCTGCGCCTGCACCTGCACCAGCAAGACCAGGCTGGCACAGGTGATGTGGCCAGGCACAGAGGTGTGGAACAGGCCTTAGCCTTTTATATTAGTGATTATGCAGGAAAAACTGTTTGTGAACCTTTTTGGCCTGTTAAATGCGATTTAGGTTAGGTTTGGTAGTTGTTCCTTTGTATCTGTAACAGTGACGTAATCCTGCAACAAAGCTATTCCTACATACCATACATGAGTCAGAAATGCATGCGGGCATATTCTCCAGACTCTTCCCATTCTATTTCATCACTTTCCATCCATCTCAGCCTTTTCCTCAGGTCCCCAGACCTCTTTGTAGGGTCCAGCAGAACATTACTCGCATTTCCCATTGACTTACATTGTACTCACTTTTCAGAACGAATACGCGATTATTACAAAGTACTCGTAACGAGTCTAGTGATTACGAATATTATGGTACCCACTTATCCCTAATGATAAATCAAACTTTATAAAATGATTATCCTTAATATAGGATGAACGGCCAAGTTTCTGTAGACTGAACAGTGTATTTAAATCCTGTCAGCTAATTGCTTGACATTCAAACATTACAGTTTTCTCTTATATTTAGTGTCTGTTTTTCATTTTCGATGAACTTCTTTGCCCTTAATATACAAGGAAAACAAATACATCTGGCAAATTGAACATAATTGTCAAGTCTCTGTAAATTTTACAATTTAGCTTTTCATTTGCTTTAAGTGAAGAAATGTACCGTAGTTTATTTTCTTTGCAATTTCTTCACTTTTTGTATAGTAACATTTTATTGTTACATATGGATTAACTGTGATGTTAACTGTATTTTTATATTTTGCTGAAACATCTTGTATTTCTCAGCAATTATGTGTTTACGTTTGCTATGTTTTATAGGCAATGTGTAAGCAACAATTTAATTGGGAGATAATGGACTTCATGCATGTTTATTTTCTATGCTTTGGGGAATTTTCTTACCATTTAGCAATGTTACGTTGAAAGTAACATTCTATACTTGCTGTACGTACAATAATAACTACCGTACAGAGAATTAAATGCATGAAGAGGTCCTGCAGACAGATGTCCAGGGCTACTTGGTAACTTGCTATCCTGTAAAAAACTGTCTGTGGGGGAATCATCCTGTGTTGGCTGCTATGGGGGCATCATACTATGTGGGAGTTCTGTGAAGGCATCTTATTGTGTAGGAGATATTTGGGCCATCCCCTGTTTGGGGAGAGTGTGGTAGCCTTATAATGTATGTGAGGATTGAGTAGTAAATAATACCGTGTGGAGGCTGTGAGGCTATCATACTATGGGGAGGGGCTGTGCAGGGCATTAGACTATGTGATAGGCTATGATTCTGATACTGAAGCAACTGATCCAAGGGTGAAAGACCAGAGAGCAGATAGGACAGAGGGGGAACTGGAGACAGGAAGGATGGTTCAAGTAATGGAGAAAGGAAGGGTGAAACAGGAACTGGAGACTGATAGGATGGGACGGGAGAAATCAGCAGGAGGTTGAACATGAGACTGACAGGACAGGATAGGAACACCAATCTAGAGTACTAGAAGGAACAGGAAATTTAGGAACCTAATTGCTCAGGTTCCTCCCTACAGGGGATGATATCTTAAATACCCAGTGCTTCCCAACCATAAGTTGGGGAACACTTTCTGAGTGTGCAGTACCCCTTTAAGAGGTGGGGAGCAAGCACGCCCTAAGTGTGGCGCCCCACTATGTAGGTGCCACAAAAGGGGTACTACACCCATAAAAGCGGTGTAGTCACCCCACTGCAATGGTCCACTATGGACAGTAGGCGGAACCAAAAACCCACATCCCACACTAGAATAGTTAGTAGGAGGGAACTCTGGAGGGGATATATATAGCCGCCAGGGGGAACTAGTGAGGTTGGTGGACGGTGAGATAGACGGTGGGTCTGAACCAGACAAGGTGCGTCTGGGACAGGTTCACCCGGCATGAAAGAGGGTCACCCCGGCTGAGGGACCCAAGGAAAGAGGGTACAGATCCCAGACTGAGGAAGAAAGGAGAAAAAAGCTCGGGCGGGAGTTCACCCAAAGTAGGAAACCGGGTACCGGAGCCCGCACCTGTAGGAATCTTCACGGCCTGCAGAGAATCCGTAGAACTGGTGTATATCCAGATACGGCACTGACTCCTAAAGCACCCATTAGAGGGGAACCAGATGCTGATGGCGAGCCGCTGTGCATGAAAGGCCACAGAGTCCCGGGAGCTGCAGTGTTCAACAGAAGGTTTTCCCGACGGGAGCAAAAGGGAGGTAAAGAGAGACAGCAGGAGGTCAGACAAACTCTACATGAAGTCAGGCTTCACAACGCCACTGGGAGGCGAGGGAACAATAGGAACAGGAAATGCATAAACAAGGGTTCTGTCTACCTACCAAAAGGTCTATTTGCAGCCACCCGTAACCATTTGTCTTATAACATCATACTGCACTGTGAACTGTAATGAATGCGGAGTTCCAGTAAAGTACCCGGTGAAGTGACTTGTCAACTCTGCTGCATCTTTTCCTTGCATAGACTGATTCCTTCCACAGAATCGCTGCCGCGGCGGTCCAGTCCTGCCTGCGGAGGACTACACCATCATTGCCGCAATACCATCTACCACCGGAGGACTCTTGCCTCCCAAGAGCTACACTGCAGGATGAATTCCCATAGACATAATATTAAGGAAGGTTTTCTTCTACAGGGCCTCTCATGTCACTGCACTGTGAGACATAAGAGAATGTGTACTAGAGTGTATCCAATTGATCATGTCCCTGTCACTGTACCTAATCGTGATGCGACTTTAGCTCGCAAAGAGCTGTATTGTATCTATCGGCTGAACACTCTTCAGCCTGCTGGTTTGAATGAGGTCTTTGATCTCTTTAAGTGAGAGCTCTCAGGAGAATGTGATATATTTAGTGAAGCAGTGGCTCTTCGCGGCATTTGATCCCTTGTAAACTGTGAATTGTTTCTGAGAATGGTAATATACTCTATATAAACGTCATCTACCGTATAGATATGTGCAATTTGTTTTAAAATTTGAAGTATATTCAATCTGTTTAAAATTTTCTATTATATTCCATCTAATATGAATTTTTCCTAGTGGTGATTTCACCACTACAGTGGCGTATTTGGCAGGTGTCTGTGTGAAACCGCTAATACTATTCTGCACCTTATATAGGTTCTAGACTATTCCTAGTTGATCATTCATAGATTTTGATTATTTTTTTTGTTTGGGACAATTTTTCTGTGAGAGAATTTTTCCTTTTATTATAGATTATACACGGTGGTGATGGATGACTTTAATGTAATAGCTTTTTTCCGACTAGTATATGCTAAGAGATTGTGATATATTGGCAACTAGCTAGCTTAATACTGGAATGTTTAATACTATTGCAGAGATCTGGATATCAATTGTTTTATACCAAGGATGGCGTGATAAACACTAATAATTGATGAATGGAGCTGCTGCTGTGGCGCCCCACTGGTTGGGATGCCACATAGGGGTACTGCACCCGAGACAATGCATGTGGTATCCCTGTGACCAGGGGATTGGGATGTTAATCTGGGGTCCTCATCGCACGCATTCACACACCTAGAACCAGGGGATCAATTGGTTAACCTGTTATTAAGGAACTGATCCCGTTGGGCGGAGTTTGTATGGGTAGTGAAGAGTGGGAAGAGGAGTTAGACAGATCGTCAGGAGAGCTGAAGAAGAGGGGACCCTGCGAGTGGCGCAGTGGAGGGCACCTAAAGAGTGGTGGCCCTGACAGAAGGGGGATCCCCGGGTGTCATTTAACACCCTAATCTGGATTGGCACGATACCTGGCCTGGAGGGACCCAGTCCAACAACGGAGGACCGGCTCCAAAAGCGGTGCAGGCATTCATCCCTGAGCCACCAAACCGGAGGGATGCGAGCTGCCCTAGGGAGTCGTGACCAATCCCTGCATACATCCCAAAAGCCCCCATATAGGATCAAGGAGTCCTGCAACTAGGAAATCTCAGTGAGGATCCGTGGGGACCGGCAAAGGGTTCTGTACAGGGAAGCGCAAGAAGGTGCAGGAGCAGAGAGCGCAGAATGAGGACAGAGGGAGAAACCGGCAGGAACACCACTGAGGGCTTCAAAGAGACATCCTATCGCCTGGTGACTATCCAGGCCAGCTACCCGTGACTGTGTAAACCTGAAAGCTGCCTGAAGTTACCAATAAACCCGTGCAGAGCCTAAGCAGTGTGTGGTGTCTTATTTCCATCGTGACGGGGACGTACATTCCAGTCTCTTCAGCAAGACTGCATCAAGCCTCCACCTGCAGAGCCGTCTTCCTGTGTGAGTTCTCCATTCTTCCATTACTTTCCCAGGAATTCTGCTCCACCTGTGGGAAGCATTACCATCCAGCTGCCTATCATCAACCCTGGAGGTCTGAAAGCAGCACTAGTATCGTTACCAGGTACCAGAGGTAGCGTCACTAACACTTTATTATTTTTATTTTATTTTTACACATTTTTCAGCGACCACCAGGGCCCGGGCACTGGCCACCAGTGACAGCACCCTTAATCAACGCCCGGGATTCAAGAACCCCACAGCCCTTGGGTGGAACACTGACAATGGAATACTGCGGTGGAGCAGCGCATACGTACTGTGCCTCCCACAATGAGAATATGTATTGAATGGTACATTTAGGTTCTAGACAGAATAGAATAATTTTAAGGTTTTCAGTAATCTAGTTTAATAGGATTTTTACCATAACAGTTTATAATTTTTATATATATAAACATAATATGTTAGTGTTTTATTGGTGTAGGTGACGTGTTTGCATCTCAAATCAGAGATTTTTATTTATATTTCAGTGTGACTACAAATAAATTGTGTTTTTTAGTACTTACTGAACAAATCAAATTGTAACGTTTTGGTTTGTATACAAAACTGATTACATTTGTTGTTTCTATGCATATAATATGTATCACATTGTTCTTAGGCAGCCTCCTGGGTTTCCATGGAATGCTGATGTGGACATGTACCTCATTTCCTGCTTCCTATTTATAGGAGTATTGTTGTATACATCTGTAAATTGACTTTATTCTCCTGAGGAAGTGCGCTGATGGGCATGAAACGCATAGAGAACAAATAAAGTCAAGTGATACTCCATTCTTCGTGTTTTTCTGAAGGCAGCGCGAGGTTTAGACCACCGTCTTCACTCTTTCCACATGATTATTATATGAGAATTCCACCCAAGGCAACAGCTTAGCCCAGTCATCACGGTGTGCATTTGTTAACTTCTATAGAAAAGTTGTAAGATTCTGGTTGACCCACTCTACCTGGTTGTTGGACTGGAGGACCCAGAAGACACCAGAAGATCTATAATAAAATACATAGCTAATTGTTGCCAGCTGTCACAACGCAGACTTGGGAGCGTCTGGACATGGTGCCTGACAGACCAACAATGTCCAGCGCACTGCCCACAACAACAGACTTGGGAAACACCAGGGGGGAACAAATGCAATGGGGGGCATTATTCACAGGGAACAGGACAACTCCTGTGCTCACCTGCAACTTCACACCTGCTGCCACTCTCCAAGGCAGCAGACGGCTTGGCAACAATCAGCTCTCCAGATTACTACCTACACCTCAGGTAGTCAGGCCAGGAATGAGTTCAATCATCAGCAAGGAATGCTGGATCATGTGACCATATAAAGGAGGTGGGAGTGAACACAAATTAACCACACCTGGAAAGAGAACTATGGAGCTTGCTGGCAACAGAAACTTACATTAACTCCAACACTGCCAAAGGAAAGAAACACACTTAATATGAAATCTCAATACAGAAAAGAGACAGAGGTCCCCAACCAGTCTCTAGTCTCTAAAGTAAGAGACCATTGTGACAACAGGGAGCCGAAGTAACAGGAAGTGGTAGTTGCAGTTCAGATGGGAGTCTTTATCCGAGTGCAAGAAGATCAGTCAGAAATTAGCTCCAGAATGTTTTTCCACATGGATGGCTACTAGTGATGTCAAGAGATAAGCTGAATGATCTTTTTCTGTGAGGCATGGCCAGCCACCTTAAAAGAGTGACCCCAAAACAAATTCCATCAGACTCCGATATGGAAGTCGTCCCTGGGGAAACTCGATACAAGTCCACTGGAGCCAGTAAAATTATCTCAATTAAATGCTGGTACTCCACCTCCTGGTCGTAAGTTAGGAGAGGCCAAAAGAAGGTGTCTGCTTTGATGTTTTTGTCCACTGAATGAAATTGGAGGAGGAAATCAAAGTGGGTAAAAGCATGGACCATCCAGCTGTCGCGGATTCAGCCTCTATGTGGCGAGTAGGTAGGAAAGTTTCTTACGATTAGTATAAATGATACCTGGATGAATTGCCCCCCAAAGCAGGTACTCCTCTAATGCCATTTTAGTTGCCAACAATTCTCGATATCCAATAGAATAGTTGCACTCAGGAGCAGAGGTTAGCTTAACATGGTCAACCTACATCGGTTCTGGAGTGACGAATCACATTGGAGACTGGGGAGTCAGTGCCTCTGGAACAATGGAGCTAAACGCAGGGATCTTCTCTCACATGTCACCTCTTTGGTGCATTCTTTGAACCTGAGATCTATCCAGGCAGCCAAGGAGATGAGATCTTCAAGAGTAGCGAGGATATCACAACTAGCCAGCTGATCCTTTATCCTTCAGTACAGACCCACCCCGAAACCAGCTACCAGCATCTCATTATTCCATCCTAGCACTAATGAAAGGGTATGGAATTGCACCACAGATGGTCCCACAGTCCAGCTATCCTAATAAATTAGAAAAGGGAAAGCTGGTGTAAATATATATATAGGATCACCAAAATGATAGTAGAATAATACAAAAATATTAATCCACAAAATACAGAACAGACTCAGAATTACAATTAAAAACAATTAAAATATACCATAAGCTATAGCAATGAACACAGGGTGTGGAAAATACCACGACCCACTCTCATACAATTAATCAAAGCTGGAAATATAGGAAAGGATATATACAAATAGCACAAGGCAATCAATAAATGTACAATTTGTTCAGAAAGCACACATATGTAATACCATAGGTAGAGAAAGAATAATCTTTATATAGAGAGGTACACAAAAAAGGGGCAAATAGAAAAATTGCCAAATAACAATAGTAAATCCTGACTCTGGATAATAACCCCAATACCAACTGCCTTTTAGAGCAAACTATCGCACCATTCAAATATGGTATAACATTGGGCTTAAAAAACAGCCAAATAGAGAAAGCAATAACCTGAGTGAGTCCTACACCATCCAGAAGTATATGATCAAATGATTAGGAGGGAAAATCCCCATGCATTTCGCCATGTGAGTCATGTCTTCCTCAGTGTTAACATTTTGAAAGTATTTTCTATATTAGTGCCCCTTGCTATCTGAATACATGTGTGACTTTAAAGTGAGAGACTGCAGAAGTCATTAAGGGTGCATACTCATGGTGAGTAAACGCAGTGTTTTGAACGCTGTATCTTACCACTATGTCTGAAATGCTGTGGTGTACAGTAGAAGTATAGTGGATGGGATTTGCAGAAATACCATACTCACTAAGCTTCACCCGACCGCAGCATTATTTCAGCTGTTCTGCGGGTTGCTGGCATTCCGCATCTCTGCAGCATGTTAATTTCATGCCATTGGGAGTACGCAAGCCTCATTGCACCCACCGCAGATGGTGAATACAGGGTGGCTGCAGCCTCCCTCAGGTACGGAGACGATGCGTCCAAGATACAGCACCACCAGAGCATGAGCACATACCCCAAAAGTAAACATACTAAATCTTGAAAAATAATAAAAGCACATTATTAAACAAATGTCCAAAGTAGTATAATACCATAAAAATGGAAAAAGTATTAAGAGAGAATGCACCTTTAATCTGAAGGATCATAACTAGACACAGGAGTTTCAGCTAGACCTTGACCCTCGAGCCTACCAACCGGTCTATTTGGCCCATATGAGATGACAAATTTTAATCAAAACCACTGTTTTTTGGGGCCCATTGGTGCTCACTGGCTTAAAAATATGCCACTGCATGTCTACTTTGTTAACTTAAAGCCTTTGATGTCTACTGGCATTACTAATGATAATGTTAAAATCCAGATTTTGAGCAAGACGCACATTTTGGTAACTAGATCAGTATTTGTATTGTGCCTCCAGGTTTAAGATGTAATTTTTATCATGCAGTCATCATGTAACAGCTTTCCCTTGATACACAGACTAACATCAATATTAGTAACATTAGTAACAAATGTTTGGAGATAATGTTTAATGAATGCTGATATTGGAGCTGCTTGCTGAAATTTTGCAGAATGTTCCTACGCTAAACTTTTACATTTCTTATCTTGGCAGCAGTCCAGGCTGGAGAAAGTGATTAAAGCAACTACATAAACAGTCATGTATAACGTCTTTGGCCACTCATGCTCTTTAATCCCAATCTTTCATGTAAAATCTAGTGAAGAGATAAACGTTAAAAAGAATTGTAATATAGAACAGGAAAGGCATAATGATACAAACATAATAAAGTCATCTACATGCGCCATTATTTCTTTCCTTATAGGATTTTACTATTTAGGAAAGTTGAAAAAATATCAAACACCACAGGCACAAACGTGCAAGATTCATTGGAATATTTTTATGAATTTGGAACATAATGACACAAGGAATTACTGATTCCTCTATTTTGTGTCTAATTTAAAACCTTAAAAGTAATTTAAAACTAAGACCAATTAAAAATACTGAATAAGGACACAAGGAGCAAGTTATATAGTTGATTGACATCCTAAAATTGGACCATAATGGTGCCAAAGCTTAACGACTGTGCCCTCAAGAGTTCCAATAATGATCCTTTTGATACTATACAGCAGGGGTGGGGAACCTCAGGCCCCAGGGCTGATTGCAGCCCTTGATGACTTTTTTGCGGCCCCCGGGCAGATTCCTGAAGACCACAGAGCTCAGGCTGACAGACGCGTTTTGCCAACTGTCTGCCCTTTAAATCCAGCTCTCCAGTGATCTTTATGCCTCAGCCTTGACCTCCCCAGTGAAGTATATGCTCCCGGCCTCTCCTGTGATATCTAGGGATCAAGCAAACCTGGAAAAGCAGTTGACAAGCCCATGATCAATATAACACATGCCAAAGAGAAGAAGCTCCAGCCACCACAGTAGGGCTGAGTTGATTGTTTAACCCAATTTAGCAGGTAATTGTCAAGTTGATAATTTTGTGAGGCCCCTGAAGGATTGTAGAGATTTCCAAATGGCCTTCAGCAAAAAAATGGTTCCCACCCCTGTTATACAGCAATGTAAATAGGTACATCATACAGTATAAGAATACATAATAACAACCAAAATACCAACAATTAATCATGAATGGTGTAGTAAAGAATAATAAACATAATTAGTGTAAACCATAGAATACTCATCTGGAATGAATGATGATTCATTACTGATTTACAAATTCCCAACGCATTTCCCCTCCAGTCTGTCGAGATTCACCAAAAGAATTGATTCACAGATCCATTTATTGGTCCTATTTTGTAGGCTCTACTTGCAACTTAACTGGTAACATGATGGATTTCTCATGAGGTGTGTGCCATAGTGAAAGCACACAATTTCAGTGGCTACAAAGTGTTTCATTATAGGCCATATCTATGACAGAACAGGGTAACCGCTAGTTAGTTACCACCAATATGACTTAAAACAGATTGGAGATATAAACGAATACATTATGCCCGCCCCCTCCAGTCTCAGTATCCTCGTCCCCTTCCCAGTCTCAGTATGCCCGTCCCCTCTCCAGTCTCAGTATGCCAGCCCCCTGTAATCTCAGTATGCCTGCCCCCCTCCAGTTTAAGTATGCCCTCCCCATCCAGTGTCAGTATGCCCAACCACTCCAGTCCCAAGTAAGTCCGGCCATTCCACACTGCATTGCCCTATGTAATCTATGATGGAGCCACCTCATTTCACTGAGAGTGGTAATCTCCTTCTCTGAGACATGCTGAAGCACTTAAACTCACAGCTGCACGGGCCTGCCCTGCCCCTCACAGCCACCTGGGCCCGCCACCTCTGTGCCGTGAGTGATTTATTCATTCTACTTCACAGAGAGGGCGGGGCGGGCCCAAGCAGCTGTGAGAATCAGTGCGCTGCATATCACATCAATCAGCACAGGCACAGGGAGGAGATGAGCGCACACACCGCAGCACTGAGAATGGTCATCTCCTCAGAGCTGCAGATTCGTCACAGTATTTCAGAGAAGGACATGACTGCTCTCAGTGCAATGTGGTGGTTCTATCACAGATTGCATAGGGCAGTGGAGTGTGACATGGCCAGGCATGCTTGGAACTGGAGTGGCTGGGCATACTGAGACTAGAGGGGGACAGGCATACTGACACTGGAGGGGGGTAGGCATACTGAGACTGGAGGTGGGCGGGCATACTGAGACCGAGGGGCAGGCATACTGAGACTGGGGTGTGGGCATGCTGAGGCGACATGGCTGCAGGCATGATGAGGCTGGAGGGGGTGGGCATGCTAAGACTGGAAGGGCCAGGTATGCTGGAGACTGGGGAGGGTTTGCTGCAGTCTGGGGCATGCTTGTAGGAGAGGTGGGTGTGAACAACCACTTATGATGTTTTCACCCAAGCTCCAAAACAAACCGGCCCCCTAGTCGGTTTCGTCCAGACGCAAAATGCTGATATCTAGGTAACCTTGCAAAATGCTGACAGAGCATAAATTACAAACCGTCAGCATTCTGCAGCCTAGCTATACACTTAGATTTTATAAAAAGCCAGGACAAACCCTTTAAGCAATGTGTGGGGAAGACTTTATACAGTTGTGGCCAAAAGTATTGACACCCCTGCAATTCTGTCAGATAATACTCAGTTTCTTCCTGAAAATGATTGCAATCATAAATTCTTTGGTATTATTATCTTCATTTAATTTGTCTTCAATGAAAAAACACAAAAAGAATTGTCCTAAAGTCAAATTGGATATAATTCCACACCAAACATAAAAAAGGGGGTGGACAAAAGTATTGGCACTGTTAGAAAAATCATGTGATGCTTCTCTAATTTGTGTAATTAACAGCACCTGTAACTTACCTGTGGCACCTAACATGTGTTGGCAATAATTAAATCACACTTGCAGCCAGTTGACATGGATTAAAGTTGACAAAATGGAATTCAATTCAATATTCTCACTTTTCGGCGATTGCTCTTATTTATAATCTATAATTTGATTCCACCATAAGTCTGAGTCCACTTAAACAAAGATCAACAAAGTACAAAATGCAATATTCAATCACTGTCACTTTGTTAACCTCTTAATGAACAATGATGGCTATAACTGTCATGGCTTTGAACTGTCACTGCATGTAAACACTCTATTTGGTCAAAGAAATGCAGAAAATATCATCCTAAATTTACTACTAACATGAAGTCCAATATGTCATGAAAAATAAGTCTTGGAATCACATGGATATGTTGAAGCGTTCCAGAGTTATAACCTCAGAATGTGACCCTGGTCAGAATTGCAAAAATGAGGCTTGGTCCTTAAGGGGTTAAAATGGACTGAGATTTATGGTGGAATCAAACTATAGAAGCAATCACTGAAAAGTGAGAATATTGAACTGAATTCCATTTTGGGGGCCGCTGTACATTTTCTAGCAAGTACCATTTTAATACTTTTTTAAGCATATTTTATGTGTGTTTTATGTGTGATGTGATTTGGTTTGCAATCCTGCAGCTCTACAGATGTGACCTGCAGTTTTTTTAATATATTAAAATAAATGGTGTACAAAAATTGGGATAATTTAGAAGTGTTCATTTGTTTGATTAAGACATTCATAATATAGAATAAGGCATGGAAAGAGCGGTAAATAGTAGCGCACCCCAATAAACTAAATTTTTGAGTGAGATATTGAATGATTGTGTCTTCTGGCTGAAGAGAGTGAAAGCCAGGACGAGGTGCAGCAACTTCAAAGGATTGTAGCACTAATCTTGTGAAAGTTAATTGGACTATTTACAAACAATTTGATAATATGTGATAAAATTTACTTTCTTAAGTGGTTGCTCCTCAAAAAAAAATAAGGATTCAATTTGAGTGATAGGGGACCACTTGCTGATTATTGGGGTCTTACTACTGGAACTAATGGAAATCCTAAGCTTTGGCCTCTAAAAACCCCAAGAATGGGTCTCTGCAGCCCTGATTTGACTTGAATGCAGGTGTACAGTATCTAACTTCAGCACTGAACAGTTATTAAAAAATTAAAAAAACTCACTTGATGATGAATCATTTATCGATTGTTGAGTGTTCAACTGCTGTGGCCCTCAGCAATTATGAATTAGTGCCTCTAGAATGGATCTATGTTGTCATCTATTGAAAGGAGAAGGGGTGCACACACTAAACCTCCTTTCTCTGTAATGACATTGGGGAAGCTCCATTCTTGGGGATACATATCTCGATCACATAATTGCTGGTGGTCACAATGGTCTAACCCTTACCAATCAGAAAATTACCCCCTATCCAGTTGTTTGTTTGAAATAACTGTTTAATGGTGGATATAGATTATTTGGTATTTCAAGCTTTCAAATCTTTCACCATTTTAATGTTGATTGGATCAAATTAGATGAGGCTAGGTTTTTTTACATTTGTATACATTTTTTGTATAGATACTTAAGGTTCTATCAAATGCTTGGAAATTCATCCTAAGGATAATCTCAATTTGTGTTCTACCATTACGTCAAGTTGACCTGTGCTTGCACTATCGTCAGTGGGAGGATGACTGTACACAGCCGCACACCCACCAAAACTACGAAAATTACAAAACCAGTAACTATTTCTCCTGCTGCAAAAACACTGAATAAGCCATCAAATTGATTGCATTAACACAACAAATGTTACTAGTTCTTGTCTGATGAATTAAAAATTAGAAAAATTTGTATGGGTCTAAATGCAAAAACTAATCAAAGACTGTCAGTTTGGTGAATTTCAACCCACTGAAAATTAGATATACAGTTAGGTCCAGATATATATTTAGACTGACTAAATCTTCATGATTTGGGCTCTGCATTCCACTTATATTAATTTAAAATGCAACAACTCTGATGCAATTGAAATGTAGACTTCTAAATTTAATTTCCTATGAAATGTGTAAGAATTGCAACCAGTCTTCTACAAAGCCTCCTCATTTCAGGGGCTCAAAAGTAACTGAAGAAATTAACTTTACCATAAATAAATAATTCATTTTGAATACTTTGATTAATCAAAAATCCCATTTGACCATACACCCCTACATCAATTTATTAAAAAGTCTCCTAGGGAGACCTTGACATCTGTCTCCTCGAATGCTGACAGTGTGACCACCCAAGATGGTCAGGAGAATGGTCTGTCTGGTAGAACATCAGGGAAATCAAAGATCCGACCATCACCGGAGAAGGAAAGTGGAAATATAAAAAACAAACAAGGACAAAAATCAGGTAATTAATCTCTCTCTCTCCATGTGTTATCGGATTCTCAACCAGATGTTTTAAGTAGGGGCTTGAGCTTTTCCCCTTCTCATTCGATAGACCCCTTTGTGACTATCAAGGATGTTCACCTTTTTGCTAGGAAGGTTATTCTTAAGAAGCTACACTACAAGGCCGACCACAATCTTAATACGTAGGAGGAGAGGAAAACCTTGGCAGCACTGGAGTCTTTAAAGGATGAGAGTGATAATGCCAAAAAAATGGGTAATTTTCCTATGGGGTTGTTTAAGAAATCAAAAAATTTTCCGGCACTAAGTACATGTCCTAATGTCAACATTTTTACTAGAATGGTCACAGCAGACATAGAGAAACTGTTCCAACAAAAAAGCTGGCATCACAATCTGAAAAAGACAGAAAGACTAACCTTGAACCAACTAAAAGAATGGGATGATGTGGTTATAAAACTGACTAATAAAGGGGGAATATAATAATCTGGCCCAAAGAGATGTATATCAGACAGGCACAAAAAGTCCTGAATAATCCGAATTGCTACAGAAAACTAACCAGTAACCCCACACTACAGTTTAAGAATTCCCTAGTTGAAATTTTGACAAGGGCTTTTGAAGAAGGTGTCATCCCGAAAGAAATGTTGAAGACCATTGAGAATTTGGATCCAAGACTACCCACATTCTATATTCTACCCAAGGTCCACAAAACATAGTGGACCCCATGGGGAGACCTAATGTCTCAGGGAATGAAGGTCTCTGTGAGCTGGTGTGTAAAATGATCTTCGAATACCTGAAACCCCTAGCCATGTTGTTGCCTTCCTACATCAGGGATACAAATGAGGCCTTACAAAGGTTGGAAGGGATCCAGTTGATGGGGATTTCCACCCAGGTAACGGTAGACGTTGAATCACTATTCACTTCTTTAAGACATAGTGATGGAATTAGAGTGATGCATTGGTTCCTGAGAGCAAGTGATATGGATCCAGTAATATCTGAGTTTATAGTCACCCTGTTGGGGTTAATCCTTACTCACAATAGCTTAATTTTCGATGTCCAAGCCTACCTGCAATTACAAGGTACTGCAATGGGGGCCTCCAACGCACCTTCATATGCAAATTTGTGTTAGGTGTGTCGGAAAGAGAGATTTTCATCAGTAACCCCATTGCGGACAGTGATAAAATACAAGGTTGGATGAGGTACATCGATGATGTACTATTTGTGTGGGAGAGGTCACAAAAGGAACTTGATGACCTTATCAAGAAACTTAATGTAAATGACCAAAATGTAAGATTGACTTAGAAAAGTGGGAGACAAATCGATTATTTGGACATCGCCATTAGTACCATGGAGGATGGCAGATTGATGACGGATGTATTCCATAAAGAGACTTCTACCAATGCAATCCTTAGGGCAAATTCATCTCACCTGGCCTCCACCATTAAAGGTTTTCCATTGGGCCAATATCTTAGACCAGACGGTTATGCTCACAAAAGCATACTTTTGAATTACAGGCAATGGATCTAAGAAGACGATTTAAAGAGAGGGGATTCAGCCAGAGATCAATAAAGAATGGCTACTCTAGAGTCAAAGCATATCAACAAGTTGATCTGTTGTGCAGTAAAACGAAGGAGGTAAACACAGGATTGCTACCCTCGTTTAATCACAACATATCACAAACAGTGGAATAATTTAGTGGGGTGATCAACAAACATTGGGATATTCTTTTGAGCGATCCCATTTTGAAGAAGTGTATTTCCTCCAAACCCCTCATCATAGCTCGTCGTTCCCAGAACATGAAGGATGCACTGGTTAAAAGCCACTTTGTTAGGAAAACAAGTCAGAACATCATTGATGTGTCGTCGGAGGATCCGTCAACTTTAAAAATGATCCCTAGACATTTCTATTTGAAGCACCAGAGTAATTCTAGTTTGTTAAAAGTGATGGGCATTGACAAGGTTTCTCTTGGTCAATGTGGAGGCAACTTAAGCAGGATTCTGGGACAGTAAATGTAAAGTAAATGGATATATAGATTAAACAGCGTAGTCCCATTTGGTCTTAATGAAAACTATGGGTTCAGTGCATTCTTGTAAATCTTGTACATCTGTTTTTCTTTTTTTATTGACACTCGATATTTTTGTCATCTTGTTTTTAATTTTCTAGTATTTTAATGATGTGTTTTATTATTTTTTCTAGTTATATCTCATCATGCCATATACTTTCTGCATATTGGACGTCTGTGTTCATCTTGGATCCGGGATTTGGATGGGAAGCTGATTAGGCATCTGGAGAATCCAATGAGATGTCGATCTGGGATAACAATTTTTATCTTCTTTAGCACTTGTAATGCGATTTTCTTACTTTTAATTGCATTTGTTTATTCTATTACACTTTTATATTGCTGCATTGATAATTATATTTATACACAGCTGTGAGCCCGATGCAAATGCATCGGGATTCTAGAACGTGTCATTAATTTGATTATAGTAGTTAGCTGTAAGGCTGGATGCAAAATTCGGGTATCTTAAAAGATTTTTATGTTATTTTAAAGTTTTTAAATAATAATCGCATCATCAATAGCATAATATAAGCATAGCATTATTATTAGCAGTAATAGCAGTATTAATAACATTATTTAGCAGTTTATGAGCATTATATCAGTATTAATAGCATTAATAATCATTATTAATTAGCATTAATAGCATTATAATAGCATTAATAGGATATATTTAGCATTAATAGCATTAAATAATAGCATTAATAGCATTATTAATAGCATTAATACATTATTATTAGCATTAATATGGCATTTTTTACATATGCATGCATTGATAATTATATATACAAATAGCATTAAGCACATAGCAAATGATTGCATTTAATGACATTAATTTGATTATAGTAGTTATAGCATGTTAGGCTATGCAAATGCATCATAGATCTAAATAATTTTATTGTTAATTTTAAAGATTTATTAAATAATAATGCATATAATAGCAATAAATATAAGCAATAGCATTATTAAATTTGCATAATAGCAGTAATTAATAGCAATTAATTAGCAGTATTATGAAGCATTAATAACAGTATTAATAGCATTAATATCATTATTATTAGCATTAATAGCATTATTAATAGCATTAATAGGATACATAATTAGCATTAATAGCATATAAATAATAGCATTAATAGCATTATTAATAGCATTAATAGCATTATTTTTAGCATTAATAATGGCATTATTAGCATTAATAATAGCATTAATAACATTATTAATAGCATTATTAGCATTATTTTTAGCATTAATAGCATTAAATTAATTAGCATTAATAGCATTAATAATGCATTAATAGGATAAATATAGCATTAATAGCATTAATAGCATAATTAATAGCATTAATAGCATTATTAATAGCATTATTATTAGCATTAATAGCATTAATAGATAAATAATTAGCATTA
Organism: Allobates femoralis; assembly: GCA_033576535.1. Taxonomy (NCBI): domain Eukaryota; kingdom Metazoa; phylum Chordata; class Amphibia; order Anura; family Aromobatidae; genus Allobates; species Allobates femoralis. Next base: position 176,118,707 of record JARQOC010000002.1, read on the forward strand.
ATAGCATAATTAATAGCATAATAATTAAATTATATAGCATTAATAGCATTATTAATAGCATTAATAACATTATTATTAGCATTAATAGCATTAATAATAGCATTATTAGCATTAATAATAGCATTAATAACATTATTAATAGCATTAATAGCATTATTAATAGCATTAATAGCATTAATAGCATTATTATTAGCATTAATAGCATTAATAATACCATGAATAGGATAATATTAGCATTAATAGCAATAATAGCATAATTAATAGCATTAATAGCATTATTAATAGCATTAATAGCATTATTATTATCTTAATAGCATTAATAGGATAAATATTAGCATTAATAGCATTAATAGCATAATTAATAGCATTAATAGCATTATTAATAGCATTAATCGCATTATTTTTAGCATTAATAGCATTAATAATAGCATTATTAGCATTAATAATAACATTAATAACATTATTAATAGCATTAATAGCATTATTATTAGCATTAATAGCATTAATAGCATTATTATTAGCATTAATAGCATTATTAATAGCATTAATAGGATAAATATTAGCATTAATAGCATTAATAGGATAAATATTAGCATTAATAGCAGAATTAATACCATTAATAGCATTATTAATAGCATTAATAGCATTATTATTAGCATTAATAGCATTAATAATAGCATTATTAGCATTAATAATAGCATTAATAACATTATTAATAGCATTAATAACATTATTATTAGCATTATTAGCATTAATAATAGCATTAATAACATTATTAATAGCATTAATAACATTATTATTAGCATTAATAGAATTAATAGCATTATTATTAGCATTAATAGCATTAATAATACCATGAATAGGATAAATATTAGCATTAATAGCATTAATAGCATAATTAATAGCATTAATAGCATTATTAATAGCATTAATAACATTATTATTAGCATTAATAGCATTAATAGGATAAATATTAGCATTAATAGCATTATTGATAGTATTAATAGCATTAATAGGAGAAATATTAGCATTAATAGCATTAATAGCATAATTAATAGCATTAATAGCATTATTAATAGCATTAATAGCATTATTATTAGCATTAATAGCATTAATAATAGCCTTATTAGCATTAATAATAGCATTATTAGCATTAATAATAGCATTATTAACATTATTAATAGCATTAATAGCATTATTATTAGCATTAATAGCATTAATAATAGCATTATTAGCATTAATAATAGCATTAATAACATTATTATTAGCATTAATAGCATAATTATTAGCATTAATAGAATTATTATTAGCAGTAATATCATTATTATTAGCATTTTATTTTTTAATTATTATTTTTTTTTTAAATTATTTATTATTTTTTATTTATTTTTTTATTATATTTAAATTATTTTTTTTATTATTAAATTTATTATTTAGGCTGAGACCCAGTTCTCTTTCAGGTCCGCTGAAAGGGCTGATATAATTAGCATATATTTAATTTTTTTATTATTATTTTTTTTTAATTATTGAATATTTTTAATTTATTTTTTTATTATTTTTTAATTATTTTTAAATTATTTTTAATATTATTTAATTAATTTATTTTTTTAAGTGAGAGTGAGAGACAGTTCTCATTCAGGTCCGCATTTTTTTTTTTTTTAAATTATTATTTTTATTTAATTATTTATTATTTTTTATTAATTTATTTTATTATTTTTTAATTATTTTTAAATCATTATTTTTATTTTTTAATTTATTTATTTTTTTTAAGTCAGACTGAGACACAGTTCTCATTCCGGTCCGCTTTTTTTTTTTTTTAAATTATTATTTTTATTTAATTATTTATTATTTTTTATTAATTTATTTTATTATTTTTTAATTATTTTTAAATCATTATTTTTATTTTTTAATTTATTTATTTTTTTTAAGTCAGACTGAGACACAGTTCTCATTCCGGTCCGCTTTTTTTTTTTTTTTTTAATTATTATTTTTATTTAATTATTTATAATTTTTTATAATTTTTTTTTATTATTTTTTAATTATTTTTAAATCATTTTTTTTATTATTTAATTTATTTATTTTTTTAAGTGAGAGTGAGAGACAGTTCTCATTCAGGTCCGCATTTTTTTTTTTTTTTAATTATTATTTTTATTTAATTATTTATTATTTTTTATTTATTTTTTTTATTATTTTTTAATTATTTTTAAATCATTATTTTTATTATTTAATTTATTTATTTTTTTTAAGTCAGACTGAGACACAGTTCTCATTCCGGTCCGCTTTTTTTTTTTTTTTTAAATTATTATTTTTATTTAATTATTTATTATTTTTTATTATTTTTTTTTATTATTTTTTAATTATTTTTAAATCATTTTTTTTATTATTTAATTTATTTATTTTTTTACTTGCGACAGTGAGAGACAGTTCTCATTCCGGTCCGCCTTTTTTTTCCCATTGACATACATTAGCGGTGTGTCGGCGATTTTATGGCCGTCCACCTGGTTCTATTTGTCGGGCGTAAAATCGCGGACACACCGCTAATGCATCTCTATGGGCAGTCACAGCTCGAATTCTGATTGGTCGGCGTTCAATCCGAAATCGGGCTGACTGCCCATAGAGATGCATTAGCGGTGTGTCGCGATTTTAGGGCCGACAAATAGAACCAGGTGGGCGGCCATAAAATCGGCGACACACCGGTAATGTATGTCAATGGGGAAAAAAAGGCGGACCTGAATGAGAACTGCGTATCAGTTTTGAGGGGCTCTTCTGATTGGCTGAGGGCAGTTTACAGCGACCAATCAGAAGAGGGCCTCAAATCTCATTAAGGTAGAATGGCGGATTTTTCGTCCATTCTATGTTAATGAGAAGGAAGAAGACGTCGGAGGAGGAAGTTATCGAAAAGAAGACAGAAGATCCCCGGGCCGGACGAAGAGGCGGAGATGGCGGAAGGAAGAGAGAAGACCCCCGGGGCCGGAGGAAGAGGACGCCTGGCCGGACGGACGATCAGATGACTTGAAGGCATGTAAGTGAAAGACGGGGACGTTAGGTTAGGCGACGGCGGGGGCTTCGGGTATAGGGCCTTAGGTGACAGCGGCGTTAGGTTAGGGGACTGCGGGGGCTTAGGGTGTAGGGCTTTAGCGATAGGGGCAGGGGGTAGACGGCGGGGCTTAGGGGGTATCGGCGGGGGCTTAGGGGGTGGGTGTGCGGACATGGGGGGGCTGTGCGGACATGGGGGGGCTGTGCGGACATGGGGGGGCTGTGCGGACATGGGGGGGCTGTGCGGACATGGGGGGGCTGTGCGGACATGGGGGCGGGCTGTGCGGACATGGGGGCGGGCTGTGCGGACATGGGGGGGCTGTGCGGACATGGGGGCGGGCTGTGCGGACATGGGGGGGCTGTGCGGACAGGGGGGGCTGTGCGGACAGGGGGCGGGCTGTGCGGACATAGGGGGCGGGCTGTGCGGACATAGGGGGCGGCTGTGCGGACATAGGGGGCGGCTGTGCGGACATAGGGGGCGGGCTGTGCGGACATAGGGGGCGGGCTGTGCGGACATAGGGGGCGGCTGTGCGGACATAGGGGGCGGACTGTGCGGACATAGGGGGCGGACTGTGCGGACATAGGGGGCGGACTGCGCGGACATAGGGGGCGGACTGCGCGGACATAGGGGGCGGACTGCTGCGGACATAGGGGGCGGACTGTGCGGACATAGGGGGCGGGCTGTGCGGACATAGGGGGCGGGCTGTGGACTAGGGGCGGGCTGTGCGGACATAGGGGGCGGGCTGGCGAATTGTGGGTAGCGGGGAGCGGAGGCGGCAGTGCCGCCTCCGCTCCATGGTCCCCGGGTAGGGATTTGCGGCTCAGGCAGCGACTCGCAATGGCCTCGCGGCCATTGCTCGCGCTACCTGAGCGGTAAATGGCAAAGGTTGTAGCCGGGCCTGTGGATCGATTTTGGGCCAGCGGCTCGCAATGGCCTCGCGGCCATTGCTCACGCAGCATTGGGCGCTTCGCGCCCAATGTTAAATTCGTATCCACATGACGACATCGGAAAGTGCGCGTGAAGGGGCGCTTTTCCGATTCGCGATTATATAATAGATATTCCTTGTATTTGGAAATTGTGGCACTATTTAATGATACAATTATGGTATTTTTGCTTGCACTTTGTTCAATATTACTATTCATGTGTACTGTCACCTGTATCTCAGTATATGTATATGTACACTGATTACAGCCTTATAAATATATAAATGTATGCATATGTATATATATATATACAGTTGTGGCCAAACGTATTGACACCCCTGCAATTCTGTCAGATAATACTCAGTTTCTTCCTGAAAATGATTGCAATCACAAATTCTTTGGTATTATTATCTTCATTTAATTTGTCTTCAATGAAAAACACAAAAGAGAATGAAGCAAAAAGCAAAACATTGATCATTTCACACACAACTCCAAAAATGGGCCAGACAAAAGTATTGACACCCCTGCAATTCTGTCAGATAATACTTCGTTTCTGCCTGAAAATGATTGCAATCACAAATTCTTTGGTATTATTATCTTCATTTAATTTGTCTTCAATGAAAAAACACAAAAGAGAATGAAGGCAAAAGCAAAACATTGATCATTTCACACAAAACTCCAAAAATGGGCCAGACAAAAGTATTGGCACCCTCAGCCTAATACTTGGTTGCACAACCTTTAGCCAAAATAACTGCGATCAACCACTTCCGGTAACCATCAATGAGTTTCTTACAATGCTCTGCTGGAATTTTAGACCATTCTTCTTTGGCAAACTGCTTCAGGTCCCTGATATTTGAAGGGTGCCTTCTCCAAACTGCCATTTTTAGATCTCTCCACAGGTGTTCTACGGGATTCAGGTCTGGACTCATTGCTGGCCACCTTAGAAGTCTCCAGTGCTTTCTCTCAAACCATTTTCTAGTGCTTTATGAAGTGTGTTTTGGGTCATTGTCCTGCTGGAAGACCCATGACCTCTGAGAGAGACCCAGCTTTTACACACTGGGCCATACATTATGCTGCAAAATTTGTTGTTAGTCTTCAGACTTCATAATACCATGCACACGGTCAAGCAGTCCAGTGCCAGAGGCAGCAAAGCAACCCCAAAACATCAGGGAACCTCCGCCATGTTTGACTGTAGGGACCGTGTTCTTTGTCTCTTTTTTTCTCCTGTAAACTCAATGTTGATGCCTTTGCATCCTATTGCATCTTGGGTGGGGCTATTTATACTGACCTTGCACCTGCCTTTTTTGCTGGCTATAGATCCAGGTGGATTGGTGGTTACAGTTCCATATTTTCAGCTAAGGGTTTATCTTGCAAGTTAAATTCCAATTGTTTTACCTGTAGTGAATCTGTGAGTTATTCCCTTCCTGGGTCCCGCCTCCTTTTCTCTTAGTTTAGGTGTCTGGGAGATTTCTGCTATTCCATTTGTTTTTAGGTTCTTATTTTATTCTAGAAGAATATGATGGGAGTATGGTGTGTCACGGTCCGCGCTGCTCAGGGTTCAGAAATAACTCACCAAAGAGCCGGGCAACTTATCATCTTCTTTATTCCACCTTATCCAACGCGTTTCAGCGCCAAAACCCGGCGCCTTCCTCAGGGATATCCCTGAGGAAGGCGCCGGGTTTTGGCGCTGAAACGCGTTGGATAAGGTGGAATAAAGAAGATGATAAGTTGCCCGGCTCTTTGGTGGGTTATTTCTGAACCCTGAGCAGCGCGGACCGTGACACACCATACTCCCATCATATTCTTCTGGAACACACCACTATCCAGTGGTCGGTGGAGGTCCTGCAGCAGCTTGGAACTTTGTTTCCTAAAACGCCTTCAAACCAGTTGTGGGGACCACAACTGGATCAGGTGAGCGGCCACATAGCACCACCTTTTTCACTAGTGTCACTAGTGATAGGGCACTATTGCGCCTCTTGTTCCCCCCCTTTTATATTTTGCACTTATTTTATTCTGTCTGTTATGGGTTATTATATTAACGTTCCTGGGTCTGTGCCTCATCCTATAATTATGTGTATTTAATTTTTCTGTTACTTCTGTTTTTGTGTTGCACATTGTCAAGGCAATAATGCAGGAACTAGGAGAGATCATGGAAAAAATGTTGCGCTGCTGTCAAATTAAGGTCCAGGGGCAGTAATAATAAGAATTTTCTCAGGAAATTCACCGAAATTCATCTTGGTTCCTGCATGATTGCCTTGCTTCTGTGCATGTGGTTCCTATGGCAGCTGTCCATACACTTTCATATTGTTTGTGTGTCAGAACCTTACATGGTGAGTGACTAGCTCTTTTATCATTTTCTTGTGTTTGTTGGGTAAGACCCTATTGCGCTTTTGTATCTACAATTTATTGTGTTACACATTGTCACTCGATGTTGATTGGCAGTGCCATTGCGTATTCCTACGGTGCCAACTCCCACAGTCAGGCAGGGACAAATCAGGGTCAGGATAATGACTATCTTAGTCTGAACAGTAGTGATGAGCGAGCACTAAAATGCTCGGGTGCTCGGTGCTCTGGCTGAGCATCTCAAGATACTCGTGTACTCGGCCGAGCACCGAGCCCAATGTAAGTCAATGAGTGACAGGCTGCGCCCACAGACTTGCGGTTATAAAACGAGTATTGCTGGGAAAGGGCGGGAGGGGGGCTTTTTGAAATCGCTGACACATACAACACCTTGCTGTGGCCCCCAGAGGGATCCTAACAATGAATCTGCTCTCTGTGAGGTGCCAGCTCACTGTGTGCACTGAAGGGAGCTGTGTACGTGTGTCAGATCGCTTATTATTACCGAGCAGTCCGAGCATCTCGGCGGTACTCGTTGCTCGCCAAGCATCCCGAGTACCGGGATACTCGTGGAAGTACCGAGCAGCGCAGAGCATACTCGCTCATCACTACTGAACAGATCACTTTATCAAAAATACCCGTGGCACCCTCCCACGTCCCTCAGTGTATTCCCCAGTGAATTTGCACTCAGGTACTTATTGGCAAACCAATCTCACTTTATTGAATATAAAAATGATTACACATTCAGAAAGCTAATTCTCTAAAAACATTCCATTAAAAATTATAACTTTTAGGATTCGGCTTGTATCTTTGGACAAAAATTTATTATATGTATATATACCGTAGCAGTTTCATAAATTGTACTATCAGGTATGAATGACTATATCAGTGCCCGTATTTTTAGAATAAATTTAAATATATTGCAGTTCCATACATTGCACTGATCAGTAAAAATGCTAACAAACTGCATAGAGGTCACTATAAACTATACATTTTTTTAAAATTGTGCACTGTCGCTTTAAGAGTACTAGCAAGACCAAAAATTCTCCTTTATATCTTGCTTAAAATAACACTCCCGCCCTAGGTTCTATTTATGGGAGTATACTGTATGTTACGTATTGACTGCCTTGCTGTATGGAAGTGCTGCTGTTGTGTTTTAAATGAAGCCTTTTGTTTCCCTACTCTCAGTGTGGAGAGAGGAAGCTAATGAGCGGGAGCTGAGAGTGCAGGTGTGTGTGATGAATATGACTCATGCTTAGGTGAGGTGAGGGACGTGCCTGGGCTGGTTGCTCCCCACCCCTCGGCCATAAATGGGTCAGATCACATCCACCTGATGTCGCTGATTCAGTTCACTTCTGGACTGTGACCTGTTGTGAGCGGATGCTGATCCAGAGCTGCTGCTTTGCTCTCCATTGGAAGTTGTTGGGTTCCGTAGTCCGTGGGTGTAGGTAAGAGCTTATACCTAGGGCTTCTCAGGAGTTAGCGACTTAGGCTGGTTGCTCAGACCTCCTCACCTTTAGAGGTACCTACGAGTCAGGGACCCCAGTATCATGGCCAGAGCAGGCTTCCCTGACTTTTTACGCCCAGCTCCCTCCTACTTCTGGGCACCCCGGCCCCCCCCAGCATGACATAATCAGCAACCCACTATTTTTTCCCCCAAGCCGCTATGTCCACACAAGCTTTTGCGCACCTTGTGGAGGAACTCTCTCGGGATGTGTCTACCCTGCGAAACCAGGTGGTGCATCAGCTTCGAGAAGTGGTTGGGTATCTGGCTGCGATTCACACACTGGCTGTACCAGAACCCAATATCTCCCTTCTTGACCGATTTTTAGGAGGGAGACATAATTTTTTTGTTTTTTGAGAAGCCTGCAAATTACATTTCAGGCTGCGTCCTCGTTCTTCGAGGGGCAAGGAACAGCGCGTGGGGATTATACTCTCCATTTTTAAGGGGGATCCCCAGGCCTGGGCCTTCTCTCTGCCGACTGATTCTCCATCTATGCGGTCGGTGGACGAGTTTTTTGTAGCGCTTGCCCTGGTGTATGGTGACCCTGATGCCGTCTTTCCTGCTGAGTCTAAACTTTGCAAGCTCAGGTAGGGAGCATGACCGGCCGAGGAGTATTGCTCTAAGTTTAGGAGGTGGGCCACTGACACTCAATGGAATGACCCTCCTCTGAGGAGTCAATTCTGTCTGGGATTGTCAGATTGATTACAGGACACCATGACTCAGTACACTGCTCTGGAGACGCTGGAGGCTGCAATGGTGCTCGCTATTAGGTTGGACAGACGCCTAAGAGAGAGACCGGATCTGACCCTGCCCCTGGTGACTATCCCTTCTGTGGTGGTTAGACGTGTGGGTTCTGATGTTCCTAAGCAGTTGGGGACTGCAGAGTCTTGTACTAACCTATCTGCAAGTCATCAGGTTGGGCAGTCTTGTTTCTTTTGCAGTCAACCTGATCACTTCATTAGAGTGTGTCCATACCATGCTAACCTCGCTTCTCAGCTGCAGACGTCTCGTGGATAAGCGCGTGAGTGCTGCTGTGTCTGCCGTGTTGGTCAGGCCTGCTCCTATCTCTCCACCGGTGGTGGTTATTCACCCACTGAAGGATAGGAGTAAAACCCACCCGGAACCTCAGATCTCTGCTGGACTCGGGGTTATCCAGAGAAGTGTGTTAGGGGGAAGGTGGTTACCCCCAATAAGCCCTTGGTGAGAATGTCCCCAAAACGAAACCGGAAACCATCTCTGCTGTTTGCCCCCCTGAGAGTGATCCTTCGATCTGTGACCTTGTGAATGGCAATTAGGTTTAGGTCCAGACCTGAGTGTGGATGACTATGTGTGGGTGCTGTCAAAACACGTAAGGTGGAAGTGTGCGGCTGGGGCTTCTAATACTGGAGTAATTGGTCAATTTAAAATTGCAGCCATTTGCAACCCCGTATTTTTCCAGCTAGCCATCCCCCCAATGCTTTGGACCTGTACTATCTTCCATAGGTCGTTGCTCAGGAGGTTCAGACCATTGCCGGACGTGTCCGGTTTGGAGTCCGGAGGACTCTCATAAAGGGGGTGTACTGTTACGTATAGACTGTCTTGCTGTATGGAAGTGCTGCTGTTGTGGTTTAAATGAAGCCTTTTTTTTCCCCTGCTCTGAGTGTGGAGAGAGGAAGCTAATGATTGGGAGCTGAGAGTGCGGGTGTGTGTGATGAATATGACTCATGCTTAGCTGAGGGGCATGCCTGGGCTGGTTGCTCCCCACCCCTCGGCCATAAAGGGGTCAGCTCACATCCACCTGATGTCACTGATTCAGTTCACTTCTGGACTGTGACCTGTTGTGAGCGGATGCTGATCCAGAGCTGCTGCTTTGCTCTCCATTGGAAGTTGTTGGGTTCCATGGGTGGAGATAGGGGCTTATGCCTAGGGCTTCTCAAGAGTTAGATACTTAGGCTGGGGGCTCAGACCTCCTCACCTTTACAGGTACCTCCGAGATCAGGGTGAGTCAGGGACCCCAATATCATGGCCAGAGCAAGCTCCCATGACTCCCTATGCCCAGCTCCCTCCTACTTCTGGGCACCATGGCCCCCCAGCGTGACATTGTGAGGGAGGAATGCACACAACCCTGAAGGACCTGTGGTTGCTGGGCAACTGAACGTAACAGCAGGAATACACAGGACCTGCGGTGACAAAGTTCCTGTAGCGGGATCATGTGACCGCTGCACTCGGAAACACTGCAGGAGCGGCGGTAAAGAGCAGACGGCAGAGCCCGGACACAGGACCATTTAAATTCATCACTGGGGTTGTGTGGGGGCGCACAACCCAGGAAGGTGAGCGGTAATCCGACCCCTAGCCCACATTAAATTACAGGTGCTCCTCATTGCGCTCCCCTCTCTGTTTTTTATAGGTTCAGGGTACAAGATACAGAAGGATACCAGGAATATCACACAGCAAGATTCCACATTCGAGCAATGACTCTGGTACCAGGGAAAACATGGACAGGATGAGTCCAGGGACAAAGACAGGGAGACATCAGCTATCCCAGAACTAGTTGCAGGCAGAACTGGAGCTAGAGACAAAGGTAGATCAGGAGCAGCTGACTGGACCAACACACATGGTTAGGTTCTGCAACCTAATGTGAAGCTCTGGCCACGCCCAACAGAGAAGAGGAACTTTAAATAGGAGCTGACTCTCAGCAATAGGATGGGGACAGCAATTCACGGTGCGCACACTGCCCCTAATAAAAGTGGGTAAGGTGTGGCCACTCGCACCCTAGGCACAAAGAGGAACCAGTATTCACAACCAGTATTCACAACACAGAAACAGAGGCCTAGGGCACCTGGCAGTGGCTGCAAGCCTGGAAATTTGTGGGAAGTCAAGCAACTGCAACAGAGGACCTCGCAACCTGTGGATAGCTCCTATAGCTGCAGCCAGGGAGCAAAAACGTGGATGGTCACAGAGCTCAGCAAAGACTTTACAACATGCGTACGGCTACGTGGCAAGAGCAGGGAACCGAGCAGCATCCTTAAAGGTAACATACAACAGTATCCCAGCTGGTTAGGGAGAAAGAGCATTGGGTTAGAACACTGACATGCACAACAAAGCCGGAAAACAAAGGACAAACAGACTGGGGTTACAGCATGTTTTAGGTCACAGCAACAGCTTCCAAATGCAAATGCCATGCCTGGAATTAGCTCTGGACCTTTTACGTACTTGATTGATAATTAAATGATGAGGGAAATCCCCATGCAGCACATTAAAGAGGTTTTGAAATAGTTATCTAATTTCCATTGGTCCCTTGAAAAGAGGCAGTGTAATTCCTAAACCCTTACTTCAATAAGGATGTGAATTAAAGCAAAGAGTTTGGACTTTAAGCGCATATTGATTATATAACTGTATATTGAATATGTTTTGGTAAAAAAAGGTAAAATTGCAAACCAAAACTTGTTTCACTGTCCAAATACTTCTAGTCTTAACTGTAATTCATTAAATCTGAAGTAGATTTATTTAGTAGATTAATTTAAAATCTCTAGATTGTTATTGACAATGCAAAAAGAAATATATATTAACACAATGTGTAGCTTTGTGAAAAAATCAGTTTGTATGAAGTTAGACTAAGTATATGTAAACTTTCAAAACTAACTTTATAAGTTTTAAGAAGCCAAAATACCTTGCCTACAAATATTTTTACCATATTACAGATTCTAGCTGCCAATAATGCATAGAAATAAAATCAGTATTTACACCTTCCTTCAGTAAAAACAAAATCAAGACACATTTTACGTGAAGAACAGAAGGGAAGTTTTGCATTGGGTATGAATTTGGGATTACATGTTTTGGGGAAACGTAATCATCTGTGAGATCCTCAGCAACTATAATCGATGTTTTGCAAGATTTAGTCTTAAAGGGAACCTGTCACCTAATCTATGGCCCCTAAACTATCACTACCTGCCCCTACAGACCCTAACTAGCTCCCTAACCATCCCTGCCTGTCCTAAAAGGGCTTTATATAAGGTGAATAAAACACTTTAGAAACTTACATGATCTGTGTCTGTGGGGCGTTCTTGTCTGTAGGGCGGGGTCCCCAGAGCCGCGCTCCCCCGCCTCACACCCTTCCTCACGCCCTAATGGGCGGCATTATCGATTTGAAGAGCGGGGGCACCCATTGGAATCATCCCGCCCCACTCTTCATGACGCGGGGAGGTAGACCGCGTCATTTCCGGTCCGCGCATGCGCAGTGCGACAGGAGAAGCCGACGCGAGTGTCGGCGACGCTAGGCAACGATCGGCGTCTTCGGAAGGTGAGTATCGGCGGCCCCCTCCCTCTCAAAACTGCACATATATATATGTGTGTGTAATCCACATGTATATATGGATTACACACACATATATATATTCACTTTGATTAGACATAGTTTATATCTGCATCTATATATATATATATATATATATATATATATATAGATGCACATATATATAGTTAGATTATATATATGTGTGTGTGCATGTGTATATATATATATATTTACACACACACACACAAAAAAAAAAATATATATATATATATATAGTGTTAGAGTATATTTATATTTGCATGTATATGTGCACATACAGACATATATATATATATATATATATATATATATATATATATATATATAATCTAACTATATATGCACATATATATGTGTGTATATATGGTTAGATAGATTATATATATATATATATATATATATATATATATATATATATAGAATACCTATTGTATGTATACAGAGTATACATGGTGCATCTATAGATATGGTGAATCTACATATATATATATATATATACCCAAGTGTATGGATGCATCATATCTCTAGATGCGTCATATATGTACTGTATATATAAAGTGGATGCAGCTAATATATAGTGTGTATATATATATATATATATATATATATATGATGCATCTACTTTATATATATATATATATATATATATATACAGTATATATATATAAATATATATATAGTATATATATGGTGCATCTATAGATATGATGAATCTATATATATATATATATATATATATATATATACAAGTGTATAGAGGCATCACATATATACTGTATATATACAGTAGATGCATAATCTATATTATATATAGATATACACTGTATATATATATATAGTATATAGATGCATCCACTGTATATATGCAGTATATATATGATCCATCTATACACTTGTGTATATATATTGAGACTTATCATATCTATAGATGCACCATATATATATATACTGTATATATACAGTAGATTATATATATATCTACTGTATATATATACATTATATATATGTTGCATCTATAGATATGATGAATCTATATAAATACACAAGTGTATAGATGCATGACATATATACTGTATATATACAGTAGATGCATTGTATATATTATATATAGATATACACTATATATATAATATATATATAGATGTATACACTGTATATATACAGTATATACAAATATATGATGCACCTATAGATTGATGCATCTATACACTTGTGTGTATATATAGATGCATCTACTGTATATATACAGTATATATATGATGCATCTATAGAAATGATGCATCTATAAACTGTGCATATATATGCATATATATGCGTGTATCTATTCAAATGCATGTGTATATATATATATGTGTGTATATATATATATATATATATATATATATATATACACACAAATGTGTGTGTGTGTGTGTATATATATATATATATATATATAGATATAGAAACACACATGTATATATATCTATATACACACACGCACACACACATATATCAGTATATATTTATATATATACATATACACAGACACATGTATATATCTATATTCACACATATATATGTATATATATATATATATATATATATATATACACAGAAATATATAGTAAATTACACATATTATGCATATGTGTGTAAATGTATATACATATACATATATGTGGATACTTAGACATATAAATATATATGTATATGTGTGCATATGAATATATACACACGTGTATACATATGATTAGCCACATATATACATAATGTGTGTATATAGTAATATATATCTGTATCTATAGATATGTATATATACACATACACGTGTATATATATCTATATGCACAGAAATACATATATATATATATATACACAGATACACACACATTTTATACACACACACATATACGTGTGTATGTATATATATATATGTATAAATACATAGCTGTATATACAGACATACATATCAATATACACACATTATCTATGTATATATGTGCTTGTATATATATATATACTTGTGTGTGTATATCTATATATATATATATATATATTTTGTAGAGAGAAAGACTAAGGGTGAGAGGGTCTGTGAGTTTTGTGTAACGCTGTGACCTGGGTGACGCAGTAAACTTCACCTGAGGTCAGAGTTAATCCTCGTCACTCTACCTGACCTCAGGTGATCTACACTGATGTCACCCTGTTCACATCGGTAACAGAAAACTCACTCTATGTGGGTCACGCTGTGGAGTGGGAAGTTTCACATGAGGTCAGAGAAACACATTGCTTTATCCGACCTCAGGTGACACAGACCATGAATGCTTCACTGCACGAGCCTTCAAATATAATTTTTAGGGAATCTTCACTAACGGACGGACCTCTACCAGGATCCTGGATGGGTATGTGGGAGTAATAAAGATGGAGTCAAAATACGTGTTTGTGTTTTTTGTTGTAATAAAAAAAAATTTTCTCGGTGTTGTGTCTTCTTTACTACTAAATAGAGATTCATAATGGCCGTGTCTAACATTGGCGCGACATTATAAATCTCGGGCTTAGTGCCAGCTGCTAAAAGAAAGGTGGCATTAACCCCTTATTACCCAGTCTGCCACCGCCACAGGGCAGCTGGAAGAGCTGGGTACAGCTCAAGAATATTGCGCTTCTATTTATGCGCAATATTCAGGGGCGGCTGCAAGCTGCAATTCTCAGCGGGGGTGGCCCAGAACGCTTGGGCCTCCCTACGCTGAGGATTCCAGCCCTCAGCTGCCTAGTTGTACCTGGCTGGCAAAGAAAAATGCGGCGAAGCCCCACGCCGTTTTTTTTCTTGTCAGCCAGGTACACCTAGGTAGTTGGGGGTGGATGGCAGCTCCCTGCTGCCTAGTTGTACCTGGCTGGCAAAGAAAAATGTGGTGAAGCCCCACGCCGTTTTTTTTCTTGCCAGCCAGGTAGACCTAGACAGCTGTGGGCTGCCATCCACCCCCTACTACCTAGGTGTACCTGGCTGGCATGAAAAAACGGCATCTGGCTTCACCACAATTTTCTTTGCCAGCCAGGTACAACTAGTCAGCTGGGGGTGGATGGCAGCTCCCTGCTGCCTAGTTGTACCTGGCTGGCAAAGAAAAATGTTGCGAAGCCCCACGCCACTTTTTTTCTTGCCAGCCAGGTACACCTAGGTAGTTGGGGGAGGATGGCAGCTCCCAGCTGACAAAGTTATGTGGCTGGCAAGAAAAAAATGGCATGTGGCTTTGCTGTATTTTCCTTTACTAGCCAGGTACAACTAGGTCGCTGGTAGCCGCCATTCACCCCCAACTACCTAGGTGTACCTGGCTGGCAAGAAAAAAAACGGCGTGGGGCTTCGCCGCATTTTTCTTTGCCAGCCAGGTGCACACACACACATATATATATATATATATATAAATATATATATATATATACACATGCACACACATATATATATAATCTAACTATATATATGTGCATCTATATATATATATATATATATATATATAGATGCAGATATAAACTATGCCTAATCAAAGTGAATATATATATGTGTGTGTAATCCATATATACATGTGGATTACACACACATATATATGTGCAGTTTTGGGAGGGAGGGGGCCGCCGATACTCACCTTCCGAAGACGCCGATCGTTGCCTAGCGACGCCGGCACTCGCGTCGGCTTCTCCTGTAGCACTGCGCATGCGCGGACCGGAAATGACGCGGTCTCCGGCCCCGCGTCATGAAGAGCGGGGCGGGATGATTCCAATGGGCGCCCCCGCTCTTCAAATCGATAATGCCGCCCATTAGGGTGTGAGGAAGGGTGCGAGGTGGGGGGAGCGCGGCTCTGGGGACCCCGCCCTGCAGACAAGAACACCCCACAGACACAGATCATGTAAGTTTCTAAAGTGTTTTATTCACCTTATATAAAGCCCTATTAGGACAGGCAGGGATGGTTAGGGAGCTAGTTAGGGTCTGTAGGGGCAGGTAGTGATAGTTTAGGGGCCATAGATTAGGTGACAGGTTCCCTTTAAGCAGAGGAGAAACTAAAGCTCAAGACCCAAGATGAAAAAATCAGTCCATCTTGTAAAATGTAATAGTGTCTACTCATGTGGCAGAAATCCTCTTAGCCACATCGTCTCACATTTTTCTGTGTCCTTGTTAGAATAGCTGCTGCTCTCTCCCTTCCCCTGCAGTGCAGCCTGTTCACATTGACTGCTGTGCATAAACACATATCTATCATAAAGCTCACAGGAAAATTAGTACATGGAGAATTGCTAAAATCTAGCCATCATGTGTCGGGAGCCTCATGTGGCTCGTAGGCTCCATGAGGTGTGATTTAAGACCATCTACCAGCTTGGTGCATTAGCACCAGGCATAGCAATCAGTAATAAAATTCACCATCCGGAGACTTTTCTTTGAGTAACCATGCACAGAAGAGCAGATCTTAAATCTTAAATTTCAAAAGAGGACGAACAAGAGACAAAATGATGATGCCCAGAGGGGCATTCTAAAAGCCTGCGAGGAGGGACAATGGAGACCCGGAGGCCGCCCATTCAAGTGTACGGATGTAGACTGGATGTAAGTTATTAAACCATTTTATACAAGCTTTATAGTACAGTTTTAAGTCAGAGAGGGATGGTTAGGGTTGAGCTAACAAGGTGCAGGGACAGGTAGTGATAGAATAGGGGCTAAATTGAGCTGACAGGTTCCCTTTAAATGTAGAAGGCGTTATTATTGGAGAATAATTTGCATCTGTTTCCAGCACCTTGGAAATGTGAGTGATCCTAGCATATATAAGGGAATGTGGATAGTGAAGGATAAACGATTCTTTGTGTACCGGAGGAAGGCTATAAACATGGGCTAAAAAGGTTGTACTGTTTTACAGTAAGTTTTTTAAAATACTAATTAAAAAAATACATTTTTACTAACATACAACTTGTATTGCCTATTACCTTAAATTCATCAGCTACCACTGAATTCAACCTTCTCATTTTCTTCTCTGTCTAGAACAGTGGTTCTTAACCTTGTTTGAGGTACCCAACCCACCAGTTTCATATGCACATTCACCGAACCCGTCTTTAGTGATAAATCTACATGCAGCCATCGGGAGTGTGTTGACCTCCGTGGCGGAGGCTCCGCCAAAACCCTGAGACCGACACACCATACCCCTGGGGTTCGATCGAACCCCGGTTAAGAACCACTGGTCTAGAACCTACTGGAGAATTTTCCAACAGCTGCCGCTAGCTGAACCAAGCATCCATACTTTAGATGAGCGTGACTTACCCACTATAAAGTGAATGCAACACTAATAATGTTTTCCAGGTAGGGATGAGCAAGTAGAATCGTTACTATTCGGTACTCGCCGAATAGTAACGATATTCAGGCTACTCAATACTCCCCGAGTTTCTTGTGATTACTTGGGAGTAGCGAGTAGTCCTTTCACTTTCGTAGTGTATCTATATACACTGCGAAAGTGCACTAAAAGTGAATAAAAGTTGTTAAAAAATAAAAAAATATCATACTCTCCTATCAGATGGCTGCACCGGCACCGGCAAAGAAGACATCCGATCAACGACAAGGACATGTGAGTCTGACAGCCAATCAGATGGCTGGTAATGATCTGGCCAATCAGATGGCCAAACGTCACAAACCACCTGATCACTACCAGCCACCTGATTGGCCAGATTGCCAGGTCTTGAACGTGCATCAATGACCTGGCAATCTGGCCAAACAGGTGGCTGGTAGCGATCAGGTGGTTTGTGACGTCTGGCCATCTGATTGGCCAGATTGCTACCAGCCTTCTGATTGGCTGTCAGACTCACAGGTCCTTGTCGTTGATCGGATGTCTTCTTTGCCGATCCCGGTGCAGGTGTCAGATAGGTGAGTATAATATTTTTTTATTTTTTGACAACTTTTATTCACTTTTAGTGCACTTTCACAGTGTATATATAGATACACTGCGAAAGTACTCGCCCGGCCCATTCATTAACATTGGACTCGCTATACTCGCAACAAGTACCGAGTATTGGGACCTACTCATTGCGAGTATAGCGAGTCCGATTAGTTCTGTATTCGCTCATCCCTATTTCCAGGTTTGGATTAAAATCTCTACTCTTTGATAGCGCTGCACTTTTTTCTTTCTTCTCCCCCAAGGAAGCATTTTCCTGTAACTTCCCAGGGATGTCACTGTATGGACCATTTTCTAATATAAAAAGAGAAGACTCATAAAGCACAGATTACTAAACCACCAGTGAGAAAAAGATTTTTAGAAATCTTAAGTTAAAGTTACACCATCTAAAGTCAGGTTGAATTCCATAAAAGTAAATGATCATTATTGAAATAATTAACATTGCGCCTGAAGATAGTCAAAGGTAAAGAAAATAGAAAGGAACGAATTATACAATATGTCTTTTTGAAGCATCACTTAATCTCTCTCATGAGCTATCCTTTTATTTGTGTTGATATTTCTGTTTATCACCTTCAAAACCCAATAATAAAGCATGAAATAATACATTTAATAATAATCTTTATGTATATAGCGCCAACATATTACGCAGCGCTTTACAATTTAGGGTTTCATATAAAAAGTCATGAGTAACAGTTATCAAAGAATACGATAAATAAAGTGAAATAATGATGACCCTGCACATAAAAAGCTTACAAACTACAATGAGGTGGGGGTGACATAAATTACAGGGGCTTATTTACAATGATGGCCCAGCCAATTTGAGGAGATAGGGAATAGATGAGAGCTGCATGAGTGGCCACCAGCCATTCTTTGTTATGTTGTTGGGTTTGGTGGAGTGAATAGGCTATGTCTAAGTGAGGGCCTTTCACATCAGCGTTATTGCTGATGTGTGGCAGATCTACCGCATCTGCTGGATCTGCTGCCTAACGGCCGCACTTGCAGCCCGGATCCGGCAAGACCCATGCATTCTCTATGGGGCTTGCGGTCCGGTGTGGCAACTGCGGTTACGCTGGATAGGCCGGATCAGGCACTTGCGGCCGCAAGTGCCGGATCTGCCGCATCCGGCAGTACCGCACTTGCCGCACCGGACCACAAGCCCCATAGACAATGCATGGGGCTTGCAGGATCCAGGCTGCAAGTCGGCTATTAGGCGGCCGATCCGGTAAATGCGGCGCCACCTGCCAGATCAGCCCCACATCAGCAAAATCGCTGATGTGAAAGGGGTGTTACTTCGATTAGGGAGCAAGATAGGGCGCTCTGAATCTACTTTCAGGTGCTCCCTAGAAACACATCTTTTCAGAGTGCCTGAAAGTAGATTAGTACATTTGGCAGATAAAGGATACCAGAAGTCGTTATGGAAAGGATGCTACAATTAAAATCTGTAAAACAGATGGTCTGATGCATTCTATCTAAACTGACCTAGAACTGGATTGAAAATAATAAAAAAAAGACTGCAGAATAAATTAAGTGAAAACATAAATGCCTATCCGGTTCGGGAAGATGATGCGTTTGTTTTATTCTCACATTCTAGTGTGGGTGAGCTGTAAACATTTACTTTGAAAAATCATTAAAGCATGAAATGTTTAACCAACAAGAAAATAAACCATCATTACACATTATAGAGGATGCTCCACATTAAATACCGGCACAGTGTTAGATTAGTCTTCAGTAACAGTACTAGATAACAGTAATCTGAGTTCAGATTTGAAAAAGATGAACTCTACAACAGACAGAACTTGATATTCATTTCACTTGTGAATTAGATAAGCTTAATCTCACACAAGAAAACATGTGACATTTTGATTGTCTCACGTGACCTTTATCAAACATTGGATTGCAGATGGATTATTGGTATGTCGGTTTTAGCATATGTAAGATGGTGGCTATACCATTAATCCCCTTCACGATCTATAACGCGTATGGGTATCATAGGCTGCCTCCCACACTGTGATCTTGCACCCCCCCCCCCCCACATCTCAGCTGATCTCATCAGCTTAGATGTGTATCTAACAGTTCCAATAATTTCTGTGATTCAATCAGCACTGTTAACCCCTTGGATTGGGCTGTCATTCATTGGCAGCGCAATCCAAGGCTCCGTGGCGGGGATTACACTGTTCCCCACTGGGGTCGCATTTCCTGTCAAGCAAATCACGAAACCTATGCTGTTACCTGGACAGCTGGGGATTGTGTAATGACCCCGGAAGCTGTCTCAATTCACTTCCTGCCTCTGATGTCCCAGTGACATAATCGGCACGGAGTGAACATTTCCCCTATGTTTGGATAGGCTGTAACCCATCCAAATATAATAGAAGCGATAAGACTGTGGAGTGCTGAGGCTCTCTTGTGGTTAAAGTAAAGTATTTTTTTTTTAAATTTCAAAGTATGAAAAAAAAACCTAACAGATTAAATCAGCACCCTTTTGCGCCATTGAAAATAAAATTATTTTAAAAATGCAAAAAAACACATATTTGGTATTGCTACATTCAGAAATGCCCGATCTATCAAAATATAAAATTAATTAATCAGATTGCTAAATTTAATAATGGAAATAAAAGTCCAAATGACAAAATTATGTTTTGTTGGTCGCCACAACATTGCAATAAAATGTAATAACAAGCAATCAAAACAACATATCTATCAAAAAAGTTATTATTAAAAATGTCAGCTCAAGCCACAACAAATAGGCCATCACACAGCCCCGGATCCCAAAAATGAGAACGGAAAATGGAGCCAAAAGCGCAATTCTTTATCTTTAAAAACGTCTGAATTTTTTTCACCATTTAGATAACAGTAAAAGTGTACATGTTTGGTATCTATGAACTCGTACTGACCCGAGGCATCACACCAGTTTTACCATATAGTGAATATGGTGAATAATAAACCCAAAAAAACAAATGTGTAACTGCATTTTGTTTGCAATTTCACTGCACTTGGAATTTGTTTTCCCCATTTTCCTGTACACTATATGGTAAAATAA
This sequence comes from Allobates femoralis, assembly GCA_033576535.1. Taxonomy (NCBI): domain Eukaryota; kingdom Metazoa; phylum Chordata; class Amphibia; order Anura; family Aromobatidae; genus Allobates; species Allobates femoralis. The sequence continues at coordinate 176,139,748 of JARQOC010000002.1, forward strand.
ATGATGTCATGAAAGTACAACTCGTCACGCCAAAAACAAGTCCTCATGTGTTTATCTTGACGGAAAAATAAAAAAGTAATGGCTCTTGGAAGAAAGGGGGGGAATGAAAAATGGAAAATCGTTGAGGGGTGAAGGGGCTAAGGAGTAACAGTACCATTACTACTTGGAGATTTTTTTCCCATTTTTTAAACCTCTTTATTTAGTTCCTATATGGGCTTTAACTTTTACTTACCCGATCGCTGATCTAATAACTGTCTGTTTTACACTCATACTTTGCCTGTTAGACCCTGTTAGAGCCTTGCAGGTCACCAAAGCTGGCTGATCTGAAGGCTATTACTTGGCCTCAGGTTACCATGGCAACTATGTACAGTTGAAACCAGACATTTACATACACTATATAAAAAGACACACATGCATGTTTTTATCACTATCTGACACTAGATGGTGGCCCGATTCTAATGCATCCGGTATTCTAGAATATGTATGTAGTTTATTTATTAAGATTTAAGAATAATGCAAAGCGAAGCTGGGTTTAAATCCTGCGCCAATATCGCTGATTGCTGGCAACAGGCCGGGTGCAACCAATCAGCGAAGCGTGGTTGAAATCGCGCGCCAATTTGTGGGTGGACTGTCCCTCTTGCTGATTAGTCGTGGGCGGCTGGCCGGACCAATCCACTGGCCCTCCATCCTGTGCTGACCACTCTGCCTCCATGCTGCGCTGACCAGAATATGGTCTCTCAGTGGTTAGCACTGTATGGTGGCTCAGTGTTTAGCATAGTATGCTGGCTCAGTGGTTAGCACTGTATAAGGAGGCTCAGTGGTTAGCACAGTATATGGTGGTCAGTGGTTAGCACTGTATAAGGAGGCTCAGTGGTTAGCACTGTACACGGTGACTCAGTGATTAGCACTCTATGGTGGCTGAGTGGTTACCACTGTATATGGTGGATGAGTGGTTAGCACTGTATACGGTGGCTCAGTGGTTAGCACAGTATACGCTGGCTCAGTAGTTAGTAGTGTATACGGTGACTAAGTGGTTAGCTCTGTCTACAGTGAGTCAGTGGTTGGCAATGTATATGGTGGCTCAGTGGTTAGCACAGTATGGTGGCTCAGTGGTTAGTAGTGCATATGGTGGCTCAGTGGTTAGCACTGTATGGTGGCTCAGTGGTTTGCACAGCGCGGTGGCTCAGTGGTTTGCACAGCGTGGTGGCTCAGTGGTTTGCACAGCGCGGTGGCTCAGTGGTTTGCACAGCGTGGTGGCTCAGTGGTTTGCACAGCACGGTGGCTCAGTGGTTTACACAGCGCGGTGGCTCAGTGGAATCCACTTGAGGAAGACGCTTGGAGAGCGTAGAAACGCGTTGTGACCTAAAGGACCCTGCCTTTTTATTTTATTGTACAAATAAAGCCGAGAGGTAACTATTCATAATAGCCTTGGTGCCGGTCGATTCCCCAGCGCTCATACAAATACCTATTACTCTTTTGAAATACATTACTACAAGAAGGGGATCAGGATGGGGACATTACTACATGAAGGGGATCAGGATGGGATATAACTTCTAGGAGAGGGTCAGGATAGATCATCGGGGTTTCAGGACTGCAAGCACTGTACAGAGAATAGAGCTGGCATCTGCTGGCTCTCCCCCTGTGCAGCATTTGTGACGGCCACTGCAGTGATTTAAATACTATAAATAATTAGGTTTTGGTTTGCAGTTTGAGCACTCGGTCTCGGTTCACCATTACTGGTCTATAGTTTGTTCCTGCTTCAGTTTCTGCCAGCCTACTCCACTTCACGTAAGCTCTGTTTGTTCCAAAAAGCTCCACTGCAGCCATTCAGTTAAGTTTATGTCATTGCAATTGCAGTGGTTTTGACTGTTCGGGACTCTGCAATTGTCACTCTGCACTGCATCCAGTTCTGGACTTGTTCTCAGACACTTTACTGTTTCCAGGCCTTCCAGGGTATGAACTGTTACTTATAGACTGTTCTGTTTTTGGCCACTTCCAGTCTGAACTGTTACTAGAGACTATTCCATTTGGCATCACTGTGAATGAACTGGTACTAACAAATTATTTCGCTTGGCATCACAGTTAATTAACTGTTACTTAGATGACTTATGAACTCTGCTATTTTTTGCCGCACCTACATGTTTTTACTTGTTTGGCATGTGTGTAAATACAGACTTTCAACTTTATTCCTTGTTTCAGTCGTGTCTTTGCCCGGGACTCAATTAGATTCCTGGGATATCCACACTGGTTGTCACACCAAGTCTGTCAAGTTGTTCCTCAAATGTGATGAAATAGATGATAATGTGATTGAAGTGTATCAGTGTTGCCTTTAAGGTCAAGTCCCCAAGACACCTCTCCATCAGACGCTGGAATGTTAGCCCGGATGGCTTTCAAGTAAACTCAAAAATGCCATGGAAAGAATAAATGCTGTCTTCGGCCAATCTTGCTCAGCCATGGGAACCTGCCAGTAGCTACAGGCCAGATCGGTGGAAGAGAAATATTTAGCTTTGGCCAAGGCAGACAGGGACTCTTCGATCCTCAGCAGTGTATACGAGTCTCGAACCATGCAGTGTTTAACCATTGGTAGTCTACACAGAATCTCAGCATTCCATCCTTCTTCCGGACCAGTACAATGGGTGCAACCTAAGAAATTTGACTCTCCGATATTATCACCCCATTTTGAAGAATGCGTGACTGCAGATCCATTTGGGGTGGAATCTGGTGGTATCTCTCCCAGATGGGAGCTGGGTTTCCCATAGGGATTTAATATTGAATGGCCGTGGAACTCTATAATATTTACTCCCACAAGGACCATAGAAAATACTGCCCCTGTTGGGCTCTATCATTGACTGATCCTTTAATAAGAGTCAACTTTATAACATCAGGCAGAGTGAGATTTTCTAGCATCATATAAACTCAAACCACTTCATTTTTGAAAATTAACAGTAGACTTGACACACAGATGAAAGAGGACCTGTCACCCCCCTGGTTGTATGCTAACTGAATGCAGCACTGAATGCAACGTGTCTACTGCATTCAAGGAAGGATACCCCATGTTTCTAGCTCCCCTGGAAGTTGTTAAAAAGACTTTCAAAATGTACAGATAAGGAGTCTGGGGGAGTAATGTGTCATCGCTGTTGCTGGTGTCCTCCCTGCCCCAGCCTTCTGTGTGCCACCTCCAGCCCTCAGCGATGACACATACAGGAGGCTGAACAACAGAGGGCTGGAGGTGGGCCAGAGAGGGCTGGAGGCGGGGAGGACACTATACAACAGTGATGCCTCATTACTGAGTAAGCCCCTCCGGACTCCTTATCTGTACACTTTATAAAGTCTTTTTATCAGCTTATAGGGGGGCTAGAGTAATGGGAGGACCCTACTCTGAATGCAGCAGACACGCTGCATTCATTGCTGCCTTCAGTTAGCATAACACCAGGGGGGTGACAGGTCCTCCTTAAGGCACGCCACTTGTTCCCATCCCTATGGAATATCATTTTATTAGGGTATTGTTTCATCCTTGTAGTATAATGCACTCACCATATATAATGCAAAGCTCATACGCCTCCATGTAGAATAATGCACAGCCCATAAGTCATAAGTATAATGCACTTCTCATAGCCACCTAGGTAGTATTATGGCCACCTTGTACTCACTGATCTAAAAAAAAAAAATAAACACTCACTTCTCCTTGGTCCATTTCTACTCCAATCTCAGCAGAGAGTTTTCTGAAGTTATATCTTCACCGCTCTCACAGTAGGCGACAGCAAGTGATGACATCATGCCCTTTTGCTGAGGTGTCAGAGCTCAGAGGCAGAAAGAAAATAATGTTGGAGGGTGTGGACCTCTCCCTCTCTCATCATTGTTTTCTATTGTATCTGTATTGCGATGCTGATACAGTTGAAAGTGTGATGACGAGTGTTGCACCCTGCCATTACAGGTAGCCACAGGACCACCTAAGGCATGGATGGATTTCCACAACAGGTACCCCACATACATACAACACCTTCCACCCCAGAACAGTAGGGAAAACTCCACTTGCTGCCTTCAACCCCTTCATGACCCAGCCTATTTTGGCCTTAGTGACCTGGCCATTTTTTACAATTCTGACCCTTGTCCCTTTATGAGGTAATAACTCTGGAACGCTTCAACGGATCCTACCGATTCTGAGATTGTTTTTTCGTGACATATTGGGCTTCATGTTAGTATTAAATTTAGGTCGATAATTTTTGCGTTTATTTGTGAAAAAATCTAAAATATGGCAAAAATTTAAAAAATGTTGCAATTTTCAAATTTAGAATTTTTTTTCTGCTAAACCAGAGAGGTATGTGACACAAAATAGTTAATAAATAACATTTCCCACATGTCTACTTCACATCAGCACAATTTTGGAAAAAAAAAAATATTTTGTTAGGAAGTTCTAAGGGTTCAAAGTTCATGAGCAATTTTTCATTTTTCAACCAAAATTTTCAAAACCATTTTTTTAGTGACCACATCACATTTGAAGTCCCTTTGAGGGGCGTACATGACAGAAAACACCCAAAAGTGACACCATTCCAAAAACTGCACCCCTCAAACTACTCAAAACTGCATTCAAGAAGATTATTAACCCTTCAGGTGCTTCACAGGAACTAAAGCAAAGTGGAAACAAAAAATAGATATTTTAATTTTTTTATCAAAAATGTTCTTTTAGCCTCAATTCTTTCATTTTCACATGGGCAACAGGATAAAATGGATCTTAAAATGTGTTGTGCAATTTCTCCCGAGTACATCGATACCTCATATGTGGTCATAAACCACTGTTTGGGTGCACGGCAGGGCTCAGAAGGGAAGGAGCGACATTTGAATTTTGGAGCTAATTTTACATTCAAAAAGTGAAATGGCGCTCCTTCACTTCTGAGCCCTGCTGTGCGCCCAAACAGTGGTTTATGACCGCATATGAGGTATCGATGTACCCAGGAGAAATTGCCCAACAAATTGTATGATGAATTTTATCCACAGGTGACGTCACGAGACTTTCATTATTTTACCCCTTATTCAGCTGACCCAAAGTGCTACAGGCCCAGGCACCAGCCACCGAGACAGCACCCCCATATCAACGCTCGGGTACCGAGTCCCCATAGACCCCTGGGCGGGTCAACGAGCAGGCAAGCTCGATATCTGCTCTGGCACTGGCCCCTCACTCAAGGGCACAAGAGCAGCCACATGGTCTGCCGTCATTGGCGGTACACCACTGAGACTTTTAGTACACGTTTGTGTACATCCAATTTCATTGCTTCTATAGAAGGGAATCTCAGTACATTCCAAATCTGATAGTCTACGCAGTAATTGCCATGTGCATGATCCATGAACTTTTGTTTTGCAGAGAAAATAAAGGTTCCTACTGTCAACATACCCATCACTGACACAGACCTGGTTTTATCATGGAGAAACATCTTGTATAGCTGTAAAGACTTTTGCTTACTAAAGGGTATAAATACCTTATTTTGTTAACAATTCAATGTGACTGCATGCTCTTCATCAATGTTGTCCCATTGTTTTACTGTCAAAGTATGTGTTTATGTGTTTACATGGAAAACAATATTGGATGTTTGTTTGTGGTATGACCCATTAACTTTAACCTGACAACATTTGGCAAAAATGCATTCAAGATATTTAGACATTGTGTTCTGAAAGGTCCATTTATCATCTCAGCTGTTTGAAAAGTAAAATATATGACTTTTAAACTTTAAAGCAAACACAGTAACGACACTTTGGAGAAGTTCAATGGAGTTATAACTTCAATCTATAGATCCAGATCACAGACACATGTTGACAGTTCTTCCAGTTCACTATGTATTATGCAGCAATTTTGTTTTTTGATTTGGGTTGAGGAGGTTTTCTGGATTTACATAAATATAGCTTTATTATTAACATGAAAAGTTCTACAAGTACATAATACTAAATGGGAGCCCGATGCTATCATATCGGGAGTGCGGTGACATCATGATGGGGGCAGGCTCTGTGGCACTGGGGGCGGCTGCAATCCCTCCCCCCTGTCTGCTGTCACTCTCCCCCATGGGCTCTTTCCCCATGTATGTAAATAAATGTATTTTTACTTAAAAATTTGTTTGCGTTTTTTTTTCTATTAATAAATCATTTAAATTCCTGGTAAAAAATGTATAGGGTTTCGCTGTATTTTCTATTGCCAGCACAGGTAAACAAAGCTACTGGCAGCTACTGGCTGCCAACTCTCACTGCCTGGTGTTACCTTCACAGGCAATGAAAAATACAGGAGAGACCTATTTTTTTAGTTATTTAAATAAATAATGTTTTAAAAATTGACGTACTATTTTTGTTTGCCAGCCAAGGCAACCCAGGCAGGAATTCCCAGTTGTGGTGGGGCCCAAGCGTTCTGGGCATCCCCTCCCCCTGCTAAAAGTTGCAGTCAGGATTAACGCCGCTCTTCCAACTGCCCTGGCTGAAGTGACAGACTGAATAATAAAGGGGTTGATGTCAGCTTTTTATAGCAGCTGACATCAAGCCTTATTGCCAATGTCAGGTGTCAGTATACCAGTCAGCCGTTAGGAATACTTTCAGTAAAGAGAGAAAAAAAACAACCACGCACAGTTACTATCACCTCTGCCATCCTCTACTGATCCCCCACTGATATCATAATCCCTACCATCCTCTACCGACCCCACACTGCTACTATCATCCGCACCATCCTCTACTGAACCCACACTCAGTGGCAGATTGAGGTCAATCTGGACAGTATCCCAGGTGCAATGCTCTGGGGGGGCCTAGCATCCCAGGATAAATTGCATCATTATAATCCGCCACCGCACTCTGCACCGCTGATGTTGGCACTACCGCCCTGCCCCCTTCTTCCTTCTGCACCGTTCGTCATGAAGTGGATGTTTGATCTGCAGAAGACGTTGCAAAAAGACCAGAGGATGTTGCTTAAAGACCGCGGGTGCTGGAGGAGGCACACGCAGCCCGCCTACCTTATGGCCATGGAGGAGCTGAGCCACTGATTCTGCCGGCTAGCCTGTGCTCATTCCTCCTGCTCCCAGGCAGCTGATCTCCAGACTCCAGTCCTCCTGAGTCTGTCACCCGCTGTCCACTACCTCCTGGGCCTGCTTGAAGAGAGGGACTGTCACCTTGCCGACACAGAGTACAGAGGGAACTTGCCTGTGACAATGAGTGCTGCTATGTCCTGCTGCTGCAGCTGTTGTGGCTGTGCTCTGTGTATGCCAGACCTCCTGCTGGCTGCTGCACGGCAGGAGGACTAAGTGTAAAGTAAAAAGAATTTAAGCAATATAATTAAATGATTTTTTGTACTAAATCACTGGTCAGGGAGGGTGTGAGAGAGACACTACTGGACAGAGGACTGTTTGTCTGTACTGAAACTACATGGGGCAAATTTGCTCCATGTAAACTGTGCCCGACCATCTTGGATAACACAGAAACATGTGAAATGCCTCTACATGCTGTGCCCCTCTATATGGATATTTTGCTTGGATCAAGTATGTATGGAGTCCATACATTCATACATGATTAAAGCAAATATGAACAACAAAGAAAGGCAAGTATCATGCATAACAAACATTTGTATTTAGAGAAAACTCTAAAAAACAGGTTGTGGTACAGGTAAAGGAGAGAAATACAGGATGAAAAAGGTATTTGGTACGAAAAATGGGGGTGGTTAAAAGTTGGAAAAATGTAAATATACCATTGCAGCAGACTAATAAAAATTCATGATATTACCCTATAAACAATCCTAAAAATCGCTATGACAGAGCGCTCACTAGGTGTATGATATATTAAAGTGCTTTCAGTGCAAAATCTATAGCAGCCTGTTGGCACAGTGAGTGCCCAACATCCAGTATAAGCAAGGATTATAAAAAAACAGGGGTTAGATTCAAGTCTGCATGCTAGGTATTTAAATAATAGGAGCAATTCCTAGCATATTATTGAGCCACCACAACCACTAGTACATCTAAATTCATCCTGCATAGGGCCGCTTCACATTGCGGTGTGATCCGGTCCGGGTCTGTCCGGGATGACCCTGACAGCCGTGGACCGGATCAGCACACAGGACTGGGGGGCTATTATGCCCTTTGGGCCTGTGTGCAGCGCACGCAGCTGCAGCCGCTGACAGGTCAGGACCGCGGCGCCCACGGTCCTGACTTATCAGCAGCGGGAACTGCATGCGCTGCACACCAGACCGGAGGGCATATTAGCCCCCCAGTCCTGTGTGCTGATCCGGTCCACGGCTGTCAGGGTCATCCCGGACAGACCTGGACCGGATCTCATCGCAGTGTGAAGCGGTCCATAGAAAAATGCTCATGGGGTGGGTGGGTGCATACGCTGAGTATTTGGTGAGTTTTTACCTCAGTTATCTATAAGGCCAATATCCACACAATATGCAAGATATTTGACAGTGATTGAGGACATTGTTATTGACACTGGGTGGCTCAAACATCAGTGCATTTTTAGTTCTGCTTTCAGCTTGGTATACAAAAGCATGCAGTCTAAAGAAGGTACACTTAGCTACACAGACAGGATAGCAACTTAATACAAAGTACCAAACTACCATAGGCAGGGGTGTAACTACAATAAGGTGCAGGGGTTGTGATTGCACCCGGGCCCTGCAGCCTAGGGGGCCCCAAAAGTCGATTTAGCCAATAGAAAAAGATTAATATTATTAAAGATGTGCAATAATTGGGGGCCCCATTGGAGCTTTCACATCGGGGCCCCTGGGGCTGACGTTATGCCACTGACCATAGGGACTTATGCTCAAGAGTATTAATTAGACTTGATACAATTGCATCCACTTCTCAGCTGACAGCAAAACTAGCTTCAGTATGGGTTTATGCATGTAATCCACTTTTCTCATTCCTCGACAGCAAACTAATATTTGGAAATTAGTGAAGTACTGAAATCCAGAGAATAAAAAGTATAGAAAATTGCTTAAAATTGAATGTATGTAGTGATAAGCCCCTTAGCATTAAATCACATACATGTTTACTATATCAGCACTGAAGTAAATGTGTGTAAAGGAGTCTCAGGAGCTGAACTCCCTCCACAAATGGTAGATAATATCTGTGTTACATACCCAGATTATGTGTTGATGTGAATGCTGTACTCTACAAGTCGCAATATAACCCTGTTCACCTGCACTACACTGAGATGTATAAACCGCACATAGCAAACCTTTAGGCCATGCTATCTTTTTCACAGTCAACATTGGTGTGAAGCCTCAGCCTTAAGGCCGGTTTACACACAGCGATATCGCTAACGATATCGTTGCAACGTCACAGGTTTCGTGACGTTGCAAGTGACCTCGCCAGCGATGTTGCTGTATATGACACACAGCAGCGATCAGCCCCCCGTTGGGAGTTCGCTGATTGTGACAAACCGTTCTGGACCATTTTTTGATCGGCAATCTCTCTCTGGGCAGGCTGCATCGCTGTGTGTAACAGGGGCAGCGACCAGCTAACCCCATGTGATCCCTGGTAACCAGGATAAACATCGGGTTACTAAGTGCTGCGCTCTGCTTAGTAACCCGATGTGTACCCTAGTTACCAGCGCGCTGTGCTTGGTAACCAGGGTAAACATCTGGTTACTAAGCACAGCGTTGCGCTTAGTAACCCGATATTTATCCTGGTTACCAGCATACTCCCCCTTACCCCAGCGTAGCATGACCTCACATCGTGGAAAAGAATATTTTATATTCTTTTCCACAATGTCGAGGTCATTACACAGGTGACTGATCGTTGGTCGGGTCGCTGGGACATTGTTATGTGTAACGGGACCCTTAGACGTTGGTTCCAATTGTATTTACAACAGATGAGTGCAATCTGAGAAAACTTTGAATTGTACTCGCACCATTGTTAAACAATGAGGCAGTGTCGGACAAAAAGGCATGAGAAAAAAATCGCAGAATGCTGCGTTTGGCAGTGAGTCTCTGATTACACGCACTCTTACAAATCTATCGGCACATGTAAAACTGCATTTGGATGTCACCTGACTGCAGTCTAATATATGCCAAACAGAGGAGGAGATGGGAAGAATAATCTCTCCCTCTTCTCTGCGGGAACGGATCACAGTAGATCACACTCAGCTCCGGCTCGCGGTAGGGCCTGAGCTGAGTGTAATTAGCATATCGCATTCAAAGCACACGCATCGAATGTCGTACTCTGGTGGAACCCCGGCCATAATCATATTCTGTCTTATAGGGCAGTTACATGTGAAAAATATATGCAGTCATAGCCAAACATGTTGGCAACCTTGAAATTATTTTTGAAAATGAAGTATTCCTCCCAGAAAATTATTACAATTATACATGTTTTGTTATACATGTTTGTTTCCTTTGTGTGTATTAAAAAAGCAACATATACAACAAAACGGAGGACAGAAAGGCAAATTGGACCTAATTTCACACAACCCCCTCCCCCCCAAATAGTCCAGACAATATTGTTAGCACCCTCAACTTAGTATTTGGTTGCACACCTATAACCATCAACAAGCTTCTTATGGCCACTTTACACACACCAACTTATCTGTCCAACTTCTGAACAACTTACTGGTAGCAGTGAAATCATGGACACATTGTTCCATTTGTACACAGCCACAAAATGGAGCAATGTGTCCATGATTTCACTGCAACCAGCAAGTTGTTCAGAAGTTGGACAGATAAGTTGGTGTGTGCAAAGTGGCCCTTACACTTCTCAACTGAAATTTTGGACCTCTCTTCTTTTGCAAACTGCTCTAGATCTCTCGTATAAGAAGTGTGTCTTCTCTAAACAGCAATTGTAAGGTCTTTCCATGGGTGTTCAATAGTATTTAGATCTAGGCACATTGCTGGGCACTTCAGAATTCTACAGCGCTTTGTTTCCATCTATCCAAATAGTATCTGAAAGTTAACACAAGAGGTAACTGATCATATGCTAAACAGTTGCTCGTCAAATTTATGTATGAGATAGCCAAGATAATTATCTATAAAACTAAGGTAGTCTCACGCTCAATGCTGTAGTGGATGGTGAGATATGTAGTCTGAATGTCAAAGTTCAAAACATTGTTACCCTTTTGCTCTTCAGTGTATGTAGCATCTCATGGCAGAATATGATTCATTGACTCGTCCCTCATTTATGAAAACATTATAAAACTGTGTTTTGGGTTCTGCATAACAGAGCTCACATTTATTTTCTTAATCTGCTCTGATAAACTAAAAGATTTGCAGTGTTTAGTAGCTATGGGCATCAGATACAGTTTTAATTTCAACAATTTTAATAAATCTGTAACATTGATTATTACAAGTGGGCGATGTAGGCATGGGATGTCATCTCCGCAGATGTGAATGTCCAGCTTTATAAACAAGTGATATATATTTGTTTGTTGACATAAAAGGAATGACTTATGGCTTGGGAGCACTCCATATCCATCTCTGGGATCACAAAATGCCAGCAGAATGGGATGACATGAGCCCCATTACAGTAAGGAGAGAATGACAGAGAGCCATGCTTCTGTGCAGCTATCTATATTTTGTTTGTATGGGAGTAGTGGACATTTTAACAGCTTATATAAACTTCAATGGTGTGAGTTCCATCCATGCACAGTCTATTCCTTCCTGACTGCGTATGCTAGGAGAAAGGAAACTTCATACTCCTTGTAAGTAGTTGGCTTACTTTAAATAGGAACTGGTACATTTCATTCATTTATGGCATCTGCTTTCTATAGGTTATTACGGTAAATGTCTTAGGTGATAATGCCCATTTTACATTTTTCGACCATACACTGTGTGCAGAATTATTAGGCAAGTTGTATTTTAGAGGATAATGTTTATTATTGATCAACAACTATGTTCTCAATCAACCCAAAAGACTCATAAATATCAAAGCTTAATATGTTTGGAAGTTGGAGTGGGTTTTTTTTAGCTTTGGCTATCTTAGGAGGATATCTGATTGTGCAGGTAACTATTACTGTGCAGAATTATTAGGCAATTTCATAAAATCCAAATATATTCCCATCTCACTTGTTTATTTTCACCAGGTAAACCAATATAACTGCACAAAATTTAGAAAAAAACATTTCTGACATGCAAAAACAAAACCCCAAAAAATTAGTGACCAATATAGTCACCTATCTTTATGATGACCCTCAACAGCCTTCCATCCATAGATTCTGTCAGTTGCTTGATCTGTAAACAATCAACATTGCGTGCAGCAGCCACCACAGCCTCCCAGACACTGTTCCGAGAGGTGTACTGTTTTCCCTCCCTGTAGATCTCACATTTTAGGAGGGACCACAGGTTCTCTATGGGATTCAGATTAGGTGAACAAGGAGGCCATGTCATTATTTTTTCTTCTTTTAGACCTTTACTGGCCAGCCACACTGTGGAGTAGTTGGATGCATGTGATGGAGCATTGTCCTGCATGAAAATCATGTTTTTCTTGAACGATACCGACTTCTTCCTGTACCACTGCTAGAAGAAGTTGTCTTCCAGAAACTGGCAGTAGGTCTGGGAGTTGAGCTTCACTCCATCCTCAACCCAAAAAGGTCCCACAAGTTCATCTTTGATGATACCAGCCCATACCAGTACCCCACCTCCACCTTGCTGGCGTCTGAGTTGGAATGGAGCTTCCTGCCCTTTACTGATCCAGCCTCTGGCCCATCCATCTGGCCCATGAAGAGTCACTCTCATTTCATCAGTCCATAAAACCTTTGAAAAATCAGTCTTAAGATATTTCTTGGCCCAGTCTTGACATTTTATCTCATGTTTCTTGTTCAAAGGTGATCGTTTTTCACCCTTCCTTACTTTGGCCATGTCCATGAGTATAGCACACCTTGTGCTTTTTGATACTCCAGTAATGTTGCAGCTCTGAAATATGGCAAAACTAGTGGCAAATGGCATCTTGGCAGCTTCACGCTTGATTTTCCTCAATTCATGGGCAGTTATTTTGCACCTTTTTTACCCAATATGCTTCTTGCGACCCTGTTGGCTATTTGCCATGAAACGCTTGATTGTTCGGTGATCACGCTTCAAAAGTTTGGCAATTTTGGACTTTTCAGAGCCCGTCAAATCTCTCTTCTGACTCATTTTGCCTAAGGAAAGGAAGTTGCCTAATAATTAAGCACACCTTATATAGGGTGTTTATGTCATTAGACCACACACCCCTCATTACAGAGATGCACATCACCTGATTTACTTAATTAGTAGTTGGCTCTCAAGCCTATACAGCTTGGAGTAGGACAACATGTATAAAAAGTATCATGTGAACAAAATACTCATTTGCCTAATAATTCTGCACACAGTGTAGAATTGGTTCGATATGTCAGCATTGTGCTTGGACTAGGAAATGTTGTCACATAGATAGTGATAAAAAATGTAAGACATACCGTATATACTCGTGTATAAGCCAAGTTTTTCAGCCCAAAAATTGGGCTGAAAAGTCTCCCCCTCGGCTTATACACGGGTCAATACGGTAGGCTGCGTGGTGGGGGCTGTGTCCGAGGCTGGGGAGGCTGGAGGAGGCAGGGGGAGGCTGCTGTATGAGCAGCCCCGTCACGTGGGGCCGCTCATTATATATGCACTGCTTCCCCCTGTCAATCAGCGGCAGGGGGAAGCAGTGCATATATGCCCCCAAATGCTGGCACTCGCCCCCCTTGTAAGGGCCCCCCCTGCTGCTTATCTTACCATCCCGGTCTTCTGCACAGCGCCGGTCCTCGGTGCTCCGTCCTCGCTGCTCCCGTCCGGCTGCATCCGGGATCCCCGGCCGTCGCAGGCATATGACGTCATCGCGCGACGGCCGGGGATCCCGGATGCAGCGAGGACGGAGCATGAAGAACGGAGCACCAAGGCCCGGCGCTGAGCAGAAGACCGGGATGGTAAGATAAGCAGGGGGGGGGGCCCTTACAAGGAGGGGGGGTGAGTGCCAGCATTTGGGGGCTGCTGTATACCCCCTGGGGGCTGCTGTGTACCCCTGGGGGCTGCTGTGCACCCCTGGGGGCTGCTGTGTACCCCCCTAGGGGGCTGCTGTATAACCCCCTGGGGGCTGCTGTATAACCCCCTGGGGGCTGCTGTGTACCCCCCTGGGGGCTGCTGTATAACCCCCCTGGGGGCTGCTGTATAACCCCCTGGGGGCTGCTGTATAACCCCCTGGGGGCTGCTGTATTACCCCCTGGGGGCTGCTGTATAACCCCTGGGGGCTGTTGTATAACCCCTGGGGCTGCTGTATACCCCTGGGGGCTGCTGTATTACCCCTGGGGGCTGCTGTATACCCCTGGGGGCTGCTGTATTACCCCTGGGGGCTGCTGTATACCCCAGGGGGTTGCTGTATACCCCCGGAGGCTGCTGTATATACTGCTGGGGCCTGTATACCACTGGGGCTGCTGTATATACTGGTGGGATCTGTATATACCACTGGGGCTGCTGTATATACTGGTGGGGTCTGTATATACCACTGGGGCTGCTGTATATACTGGTGGGGTCTGTATATACCACTGGGGAGGCTGCTGTATACCACTGGGGTTGCTGTATATACTGCTGGGGCCTGTATATGCCACTGGGGAGCCTGCTGTATACTACCACTGGGGGGGCCTGTATACCACACTGCTGGGGGCTGTATACCTGTGCTGGGGTCCACCCTCGGCTTATACACGAGTCAATAGGTTTTCCCAGGTTTTGGGGGCAAAAGTAGGGGGGTCGGCTTATACACGGGTCGGCTTATACACGAGTATATACGGTATGTTTAATATAAAAATTGGGTTTAATAAATAGATTATTTTCTGACATTTCCTTTAATAGCTTGAATAAAAAAACTATTTTACATGGTCCACTTTTAAAAACATTAAATGCAAATATCAGGGCTTACACTATCTCTTACTTTCATTGACAGTGACATCACAATACATTGATTTCTTTCTGATAAATATGCCAAAATTTGCAGTCATTGCCCCTAGTCATGTGAGCGGCTTCTTACCATGTGCATAAGGCTGATACAAAAAAATGTACCTAGTAAGGTATAGTAATTTATACTTGGTGTTTTTCTGGTTCTATTTTTTTATTTTTATTTTTTTTAGTACAAATAAACTAATATTCCTGGGAATAGATCAAATATTTATTAGCTGTTATTTGTAAAATTACCACTATGTTCTATTTCTGTACTTGCTGACGGCCCTTTGACCCTCACTTTCATAAAAAACATGAAGAGAACATAACATGGACATTAACATGGAACATAATGAACTAGCATAGACTTATTAAAGTTCTCCCTGAAGATCAGAACATCACTGTAAAACATGTTCAGAAACCACATTAGGACTACATTTGACTATAATCTGTAACAGATTCTAGAAAGAAAAAGTTCATGCTGTACTTAGTAAAGTAATGGTAATGATTCCATAATAACGCCCGGAGGGTTTCTTACTGTCTAATTTCCAGATCATTTAATATCTGATTTACAGTTGGCTTCAGATTTCCATTCTCTTAATATGAAATATAAGTCATGCTAATAAGTACAGTCCGTAAAGCAAGTACTAAAGACACCATAGTGGGGTTTGTCTTCTATATGCAATATCTTAGATACCTGTTTGCAAGTTTAAACCAAAAGTAATTTATTCTTTTATTTCATAACCAGACGCATCTATACACAGGGTGGGTCATTTATATGGATGCACCTAAATAAAATGGGACTGGTTGTTGATATCAACTTCTTATTTGTGGCACATTAGTAAATGGGAGGGGGAGAATTTTCCAGATGGGTGGTGACCATGGTGGCCATTTTGAAGTCCGCCAATTTTGGATGCAACTTTATTTTTTTCAGTGGGAAAAGGGTCTGGTATGGTGTGGTATATGGGGTACAAAGACAGTGTGGCCATACTTCATCATTAGAAACCTCAATGCCACTGGATATCTGAATCATGTAGCAATTTCAGATATCCAGTGGCATTGAGGATTCCATTGATGAAGAATGGCCCCACCATCTTTGTACTCCATATACCACACCATACCATCAATTTTTGTGTTCCAACAGTCTTGGAGAGATCTATCCACTGTGGGTTAGTGTCAGACCAATAGTGGTGGTTTTGTTTGTTAACTTCACCATTCACAAAAAAGTTTGCCTCATCCCTCATCTGAAGGTAATTGTCTATGCTGTGAAGATACGAGATGTGCAGCATCTGAAACAACGGACACTGGAAGCCTGTGCTCGCATTTCTTCTGCAGTGTTGCTATCAGTGTGTCAAGAGTGGGAGAAGAGAGTTGCCTTGACAATCCAACACAATGGGCAGCACTTTGAACACATTTTATAAATAAACTTGTAAGTAACTCATGAAAGAAAAAAGGTACGTTAAAACCATGCACACCATTGTTTTTTCCTATAAAATTCTCAACTAATTTGATGTGTCACATGACCCTCTTCCCATTGAAAAAAAGAAAGCTGGATCCAAAATGGCCACCATGGTCACCACCCATCTGGAAAAGTTTTCCTCCTCCCATATACTAATGTGTCACAAACAGGACGTTGCTATCAGCAATCACCAACCATTCCCATTTTATTTAGATGCATCCATATAAATGGCCCACCCTGTAGAAGCTCCTGATGAAGCACATAGCAAAAGGAAGACATATATCTTGGAAATATGAAACAACTTCATGGGGTTTTCTGTAAGCACTGTCAACAACTAAGAGAATTTTATGATGAGATACCTGCAACACCCAATTACACCCAAGAAAAGTTTACCCTATTTTTTTCTTTTTAAATAGATTTTATTTTGAATTTTTAAAATGAGCAACGATGAAAAACAAACCAGAAAAAACAAATATAAAATAAGTAGTCAACATCTTCAACATCTAAGAGGCTGAAGCTAAAATAAAAGAAATACGGTGACGCTTGAACATTCTTGAACTCTTTAGATAGAATCCTCTAAATTTCTGAATTAGTTTAATCTGTGAATATCAGATTTTTTTAGAACACGAGTTCTAAAAGTGAATACAAAGAATTGAATTAAACAAATGAGTCAAAAACAATAGACCATTTCAATTTTTAAATAAGGAAAATAAAACAATATCATATGCCTAAGTGGATAAGTATGTGAACCTTTGCTTTCAGTATCTGGTGTGACCCCCTTGTGCAGCAATAACTGCATCTAAATGTATCCGGTAACTGTTGATTAATCCTTCACATTGACTTGGAGGAATTTTAGCCCATTCTGCAATGTAAAACAACTTCTACTGTGTTACATTGATGGGCTTTATCCCATGAATAGCTCTCTTCAGGTCCTTCCATAACATTTTTATGGGATGAAGGTTAGAACTTTGATTGAGCCATTCCAAAACTTTAAACTTCTTTAACCCCTTAACGCAAAGTCACATACTTGTGTGTCTGGACATGCCTGCCTGACCACATTCTACTGGTAAAAAATGTTTGCACCGTGTTAGCCAGTAGATAGAAAAATATTAGAATCTGAGAGTCCAAAGTGGTTGACACCTTTTAATGGCTAACTGAAAAGATGGTAAACATAGCGAGCTTTCAGGACACTGAGGTCCCCTCGTCAGGCTGATACTGCACATGTATGTGATTGCTGCTTTAAATTGTCACCTGACAAACTTGCACAAAGACAATATAATAAAATCTGCTGTCTCCTACACAGGAGGCATGCAGATAGCCTGCCTGAGACCATTTGTAATGTCAGGTTAGCCCACACACTATACATTAGTGTCACATAAATCTACAACTCCTAGTAAGTCCTTAACAATGGTACAGACATACTAGGAGTTGCTTGTATCAGTTGTTATCAGATGGTGGATCATATAGGAACCGTAATACTGCTCAAATAAATGCAGTGTCACAAATATGCATTTATTCTTACAGGAGACATCTTTGATTAGCGGCCTTCTCATCTCTTTTGTCACAATCTGGTCCACATGCTTTTATGGCTTTTTACATCTACAACTTGTTCCTACAAACTTCCATCTTCTCTGTTTTTCTGCTGCCACTCCCAACAAAGTGCCTTTAAAAACAAGAGGGTTAGTACAGGTAAATCTCAATGAATTAGAATATAATCAAAAAGATACATTTTTTAGTACTTTAATTTTATGAGATAATGACCTTTGGGTTTTCATTGGCTGTAATATATGATCATCAACATTAACAGAAAAACCGGTGGATGAGGATGAGGAAAATGCCAATATGCTAAATGACTTTTTTTCAACAGTATTTACACAAGAAAATCCCATGACAGACAA
Organism: Allobates femoralis; assembly: GCA_033576535.1. Taxonomy (NCBI): domain Eukaryota; kingdom Metazoa; phylum Chordata; class Amphibia; order Anura; family Aromobatidae; genus Allobates; species Allobates femoralis. The sequence continues at coordinate 176,157,974 of JARQOC010000002.1, forward strand.
TATGATCAGTGATAACAAAAACTGTCAATTAAATGTCACCTGCTTAACGCAGCAGGAAGTACAGCATCGTCTAAAAATCACTAAAATTGACAAATCCCCGGGCCCGGATGGGATACACCCCAGAGTGCTGCAGGAATTAAGTACTGTCATTGATAGACCATTATTTTTAATCTTTAAAGATTCCATAATAACAGGGTCTGTACCACAGGACTGGCGTATAGCAAATGTGGTGCCAATATTCAAAAAGGGAAAACAAAACTGAACTTGGAAATTATAGGCCAGTAAGCTTAACCTCTACTGTGGGTAAAATCCTAGAGGGTTTTCTAAGAGATGCTATACTGGAGTATCTAAAGAAAAATAACCTCATGACCCAATATCAACATGGTTTTACGAGGGACCATTCCTGTCAAACTAATCTGATAAGCTCCTATGAAGAAGTGAGTTCTGGACTGGACCAAAGAAATACAGTGGATGTAGTGTATATGGACTTTTCAAAAGCTTTTGATACGGTGCCACACAAAAGGTTGATACATAAAATGAGAGCAATGGGGATAGGGGAAAATATGTGTAAGTGGGTTAAAAACTGGCTTAGCGATAGGAAACAAAGGGTGGTCATTAATGGAACACACTCAGAATGGTCACAGTTAACAGTGTGGTACCACAGGGGTCAGTATTGGGCCCGCTTCTTTTTAATATACTTATTAATGACCTTGTAGGGGGCATACAGAGTAGAATCTCAATATTTGAAGATGACACTAAACTCTGCAGGGTAATCAATACAGAAGAGGACAATTTTATATTACAAGAGGATTTATGTAAACTAGAAGCTTGGGCTGATGAATGGCAAATGAGCTTTAATGGGAATAAATGTAAGGTCATACATTTGGGCAGAGGAAACAAAAGGTATAATTATGTGCTTAATTGCAAAACACTGGGCAAAACTGTCACTGAAAAAGACCTGGGTGTATGGGTAGATGACAAACTCACATTTAGTGGCCAGTGTCAGGCAGCTGCTGCAAAGGCAAATAAAATAATGGGATGCATTAAAAGAGGCATAGATGCTCATGAGGAGAACATAATTTTACCTCTATACAAGTCACTAGTGCGACCACACTTAAAATACTGTGTACAATTCTGGTCTCCGGTGTATAAGAAAGACATAGTTGAACTAGAGCGGGCCCAGAGAAGAGTGACCTAGGTTATTAGAGGACTCAGGGGTCTGCAATACCAAGATAGGTTATTAAACTTGGGGTTATTTAGCTTGGAAAAACAAAGGCTTAGGGGTGATCTTATAATAATGTATAAATATATGAGGGGACAGTACAGAGAACTTTCTAATGATCTCTTTACTCTTAGGCCTGAGACTGGGACAAGGGGGCATCCTCTACGTCTGGAGGAAAGAAGGTTTACTCATAATCACAGACGTGGATTCTTTACTGTAAGAGCAGTGAGACTATGGAACTCTCTGCCACATGATGTTGTAATGAGTGAGTCACTACTAACATTTAAGAAGGGCGTGGATGCCTTTCTTGAAAACTATAATATTAACCGGTTATATATACTAGATTCTTTGATAGGGCGTTGATCCAGGGAATTAGTCTGATTGCTATATCTGGAGTCAGGAAGGAATTTTTTCCCCCAATGTGGAGCTAGTGTTGCCACATGGTTTTTTTTTTGCCTTCCTCTAGATCAACATATTAGGCTCTGGGTTGAACTAGATGGACTTAAAGTCTTCCTTCAACCTTAAAAACTATGTTACTATGTTTTATAAGTGTTTAACTTTACGTATTGAATTACTCAAATAAATAAATTTTTGATGATATTCCAATTAATTGAGATGCACCTGTTTAATGTAAAAGCCAAAAACAAAATCAGCTAACCCTCCAATGATGGACTGAGTGCCCGAAACGTACGATGCGGCAAGGAAAGAGTTTAGAAAAAAGACAGGATCCAGCATGAGCCTCTTCAAAAAAAAAACCAAACCTTTATTCCAAAAGCACTTAAAAAAACAATGGTTACATTTTGCAAAAAATTGTCCCAGCTTCAGAAAATTAAGAACAAACAACCTTATTCATTGTTAGTGAAATGTATTGCTGCAAGGAGCCCCTAGAAACATAATTTGGCTAGGCCACATCCTCATGCAAAGATCCTGTCTTGCAAACAGGTAATCAAATTATTAATAAATCAAAAAATGAAGGTATATCAAAGGATATTAATGATAAATCAGAAAAAACATGTGGGAAGAAGCAATGGACAATAGAGGGGATAGAAAATAATAGCACAGAAAACAGAATATATATTAGGTCCTGTCTGATATTAACCCCTAATGGAATTCTGGTTTTCAATGTGTAGATCTACCAGGTTTCACGATTGGTTAATTTTCTCTTAATGTCGCCACCTCTGAACGGAGACCAAACTCTTTCTATTCCAACTATCTCAAAACTATATGTATTGCTATCATGTTGAAAAATTAATATGCTTTGAGGTTGCAAAGCTTTTCTGAATTAGTTTGTTGTTGTTTCGGACAAATTACATCTTATGCGAACTTTTAGGGGTCCGCCCATGCACCCGACATATTGAAGGTTGCATGCTGTACATGCAATCAGGTAAATATGGGCAGCACAGTGGCTCAAGTGGTTAGCACTGTAGCCTTTGCAGCGCTGGGGTCCTGAGTTCAATTCCCACCAAGGACACTAAGGACAACATCTGCAAGGAGTTTGTATGTTCTCCGTGTGTTTGCATGGGTTTCCTCCGGGCACTCCAGTTTCCTCCCACATTGTAAAGACATACTGATAGGATGTTTAGATTGTGAGCTCCAAGAGAGACAGCATTACTGATGTATGTAAAGTGCTATGGAATTAATAGTGCTATATAAATGAATAAATATTATTATAAATATTATTATTATAAATGATATATTTTTTCATTAACAGAAAACCTAAACATTTTTTTATTTTTCTTGTATTTATAGCATGTGCAAATTGCATACCCGCACTTATAGGAGCCCTGCATGCTCAACCAATTTACATCAGATTTTCCTTCACTGAAGAATAAACAAAGGATAAAAATCGTCACCAATGTTGGAGCCTTTTATGCAATAAATTGAACAGATTTAGTTTAATTTTCTCCGGACGTTTATTCTGGTTCAAAATAGGGAGTCTTCTAACAATGTCACTAACCTCCATAAACTGGGGGCTAAATGTGGGGACAAAAACCACTGAATCTATATAAAATCTATCATCACTGTTTCTGGTGTCAGTGGTTAACACAGAATTTCTATTACTATTATCTACTACATTACTGGCTCTTCTGAGCATCCAATCTGAATAGCTACGTGGTGATAATCTTTGTTTTAGATTCAAATTATCTTGCTCATATGTCTGGTCTGTAGAGGAAATTCTTTTTCCATCAAAAAACGTTTTATTGAAATTTTCAGGGGGAAGGGTAACAATACGCACAAGGAAATAATTATATGATAAAACAAGAAATAAACAGAGAGGAAAGAAAAGGGGAAGGAAGGGAATGGGAAGGGAATAGGTAAACAAGCAACAAAAACAAAAAAGGTCAACTGACCAATAAACACATATGCTATAACTGAATATTTTATAGAGGGATTTCTTTTAGATCTATAAAGTTCCCTTACTGGATTGTTTTTAATCACCTGTCTGGGGTGAAATGATTGGGCATCAAGTATCACCAACGAGCGTCGCGGTATTCAAATTGCGATATTGACGCGCAATTTGAAGTGCCGCTCATAGTGTGACGCAGTTCACTCCTGTTTACAAGGTCTGTCAGTCAGTGTGACGCAGTTTACTCCTGTCTACAAGGTCTGTCAGTCAGTGTGACACAGTTTATGCCTGTCTATAAGGTCTGTCAGTCACTGTGACGCAGTTTACTTCTGTCTACAAGGCTGTCAGTCAGTGTGACGCAGTTTACTCCTGTATACAAGGCTGTCAGTCAGTGTGACGCAGTTTACTCCTGTATACAAGGCTGTCAGTCAGTGTGACGTCCTTCACACCTATATACAAGGTCTGTCAGTTAGTATGACGGAGTTTACTCCTGTCTACAAGCCAGTCAGTCAGTATGATGTCCTTCACTCCTGTCTACAAGGCTGTCAGTCATAGTGTGACGCAATTTACTCTTGTCTACAAGGCTGTCAGTAAGTGTGACATCCTTCACTCCGGTCTACAAGGCTGTCAGTCAGTGTGACGTCCTTCACTCTTGTCTACAAGGCTGTCAGTCAGTGTGACGAACTTCACTCCTTTCTACAAGGCTGTCAGTCAGTGTGACGTCCTTCACTCCTGTCTAGAAGGTATGTCAGTCAGTGTGACGTCCTTCAGGGTGTTTGATGGCTGGTGCTCTGTGGGCCCACAGTGATCGCACATAGGTAAGGTCGGCCATAATGAGGAGGATTATGCAATTAGTGAGGAATGTAGCCATGCAAGTGAGGGCAAAGTTTGTGAAATTAAAGGATGAGAGGATTCCCACTAAACATTATTCTCACTGAACAGAGTCAAAAGCCTTTTCATTGTCTGGTGAAGCTATAATGCTTCAGAATTATCATTAAGTGTCTACATTTGATTGAATTTTTTTGCAAGCCTTAAGCAAAAAACACATAATATTCCTATGTTGTATATAGCAATCCTAAAGGAGTTTTTAACTGCCTGGACAACCCCTTTTTAACCTCTTTCCGACACATGATGTGCTGGGTATGTCATGTGGCGGCTCCCTCCTTCTGATGTGAGATCCTGCGCTGAGCTTACATCATCCTTCATCATCAGCTGAGATCTGTATGTAACAGCATCGATCAGATCCGCGGTCTGATCGGCATTGTTAACCCTTTGGATCCCACCGTTCCCCGCCATGATTGGAGATCCTGTGAAGCGATCATGGGATCTTGATCTGTCACCTGCACAACCCAGGCTCCTGTAATGACCCTCTTGCTATTTGGGATCGCTTCCTGTGGATGGCTGGTGAGGGCCTGTATCCACAGACAATGATAATTTGTGCTATTGTACTGAAGTATTGCAGCTCCTCAGTATAGAAGACAAGCAACCAGACTACACAGTGCTGAGGCCCCGTAGGGGCCAGTCTAAATTTAAGAGAAAATTAACAAAAATGAAAAAATATGAAAAAAAAAAAAAGTTCAAATAGCCCTCTTTTTGCCCCATTTAAAATAAAACTATTAAAAAATTGAAAACATACAGATATTTGGTATTACAGCATTCAGAAATGGTCTGTCAAAAATATAAAATCAATTAATCAGATCAGTAAACTGCGGAAATAAAGTCCAGATGCCAAAATGAAGTTTTTTTGGTTGCCAAATAAAATGCATTAAGGGCGATAACAACAGTGTATCTACCCAAAAATGGTGCAATTAGAAAAATAAGCTCCAGCCACAAAAAAATAAGCCATCACACAGCTCCAGATCTCAAAAAATGAAAATGCTACAGGTCGAGGAAAATGGCGCCAAAAGCGCTATTCTTTATCTTTAAAAACTTTTTAATTTTTTTTACCCCTTAGGCTGGCTTCACACCACGGTGTGATCCGGTCCGGGGCTGTCCGGGATGACCCTGACAGCCCCGGACCGGATAAGCACACAGAACCGGAGGGCCAAATGTGCCCTCCGGTCCTGTGTGCAGCCGGATGCTGCTAATTGCAGCCGCAGCTGCTGATTTTTCAAGATCAAGGCTAGCATGGAGCTAGCCGCGGTCCTGAAATAACAGCGATGTGCAGCCGCCAGTGTCTGGTTGCCAGATCCTCCCGGCCCGGGGCAATCCTCCCGGTCCGGCCCCATACGCTCCCATGTTAGGGAGCGCCGGATTGCCCCGGCTCCGGGAGAATCCACCGAATCCGCGATCCGGCATTCTGGGGAGATTTTTCTCCCCGGACAAAAAAATGATGCAAGCATCATTTTTGTGTCCGGAGAGAATAATTTGTATTCCCCCGGATTGTCCCGGAGTGATGAAACTCATTGATGGTTGCCGAAAGCGGTTGATCTCAGTTATTTTGGCTAAAGGTTGTGCAACCAAGTATTAGGCTGAGGGTGCTAATACTTTTGTCTGGCCCATTTTTGGAGTTTTGTGTGAAATGATCAAGGTTTTGCTTTTTGCTTCATTCTCTTTTGTGTTTTTTCATTGAAGACAATTAAATGAAGATAATAATACCAAAGAATTTGTGATTGCAATCATTTTCAGGAAGAAACTGAGTATTATCTGACAGAATTGCAGGGGTGTCAATACTTTTGGCCACAACTGTACTTAACAAAGAAGTGTGAACAACTGAAAATATGTCTTATGTTCTAGTTTCTTCAAAGTAGCCACCTTTTGCTTTGATTACTGCTTTGCACACTCTTGCCGTTCTCTTGATGAGCTGCAAGAGATAGTCACCGGAAATGGTTTTCACTTCACAGGTGTGCCCAGTCAGGTTTAATAAGTGGGATTTCTTGCCTTATAAATGGTGTTGGGACCTTCAGTTGTGTTGTACAGAAGTCTGGTGGATACACAGCTGATACTCCTACTGAATAGAGTGTTAGAATTTGTATTATGGCAAGAAAAAAGCAGCTAAATAAAGAAAAATGAGTGTCCATCATTACTTTAAGAAATGAAGGTCAGTCAGTCCGATAAATTGGGAAAACTTTGAAAGTGCCCCAAGTGCAGTTGCAAAAACCATCAAGCTCTACAAGAAAACTGGTTCACATGAGGACTGCCCCAGGAAAGGAAAACCAAGGGTCACCTCTGGTCTGGCTGTGGCTCTCCATTAGTATATAGCTGCAGGTGACCTCTTCCCTATCATTTAAATATTACCATTACCCCTCAACTGTTGTCGGTGAACGTGTTCATTCTCTGCTATGACTGTGTGCTGTTCTGTCTTTCTTGTAGATTTGTGGAGCTTATCATCTTACTGGTGTTGGTGTTCTTTTCCCAGTCATTGGGTGGATGTGAGGGGGTCATAGTCTATGGTTGGTCAGGAGCAGGGCAAGGATGGTGGTCAAAACATCCTCACCTTTAGATGTAATTCTGGGAACAGGGTCAGCTAGGGAACCCGTGCTATAGGATCAGACTAGTTTCTCACCTTCCCTTAGCCCATTTTAGCTCTCCTGCTACTAACCCCTTTGTCCGATATAGCCACCTGCTACACTCGCCTCCTGCACCAGCGCTCTTCCAGCCAGTGCTATTGGGCTGCTGTACCCTCACTTCTTCCACTTCTCCTATATTCTTCAGAGGGAAGGGAGACCACAACACCTCATTTAGCTCTAGTGTTGATTTGGAATAATAATGGTACATGAATCTCAGCAGAATCCGGCACCAATATCACTAGAATGGGGTTAGTGCAGGGAGTAAGTATATATTTGTTTGCATTTTACATCATTCAAAAAATGGGTTGTCCAGGTCGTGGATACACAGTATGTGGATATCTCCTATTCCTCCTGCTGCCTACAGCAGGCGTCCCCAACTCCAGGCCTCGAGGGCCGCCAACAGTGCATGTTTTCAGGATCTCCTTAGTATTGCACAGGGGTTTGAATCATTACCTATGCATTTGATCACATTAACACCTGTGCAATACTAAGGAAATCCTGAAATCCTGCACTGTTGGCGGCCCTCAACTTATTTTTTTAATTCTGTATGAAAGCATGGTATATGGAGATACAGAATGGGATCGGTGACTATCTTAAACATCTTTAAAATATAGATCATTGCTTAGGCCATATCATTTTACATTGGGAGTTATCACTACTTTACTAACATTCTTTTACATGAACAGCCCTTGATGTCAATTGGAATTTTGCAATCTGTCATTTCTCCTACGGTAGTGCTATAGGGGAATATAACACTGGTATAGCAGAGATTACAGTTGATCTCTAGGGTTTTAATAGTGAATTTGTTTATCGAATTTTTGTAAGTCTACTATAGGTAAATGAGTTTATTTTGTGGAACATAAATATAATATATATATTTTAATATTACGGTAAGAACCAATTTATTATCTTTATTTTCCTTTTTTTTTTATAACTAATATTTACCGTATTCTAGGGCTGCAACTTCATGTTTTTATATGTTGAGTTTTTGACAGTGAAGGCTATTTATGATCCACGGCAAATAGTACACGTTACCCTTATTACCTGTGCTAAATTGATTTACGTACCACAGCCAGTTAAACTTGTAAAGTATTCTTTAGCTTTGCACCTGCTGTGCACAGTGTCAGGCCAGATTTCCTCTTCCTTAGAAAGACAGACATGTTCATGTATATCATATAACATGTTTTCTTAGCAATCTATCATCACATTGTAAGTAGCTAGTGCATATAGATTAGGCAAGTCTGGGTGCTGGATCATTGCACGGTGCGGCAGACTCACATTCCTGAGCCAACATCTCAGAACAACAGTACCTTATTGATTCATGGTTACTGTTTTCAAATGTACTTCAAATAATTCATAAATAATATCAGATGTGTAATTCTCACATTATATTTAAAGCAGACCACCTATTAAAACCTCTTTGACTATGCATCTCAGTGTGTTAACCCAAATTTCTAATCTTGAATTAACAATAAAAGTGTTATTAACCTCATGCAATTGCAGTCATTTACATCCTCCTGAATTCTGAATGGGAGAATGAATTGGAAGTTGTGTATCTGTAAAGCCCCCGTCACACGCAGCAACCAAAGCTGTGATGTCGAAAGTGATGCGCGGGTGCGCGCTCGCTTCCGACATTGCAGCCTTGGTGTCACACGGCAGGATGTTGCCGGTGACACCGCAGCGATGCTAGTGGAGCAGCAATACTGCGGTATAGGCTGGATCGCCGCCAACATCGCTATTGCGGTGTCAGGCAGCACAATCCAGCCTAATCGCTGATTGCAGACTGACAGGTTTACGTTCATGCTGGTAAACCTGTCAACCTGCGACCAGCGACAGATCGCAGTTGCATCGCGCTGTTACACAGCATGACGCACTTGCAATATCGTGAGCGATATCGCTGATGCGTCACTTTTCGGTGATGTCGCTCACGATATTGATGCGTGTGACGCCGCCTTAAGACGTCACGTCCCCATTCGGACCTACTCCCGTAATTTCTGCCCTGACCACTAGGCTCTGCCATATTGTATCTATGGGTGGTGCTAGTGATGCGTCCTCGTCTGGACCTGCTCCTGTAATTCCTGCCCTGACCACTAGGTTTTGCCATATTGTATCTATGAGTGGTGCTATTGATGCATCCTCGTCTGGACCTGCTCCTGTAATTCCTGCCCTGACCACTAGGTTCTGCCATATTGTATCTATGGGTGGTGCTAGTGATGCATCCTCGTCTGGACCTGCTCCTGTAATTCCTGCCCTGACCACTAGGTTCTGCCATATTGTATTTATGGGTGGTGCTAGTGATGCATCCTCGTCTGGACCTGCTCCTGTAATTCATGCCTTGGCCACTAGTTTCTGCCATATTGTATCTATGGGTGGTGCTAGTGATGCGTCCTCGTCTGGACCTGCTCCTGTAATTCCTGCCCTGGCCACCAGATGCCACCATATTGCATCCATGGAGGGTGCTAGTGAAGCATGCTCATGTGCACCTGCTCCTGTAATTCTTGACCCAGACACTAGGCACCACAATGTTTGCCCTATAGATGGTGCTGATGATAAAGGAATTGCGCCTCTGTTGGAGCTTTGTTCAGCAGCTTCTGCCCCTTTCACCAGGGATCGCTGTGTTCACACTGCAGGTGATGGTGGTGTTGGGGGAACATCCTTGCAGTAAATTCATGAGAGCACAGGCTTGTTTGTCCTCTGGGGTTAGTGTGGCTGGGACCTGTTGTGCTTCACAGCTTAATAGTGTTGGTATGTAGTGGGTCCAGATAGGGTTATTAATTCCTGAGCTCCTGCATTTAGGGAGGTACCACTCCCTTTACAAATCCTGGGACCTGTCTTATATTGTTGGTTCCCCATTCTAATTAGTGCTAGGTTTTCTATGACATTGATTTGACCTCAGCCTTTGTCTTTGATTTTGTTTTCTCCTGACGATTTTGTACCTTGCTATCCTTGACTCGGCTTCCTAACTTGCTACTATCCAGTTTTTACCCTTGCCTTTTTCCCTGGCTTCCCTGTTTGACTAACGTCTCTGCCCTGGCTTATTGCTCATATATAAGCAGTAACTTCCTGGGGTCTGCTGTAATTCCAGATACCTGCACAGGGTTAAAGGGTCTCGGAGTTTCTCGGGGTTCTGCCTTACGAGCAGCTCTGCGAGTTACGCAGGATGGTCGTCACAACATATAGCAACAATTGTCTGCGCTCTGCATCATCTTCGACATAGAGAATTAAAGAATAAAAAATAACACAAACCGAAGAGGTCATACAATTCAGTCTAGAGAGGAGTTACAAAAATCAATAACCTACTAAACGGTTAACATGTCATCTTCTGTCTGCTCAAGATGACCCTCCCACATAAGTCTGTTGTATACTACAACAATGGTTTTATGAAGCACAGTGATCACATGAGCAATTGCATGAGCAATTATTCTTCCTGCAATCTAGGCGGAAGGAGGAAACTAAATTATCCCCTTGTGGCCTGAATCAAAATCTCCAAAATACACACATGTGCCTACAAACGAATAGAACAGGTATGATGCGAATACATAACAGTAGCATTAAGGGCATTAAGAGATTATTCATAAGTTCCAAAGTATTATGCAAGTGCAATCTTCCTCTGATTTTTCTAACGGTAACGTCACAAGCTAGGATATAGGTGAATAATATCGTTAGCTATGTCACGTGACCGTGATCCTACTGACATCGTTAGTGTGTTTTCACACGCAAGGATATAGGTGAACAATATCGTTAGCTATGTTACGTGACCGCGATCCTTCCGACATCATTAGTGCGTTGTCACAAGCAAGGATCTCGTTAACGATCTTAAATTTGGCAACGCTCCAGCTATTTTGAGAAAAACATTTGAATAATTTTACAAAGCGGCAGGAATAAGAGAAATATGAATGACATCATTCAAAAAGATGTCAAACTGAACGATGTAAAACATCAGCAGGAATAGGAGAAATATGAACGACATCGTTCAAAAAGGTGTCAAACTGAACGATGTTGCTGCTTCCCAGAATGTTAATTGGACGACGAACGATAGATTTGAGGTCTGGATCTCAAATTTTTGTTGACCGATCCAACGATTTTTCCTTCCTACATCGTTCGTTTACACGCAACGATGCACTAATGATATCGTTAGAATGATCACAAATCCGTGACGTTTCAAGGATATCATTAACGAGATCCCAGCATGTGAAGCGGCCTTAAATGGTTGATGCAAATGAGTCAGTATAATGTTCAAATCATCAACTATTATGGTATAAATCAAACCTGTAAAACCTCACAATAAAACAGTATATTTTCCTAAACTCAAAAAACTCATAAAGCATTGTTTAAAATTATTATCCAGATCAGTGTTTCCAAACATTTGACAAACAGGTTGTAAAAAACTGAAAATGGTCATTTGTTGCAGTTGTAGCATCAAGAGGTCACATTTACTGAAATCAAAAGCTTTTGCAATTAAAAACATCTTAACAAGCCAAGTTACATGTTACCAAAACATGAATCTGCCAGCTCCTTGCTGACATCGCAGCCTTCTAGGGATACGGTGGACATTCACCAACCATCAACTCAGGGATGTAACAATCGTGGTCACAGGGGCCGTGAATGGGCCTGGGAGTACAGGGGAGTGCCACCCGCTGACACCAGCACCTACTTCAGCTGGATTTGCTTGTAATACAATGACACACATTCAGCTGAAATGCATCGCAACCCAGAGACCCATCAGATCCTTGCACTGCGATACATGCTGTTGGCCAAATGGTGGCTGTCAGCTGACGTCCACGGCGCCAGGACAGATTGCGGCGCATGACGGGGACATCATATATCATAGTGCGCACTGTGATCTCTGCTGCAAGTGAGTAAAATATTTATGTTTTTAATTATGCATTAGAGACATAACAGAGAAAAATATACCAGGATCAGGACATATATACCAGGATGGGGACTATGTATACCAGGATGGGGAGTATGTAGAAGAATTGTAGCAACTCATCTAGTAAAAAATCAACTTCTTTATTTCAATAATTTAAAATCTGTGTTTAGTGAGGGTTATAAAAACATAAGGGATTAACGCAGGATTGGGATATATAAACAGGATGGGGACATATACACTAGGATGCTTCCATACAAACCAGGATGGTCCCATGTATACTTGAATGGGGTCATATATACCAGGAAGAGGACATTTATACCAGGATGGGGACATATACAGTATACCAGGATGGGGAAATATATACAAGGATGGGGAACCTATATACCAAGATGGGTCCATATGTAACAAGATGTAAACCATGTATATCTCGATGGGGACCACAGGGAATATATATACCAGGATCGAGACCATATATACCGGGATGAGGACCTTATACACCAGTATGGAGGACTTATATACCATGATGGGTGACCTATATACCAAGATGAGAAATATATACCAGGATGGGGATCATATATACCAGGATGAACCCAGGATAAGGGCCATATGTACAGGATGGAAAAGATATATACTTGAATGGGGGTCAAATATATTAGGATGAGCAGCATATATATATATATATATATATATTAGGATGAGGATCATGTATATCAGAATAGAGATCATATCTATCAGGATGGGGAACATATATACCAGGATGGTCCCATATATACCAGAATGGTCCCATATATACCAGAATGGGGACCATGTATACCACAATGGGGACATATATACCAAGATGAGGACATAAATTACCTGGATGGGTACATATATATATATATATATATATATATACACACATCAGGATGGGGAAATGTATACTAGATTGGGCCCATATCTACCAGGATTCAAACCAGGTATATCAGGATGGGAACCATATGGACCATATATACCAGGATAGAGGATTTATATACCATGATGAGGACCTATATGCCAGGATAAGGATATATATACCAGGATGGGCATCACATACACCAGGATAGGCCCAGGATAAGGACCCTAAGTATCAAGATGGGGGACATATACTGTATACCTGGATGGAGGACACATATACCAGAATGGGGAAAATATATACCATGATGGGGACATATATAACATGATTGGAGACATTAATACATAATGAAGGGGAGGAAAATTCTGCACTCTGCACATCTCAGTACAGCGACATGCAGTAGTGACGACATCGCGTCCTGCTGTGCTGAGATGAACGGAGTGCACACACAGCGAGAGAATGATGAGAGAGGGAGCATGCCATTCCCAATGTGCCTAAACAGTGGAAACCACCCACATGTGACCCAATTTTGGAAACTAGACTAGTGATGGGCGAATCCTAAATTACTCGGAATCGCTTGACTCTAGCGAGTCCGAGCACAGGACTCGCTACTCGTTGCGAGTCTAGCGAGTCCAATGTTAATGAATGGGGAAGCGAGTAATAGCGAGTAGTGTGAGATTTACAAATCGCAGATGTGTCTCGGAAGCTTCAGCCTGAAGCAATCCTAGTTTCGTCATTTATTTGCATTGGACTCGTTTACTTTGCAACTGTAATCGCTGGGAAACTCGCACAGATAAGAGTCCTGTCTCCTCAGTGTGCTGGCTGCCACAGCTCCAAGGTCCTAGAGCCTGCCTGCTGCTTGATGTAGCAGTGCTGAGATTGTTCTCAGTCTGCTCATTCCCTGTGTACAGACATGAATGTCTGTGCACAGAGATGATGTAGCAGAGCTGAGATTGTTCTCAGTCTGCTCATTCCCTGTGTACAGACATGAATGTCTGTGCACAGAGATGATGTAGCAGAGCTGAGATTGTTCTCAGTCTGCTCATTCCCTGTGTACAGACATGAATGTCTGTGCACAGAGATGATGTAGCAGAGCTGAGATTGTTCTCAGTCTGCTTATTCCCTGTGCATAGACATCTATATTTATGCACAGGGGATGTAGCAGAGAGGACATCGCGTTTTGGACTGCGTCGGACGGAAGAGGATTTTTTTAATTAAAGATGGAGTCCCTAATGGCTTTTTTTTTTATTTCTAATAAAAAAAAATTTCCTTGTGTTGTGTTTTTTTTAAAACAATTTAATAGAAATTCATGGCGGTCATGTCTAATATTGGCGTGACCGCCATAAATTTCGGGCTTAGGGCCAGCTGATAATACAAAGCTGGCCCTAACCTCTTTATTACCCAGCGTGCCATCGCTACCAGGGCCGCTGGAAGAGCGGGGTTCAGCTCCAGAGGATGGCGCTTCAATGAACGCGCCATCTTCTGGGGCGGCTGCGGGCTGCAATTTGCAGCGGGGGGTGCCCAGAAAGCTTGGGCATCCCTGCGCTGCAGATTCCAGCCCCCAGCTGCTTAGCTGTACCTGGCTAGAAATAGAAATTGCGCGGAGCCCCATGCATTTTTTTTTAATTATTTCATGAAATTCTGAGATTCTGACTCTGAGACTCTGACTCTGAAATTCATGAAATAATAAAAAAAAAATGCGTGGGGCTCCGCGCAATTTCTTTGTCTAGCCAGGTACAGCTAAGCAGCTGGGGGCTGGAATCCGCAGCGCAGGGATGCCCAAGCTTTCTGGGCACCCCCCGCTGCAAATTGCAGCCCGCAGCCGCCCCAGAAGATGGCGCGTTCATTGAAGCGCCATCCTCTGGCGCTGAACCCCGCTCTTCCAGCGGCCCTGGTAGCGATGGCACGCTGGGTAATAAAGAGGTTAGGGCCAGCTTTGTATTATCAGCTGGCCCTAAGCCCGAAATTTATGGCGGTCACGCCAATATTAGACATGACCGCCATGAATTTCTATTAAATTGTTTTAAAAAAAACACAACACAAGGAAAAATTTTTATTAGAAATAAAAAAAAAAGCCATTAGGGACTCCATTTTTAATTAAAAAAATCCTCTTCCGTCCGACGCAGTCCAAAACGCGATGTCCTCTCTGCTACATCCCCTGTGCATAAATATAGATCTCTATGCACAGGGAATACGCAGACTGAGAACAATCTCAGCTCTGCTACATCATGACTGTGCACAGACATTCATGTCTGTACACAGGGAATGAGCAGACTGAGAACAATCTCAGCTCTGCTACATCATCTCTGTGCACAGACATTCATGTCTGTACACAGGGAATGAGCAGACTGAGAACAATCTCAGCACTGCTACATCATCTCTGTGCACAGACATTCATGTCTGTACACAGGGAATGAGCAGACTGAGAACAATCTCAGCACTGCTACATCATCTCTGTGCACAGACATTCATGTCTGTACACAGGGAATGAGCAGACTGAGAACAATCTCAGCACTGCTACATAATGTCTGTGAGCAGGCGGGCTCTAGGACCCTGGAGCTGCACAGAGAAGACAGCTGGACTCGGCTCGCAATGTAACAGCAGTTACTTTGCGAGTTTCCCTGCTATCACTGGCACAGTAGCCAGTGATTACTCGCACGAGTCTAATGCAAACAATGGCAATCCTAGTTTTGTCAGCGTTTCTGACAAAACTAGGATTGATATTGATTTGCATTGGACTCGTGCGAGTAATCACTGGGAAACTCGCAGAGTACCGAGTCCTGCGAGTCCCTTACTACTCGCCGAGTAACGAGTCCTAGCGAGTAGATTCGCCCATCCCTAAACTAGACCCCTCAATGAATTTATCCAGATGTGTGGTGAGCACCTTGAACCCCCAGATGCTTTGCAGGAATTTTATGAAAATTAAAAAAATTATTTTTATCATGAACAGGTTGCAATAGCCCCAATACATTTATTTTCAAGAGGACAGCAGGATAAAATGAGCCATACAATTTGTGTTGCAACTTTTCCAGTGTACACTCATATTACATATGTGGTGTAAAACTACTGTTTGAGTGCACAGCATAGCATGGAAGGGAAAAGGCACTTTTGGAGTGCAAAATTGGCTGGAATAGAGAATAGGCATCATGTTTGCAGAGCCCCTGATATGCCTAAACAGCAGAAATATTCACCTCTTAAGGAATTGATCTAGAGGATTAGTGAGCATTTAACCCTCAGCAGATTCACAGAATTGTAAAACATTGTGCTGAGAAAATGAAAAATTACCAATTTTGCATTGGCCCCAAGTTTGGCCTTCCTCTCCTAACCTTCTAAAATGCTATTGATCCCATCATTCAGGGGGGTTAAGAAGGCAGAGGCTTGGCTCAACAGCCTGGATTCTACAGCCTGGGATGGAATATCACTTAAGCCAAACTCCCAGCTGTGATCATTTGGGCACAGCTTCTCTACTTGCATGATCGCCATGATGTAACTGAATGTCATAGTTCAGGAACCTCTTCCCGACCATAAGGTATAGGTATGTCAAATGTCAGGAAGGGTGATAGAATATCGCTTCGGTAACTCTTAAGGTCCCGTCACACGCCGCCATATTGCCGGCGAGATCGCTGGCAATTCCCGAATTTGGCGATGTGGAAACCACATCGCATGTGCATAGTGGCGTGTGACTGGGCGATTCTACGGCGAGAAATCACTGGTGGAGCGTCGCCCGATTGCCCTGCACTGCAGTGAAATCAGGCGGTAACCACCAGGCGATTTCAGCGCATCGTGACGTGTGATAGGGAGATAACGATGTAAAAAGCAAGCTCAGACATTGTGGAATCAATCCCAGAGGCGTGCCTGTGCGTGCTGTTTTCCGCGCCCCGTTTGTGGGGATTGGTGGCTTGGTGGTAACACTGCTGTGTAGGCCAATTGGAATGGTAGGGGCAAGGTGTAACACACACTCTGGCACACCTGTCTCCCTGCCGTGGTCAAACTCTACGCACACATTGCTGATGTGGTTGTGGCGTGTGATGTGGCGATGTGGGAAGGGAAGATCGCTTCCGGTCTTCTGCAGGCGATTTCCCGAACGCAGGATCGCCGGAGATCGCTACGTGTGACAGCTCCACTGCGGTCTGAAAAAAGTGCCCGAAATGTGCGCGCTCTCGTCAAATCGCCAGCGATATGGAAGTTATATTGTGGCGTGTGACAGTACCTTTAAATTGCCTATGACTGTATATGAGGAACACTGCTATTTTTGCTCATTAAATCATTTGTATTTGCATTTTTTCTCCAGCTTTCCTCTGCAGCACTGCCTGCTCGACAGGGTCGGCTCCAGGTTTCTGTGGGCCCCAGGCGAAAGAGTCTCAGTGGGCCCTTCTATCCCATAATGATTTCATATATATACAGTATATGTACTGTGAACCGTAATACATATATATATATACACACTCCCCACAAATACAATCCCTCTCTGAGCCTGTCTTCCCCTGTGCACTGGGTTTCCACGCCTTGTCCCTGTCTCCCCACTGTGCACTGTTTCTCTCCCCTGTATGATGTTTCTCCCCCATGTGCGCTGTTTTCCCTCTCAGTGTCTGTCTTCCCCTTGTACACTCTCTCTCTCCCCCATCTCCTTCCTTTCTGTGCACTCGCTTGCTCTTTTTCTCTCTATCTCCCTCTCTCCCAGAAACATTAATTTGGTAGCACAAGACACATGCTGCGGAGCCCTGACCGACACACACTGCGGAGCCTTGACCCCTGACCGGACACACACAGTGGACACACAGCAGAGCTCTGCTGTCCCCTCTGCTGTGGGTCCCTGGGCACTGTGTATTTGTTCCTGTCCTGAAATGGGGGCCCATCATACATCAGCACATCAGGCAGTATCACACACAAGCTTAGATACAGCAGTTGTTATCACACATAGCAGGCTTACATACATTAGCACATCAAGCAGTATCACACATGATTCATTTAGATACAGCAGTTGATCAGTCATTATCACACATAATAGGCTTAGATACATTGTAACATTAGTCAATATCATTCATAGCAGGCTTAGATTAGGTCAGTAATTATCACACATGGTAGTCTTGGAAACAGGGATTTTTAGTAGTATCACACATGATAGGCTTAGATACATCAGTAGTACTTGGATACAGCAGTTCATCACTCCTGTTTGCTGCTGCTGTGGCCCTCCCCTCCCGCTCTGCCTCCTAACCTGTGTGCGATATCAATCAGACCAGACAGTCACTATGCCTGAGGCGGGAGCTGAGCTCTCTATGCTTTCCTGACCTGCACTTCCTGTCGGAGACCAGAGAGTTCCCGGCTCAGTGCAGATTAGCATAGTGACTGTCTGATATCCATGTGCCACACAGGTTAGGACACAGAGCGGGGAAGGGGGGGGATGTCCGCAGAAGCACACAGGGGACTCCAGGAGGCCAACTGTCAGGGGCACATATTCAGCGCCCAGGGCCCCACAGCCATTAGAAAATACAGGACAGGGGATGCTGTTCTGTGGCAGATGGTGTGGGCCCCCCAGGCACCTCTGGGCCCCCCAGGCACCTCTGGGCCCCCCATGCACTTCTGGGCCCCGGCACTTGCCCGGGTGAGCCGGGTGCTGACGCCGACCCCGCTGCTCGCTTTTCTTTTTATAGCACACCTTTATAACAATCAGCAGCATTATAAGCAGTATTGCAGACATTGCATAGCAGTACTGAGCAGTGTAGCTGTCAATGCAGCACTAGGGTGAGAGAAACCCTTATTAGTAAGCAGCAGCACAGTCTCTACATGTATTCTCTACTACTTTGTCACTCTGCTCATAACCAAAAATATCAATAAGAAGTTGTAATTTGATATTTCAGGTTTATGTCTAGACTTATGATGGATTTCTGCTCCTTTCATGTGTCAGTGATGAGTTCAGGAAATGTATGAAGAAATGACTGACAAGTAGAGAAATAAATCTATTTCTTTAACAAGATATATACAAAAAATATACAAGATTCTTATTGTGGCGCCCCTGCAACCAGGGTGGCCACATAGGGAACTGCAGCCAGGCAGAAGTTAGACGGTTTTTACAACAAACACCCTCACGGACACACACATTCACTAGGAGGCAGCACCCAACCCTGAGCCCGGAACTCTAGGTGGGCAAGGGGTGGTGGGTTTAGAAGATAGTGGGTGGGAAGCATGCAGATTAGGTGAAAGATAGTACAAGTAGAGGAAAAGAGGAGGAAGGAGTTAGCAGGCCAGAGTGAGCCAAGCAGCAAAGACACCAGAAAGACAGAGACACGTCCCGGTGGGATTGGGCTCCCTGGAGACGCAGAATCCAGAAAGTCATAGAAACCATGGAGTGAAAGCTCGTCCATAGCCGGCATCCCAGGGGAGTGTAAGGAAAGAGACCAGACCTGTATCACCGGGTCCGAGGAACACGGCAACACCGAACAACTACCGGCGGAGTAGTTTTCCCTAGTTTGGGCTGGAATCACACGGGTTAGATGGAGTCTGGTAACGCCTTGCAAGATAGGGTTACTGCAGACTAGGCACACACCAGAGTGTCGACTCTGAGAGGAACTGAGATTCCATACTGGCTTCCCAGAAACCAACGAGGAGCTTGAACTCCAGGTTGGAGTTCCCAACACAAGGGTTGGAAGCACAGCAGCAACCACGAGGACCCACAAGGTCTGATACAACCCGGAGCAAAAACAAGAGAGAGAACAGCCTGAAATGACACTTAGAAGGAGTGAGGGGTCTCAGAGTGACAGCCTGGCTGCAGTGGGTTCAGTGTTACTGGAGTTAACTGACTGGGAACTGTGTTAAGAACTGTACTGAGAACTGCTGTAAACTGTTTTGAAGAGCTGACAAGTAAACCCGGTAAACCCTGCCTGAGTGTCCGTGTCTGATTCCAGGTATATTGAACTTCACATACCTTTTATCATGCAAGGAGCAGCCCGACCCGCGGCGGGCTCATCCATCCGGCTACAGCCCCATCATCCATCCTCCTGGCAGAGCAGTGCTGCAGCAGTGGTCTCATCATTATTAACCCCTGTATACAGTATATCCCCTTTAACTTGTGAGAACCCGGGACATGGTCCGGACCAGGACCTCCGTGACATCCCCAGCAGTACCCCGGTACCGAGTACCCTGTCCCAGTGAGCTCCACATTATTCCCACTTGTACTAATGATCCGGTCGACAGGGTTAACTCGGATACGGGGACAGGTGGTTACTTCGGTGGAAGGGGATCCCGGCTGGTCGGTTCCTGGTTCCGTGCCCTGGACCCTCAGTGGCAGGGGTGGGGGTGATGATGATGGGGGAAATGGTATTGTGACTCCACCTGTCGTACCTGGTAATAGGGTCGCTGCGGCCGGCTGCTGAGGTGATGGGAATGCAGCTTTGGTAGTACAGCTCCCCACAGGCGAAGCTTTACCTCAGGGTGGCAGGATGGATGAGGGGAGTAGTACTAGCGGTTCTATTATGAACGCTGCTGGCGGCGGCAGGGAAGCAGGCACACACATACAATTGTCTTTGTTTCGGTACCTTTTCACTGATGTCCGATAACAGGTACGGTCCAAGAGGGTAACCAGGTTTCGGTGCAACTTAGGATGTTCACCCTGAAGAGTTGTGAGGCCTCCTCTGTTAGCGTGTGCGGTGATTGAGGTAAGCTCTGCCTGTGGCTTAACCTGCAGCTCTTTCTCCCTCTCAGGGTACTGATCCACAACCGACAATGAGGACCTTTCTGTAGGATCCCTATTCTCTGCTTAGGTCCCTGGTCCTATGGTTGGTCAGTTTTGGTGTCTTCTGTTCCTTACTTCAGGGGGACTAGATCCTCCTGGTCTATCGGGGCGTTCCCTGCTATAATAGATTATTAGCAGTTTCAAACTCCGGTGTCCGGGTAGCTAAAGGGTAGCTAAAGGGTTCTCAGATCTGTTCCATTCTTCCTACTTCTTACTTCTCCCACTGGCCTCCGTCCCTCTCCCTAAAGTGCAGCACAGCTTGGTCAGGTTTCCTGGTTCTGGGCCTGGCTTGGTCCTAGCAACCAGCTCCTTCCAGTCCTTCCACTGTACTGTCTGGCTGGAACTCTCTTCAGTACTAACTGACTCCTCCCCTCTGGCCTGGATCTTTATAGGGGATCTGGCTTAAGGACAGCCAGTGGGGCTTCCCCTCCAGGTCTGGGGTGGAAAGTGTTGTATGCTGTGTGTGCCAAGGTGTACATCCCTCCCTGCACCAGTGGGTCCAGTGGCAATCCCCCGCAGGGGTCCTCCGGGACTGCAACATTTTTCAACAAACATAACATAACATAACTATTTACATTTGAAAGTTGAACAGAATCTCAAATAAAATTTACAAAAACCAGAGAAAAATGGGAAAAACAGGTAACCAGTCCATACAGCGCTAGTCCATCCGCTGCAGGCTGTTTAAGGCTGTTTAACGTATTATTGCCACCACCAGTCCTGTGGCTATGGTCCATTTTTGAAATTAGAAAAAGCAAATTCAAAAGTCCAAACAGGTAAAGTCTCTGTAGGCTAAAAAGTTCAAAGTTACACAACGAACACTTACTATGGGTGCCTCGGCATAGGAGTCCTAGGTACTGCAGGGGCCTCTAACAGGTCATAACCGCTGTATGCCTCCTGGCCCTGGGGTCACCTATTGGCCAAGATTTTGCTCTCCTTAGACAGCTCATTATGCCAACTCCACTCAGCCCTCTTTCTGATGTTGTGTACCTGGTTTGGGTTCTTTTAGCCTATTCTTCACCCTTCTGTACACTGACATTGGTTACATATTAACATTTTTTAACGTATTTACATTTCCCACATTTTACCGCTTATTCTCTGTATGTAAGTGGTGGATGTCCCAAATTGGCACGAGTTGATCTAAGTGTTTCTGGTGTATGACTAGTGTGAGTGGGTCTATGTGGCACAGGTCAACTGGGTAACAGTCTGCGACCACTTGACCTCACAGCAGGAATGGCAGGTGCACCGATTGCAGGATTCTCTGGTTCTGATTCAACAGGCTGTAGTCCTGGTACTTGGACGGGTTCTTCTACTGGTTGTGGGAAGGTCAACATGGGTATTAGGTATACACCTTCTATTTGGGGCCAATCTGCAGGTAATTCTCCTATGAGTGTCTGGACTGTTTTTGGCTCCTCTTTTCCTGGTTCTGGACAAGGTACACATTCCTTTGGTTGTGGTGGTTGAGGGCATTTCTTTAAATGATCTCTGGACACTGTTGCTGTTGTTTCTTCATTGTCTTTGCTGATCAGACAGGTCTTCTGGTTGTCAAAGTTTGATGGTAATACAGTGCACGGGTTCTGCTTCCCATTGATCATCTAATTTGTGGAGTCTCCTTTTCCTTTTCAAAACCAATTCACCTGGTGTTAAGGGTGTTCCTTGTGGACTTTTGTTAAAGTTGGTCTCTTGTTTTTCTCTGGATTTTGGCAGACTTCTCTCAACACATTCCTGTATTTTCTTGTACTGCTCTGTTCTTCTGGTATCCCAATCTGCATCTGAGGTGTCTTCAGGAACTACAATGCCCATTTCAAAGTCTACTGGCAATTTTCCTGGTCTTGCTCTCATGAGTTATGCAGGGGTACAAGTTGTTGAGCTTACTGGGATGTTGTTGTAGATGTCAACAAGGTCTGGTAACTTCTCTGGCCATCTGTTTCGCTCTTCTAAGGGCAGAGTTTTCAGCAATTCTATTACCACGTGATTCATCTTTTCGCACATTCGGTTGGTTTGGGGATGGTAAGGCGTGGTATGAATTTTCTTGCATCCGTATAGGTAACAGAACTCTTCAAATACTTCCGCTTCAAAGACAGGACCTTGGTCTGTAAATACCTGTTCTGGATAGCCGTGTGGTCTGCAGAAATAGGTTGGAAAGGTTCTTGCTGCTGTCTGAGCTGTTAAGTCTTTCACAGGAGCTTAGGTATAGCCCGATCTGCTGGGTGTGAGTTTGACGTGATCTAAGGCTACCAGTTCTAATGGCTGTTTAGTGAAGATAGGCTGGAGTGATGCTTTCTGGCTGTTATGGTCTTATCTTTTTAATTAGCATGGTCCACAATTTTTACACAATTTCTCTATGGTAGACCTCATGCTGATCCAATAGAATCTCTCACGTAACAATATTTCCAGTTTTCTCCATCCAAAAAGTGTCCTGTTCCATTATTGTATGCTTCCAACACCATTTAGACGTCTCTCTTTGGAGCCACTATTTGCCATACCATGTCATGTGTTCTGGGGTTGATATACCGTCTGCACAATTGACTTTGATAGATGAATAACCTGCTTCGTTCTTTCCACAGGTATTGGGCCTCTGGTGGAGCATTCTTTTTAAGTTGGGAATCCGGTTGGGTTACTAGCTTCTATACTAGGCTCACTGTCGGATCACTGTCTTGTGTCTCTTTCCATCCGTAGTGAGGCAATGGGTTTAGTGCAACAGTCTAACGGTTCTGGTAGATATATATGGGTTTCTGTCATCTTCCATTTTCTACTTTTATGGAAAGCTTGGAGTTCTACTTCCTCCAAGTCATCCGCCTCTTCTTCAAGTCCTTGCAAATGTACTTGAGGGTTTCTGGAGAGGGCATCAGCATTTGCATTGTTACGGCTTTCCCGGTACTTGATAGTCAAGTCATAAGTTTCGCGGTATCCAAGTGTGTTAATGGATTGTTGTCCGTGAAGATGGTAAATTTTGAAGCTGCCAGGTAATGCTTGAACCACTCTGTTATAGCCCAGACCAAGGCCAGGAATTCCAACTTAAAGGAACTGTAGTTTTCCAGGTTCCTCTCGGTGGGTCGAAGTTTTCTGCTGGCATAGGCCTAATGCATATTAATCTGCATGTATTGCAACAACTATTGTTTGTTTAATATGATGTGATTTTATGTCTGCATGCATATTGTTCAGATGTCAACAAAGTTAAAAAAAAAAAAAAAGGTCTTCAGTCAGAGACAGGATGTCCCTCCTCCTGCTCCCAGTGTGCACATTCTAGTGTGTAACTGAAGCTGAAGGTCACAGCGGATTTCTCTCTCCCTCTCCCAGAAACCAGATTGATCCTGTTCTCATGTTGTATGTTGGATGTTCTTAATTCTCAATAAATGAACATTCTCTGTTGCTCGCTGTGGACATCACGCTGATTAACACGCTGCTAACAGGTTATGGGCCCAGGAGTCACAGAAGTCCCAGACCTCCAGAGCACAGAGATAGAAAGACAACTGAGAAGAAGTAAAGATGGCCACGACCAGCAGCTCAGCAAAGTTTACAGTGCCAAGCCTGAATAACCAGAACTACCAATCCTGGAAATTCAAGGTGAAGATGCTGCTGATAAGAGAAGGTACGTGGAAATACACTCAGGAGCCCAAGCCTGACGCAGTACCACAGGACTGGCTAGAGATGGATCAGAAAGCACAGAGCACCATATCACTCAGCACAGAGGATGATCAGATCGTGCATGTGTGTAAGTGGGAATCTGCAAAGGAAATGTGGGAGAGAAAACTATATCAGTCTAAGCTACACAGTGACCAGGACATGCAAGACTACATTAGAAGCACTCTAGAGACCATAGAGCGCCTGCGGGGCATTGGTGAACATATGAAGGACTTCCATGTAGCAGCACTACTACTTAGTGGTCTCCCAGAAAGCTATAACATGCTCGTAACTGCACTAGATGCACGCCCAGATGATGAGCTTACATTGGAGTACGTCAGAGGAAAGCTTGTAGATGAATATAAGAGAAAGGCAGAAAGTGTGAGCAGCAAAGTATGCAACAAGGAAACTGCTTTACAAACACAGGATGTGCCCACCAGCAGAAACCACCCTAAAGAAACACGTGAATGTTTTGTATGCAAGAAGCCAGGTCATTTAAAAGCTGAATGCAGAGTCTGGAAAGCTAAAATGAATCAGCTGAAGAAGCAAAACAGTCAACAAAGAGTTAAGAGTGCTGTATTTGAAAATAATGATCCTGTAAATACTGAGGCTGCATTCACAGTAGTCAATGCATTTAAATCAAAGCATGCATGGTGTATAGATTCTGGTGCAACCAGTCACATGACCAATGACAGAGACTTCTTTAGTAAGCTTAACCAAAGCAAGTCAGAGAAAGTGTTAATGGCGAATGGTCAGTGTATGAACTCAGAAGGCATAGGAGATGGCTATATTGATTGTAACATCTCTGCAACGCAAAGCAGAAGGATTCCTCTGAAGGATGTGCTATATGTGCGTAATCTATTATCTGTGAAAAAGATTACAAATAGTGATGGGCGAATCCTAAATTACTCGGAATCGCTTGACTCTAGCGAGTCCGAGCCCGGGACTCGCTACTCGTTGCGAGTCTAGCGAGTCCAATTTTAATGAATGGGGAAGCGAGTAATAGCGAGTAGTGTGCGATTTACAAATCACAGATGTGTCTCGGAAGCTTCAGCCTGAAGCAATCCTAGTTTTGTCAGAGTCTCTGCCATTGATTTGCATTGGACTCGTTTACTGTGCAAGTAATTGCTGGGAAACTCGCACAGATAAGAGTCCGGCTGTCTCCTCTGTGCTGGCTGCCGCAGCTCCAGGGTCCTAGAGCCCGCCTGCTGCCTGATGTAGCAGAGCTGAGATTGTTCTCAGTCTGCTCATTCCCTGTGCATATACATCTATATCTATGCACAGGGAATGTAGCAGAGAGGACATCGCGTTTTGGACTGCGTCGGACGGAAGAGGATTTTTTTAATTAAAGATGGAGTCCCTAATGGCTTTTTTTTTTATTTCTAATAAAAAAATTTCTCTGTGTTGTGTTTTTTTTAAAACAATTTAATAGAAATTCATGGCGGTCATGTCTAATATTGGCGTGACCGCCATAAATTTCGGGCTTAGGGCCAGCTGATAATACAAAGCTGGCCCTAACCTCTTTATTACCCAGCGTGCCACCGCCACCAGGGCCGCTGGAAGAGCGGGGTTCAGCGCCAGAGGATGGCGCTTCAATGAACGCGCCATCTTCTGGGGCGGCTGCGGGCTGCAGTTTGCAGCGGGGGGTGCCCAGAAAGCTTGGGCATCCCTGCGCTGCGGATTCCAGCCCCCAGCTGCTTAGCTGTACCTGGCTAGACATAGAAATTGCGCGGAGCCCCACGCATTTTTTTTTAATTATTTCATGAATTTCATAAAATAATAAAAAAAAGGGCTCCCCTATATTCTTGTGTCTGGCGAGGTACAAATAGGCACCTGGGGGTTGAGGGCAGCCCGTCGCTGCCTGCTGGATCCGGCTGGTTCCAGAAATACGGCGAATCTACTCGCTAGGACTCGTTACTCGGCGAGTAGTAAGGGACTCGCAGGACTCGGTACTCTGCGAGTTTCCCAGTGATTACTCGCACAGTAAACGAGTCCAATGCAAATCAATATCAATCCTAGTTTTGTCAGAGACGCTGACAAAACTAGGATTGCCTTTGACTTGCATTAGACTCGGCTACTGTGCCAGTGATAGCAGGGAAACTCGCTAAGTAACTGCTGTTACTTTGCGAGCTGAGTCCAGCTGTCTTCTCTGTGCAGGCTGCCGCAGCTCCAGGGTCCTAGAGCCGCCTGCTCACAGAGATGATGTAGCAGAGCTGCGATTGTTCTCAGTCTGCTCATTCCCTGTGCATAGACATCTATATCTATGCACAGGGGATGTAGCAGAGAGGACATCGCGTTTTGGACTACGTTTGACGGAAGAGGATTTTTTTAATTAAAGATGGAGTCCCTAATGGCTTTTTTTTTTTTTTTTATTTCTAATAAAAAAATTTCTCTGTGTTGTGTTTTTTTAACCCTTTATTGGAGATTCTTAGTGGCTGGGTCAAACATGGCCTGACATTAAGAATCTCGGGCTTAATACCAGCTTGTATAACAAAGCTGGTATTAACCCCTTTATTACCCAGCGTGCCACCGCCACCAGGGCCGCTGGAAGAGCGGGGCTCAGCGCCAGAGGATGACGCTTCAATGAACGCGCCATCTTCTGGGGCGGCTGCGGGCTGCAATTTGCAGCGGGGGGTGCCCAGAAAGCTTGGGCCTCCCTGCGCTGCGGATTCCAGCCCCCAGCTGCTTAGCTGTACCTGGCTAGACATAGAAATTGCGCGGAGCCCCACGCATTTTTTTTTTATTATTTCATGAAATTCATGAAATAATTTAAAAAAAGGGCTCCCCTATATTCTTGTGTCCGGCCAGGTACAAATAGGCACCTGAATTGTTTTATTGATTTTTCAGAAAAAAAATTACATGGTCTTCGCCATATTTCTGGAACCAGCCGGATCCAGCAGGCAGCGACGGGCTGCCCCCAACCCCCAGGTGCCTATTTGTACCTGGCCGGACACAAGAATATAGGGGAGCCCTTTTTTTTTTATTATTTCATGAATTTCATGAAATAATTTAAAAAAAATGTGTGGGGCTCCGCGCAATTTCTATGTCTAGCCAGGTACAGCTAAGCAGCTGGGGGCTGGAATCCGCAGCACAGGGATGCCCAAGCTTTCTGGGCAACCCCCGCTGCAAACTGCAGCCCGCAGCCGCCCCAGAAGATGGCGCGTTCATTGAAGCGCCATCCTCTGGCGCTGAACCCCGCTCTTCCAGCGGCCCTTGTGGCGGTGGCATGCTGGGTAATAAAGAGGTTAGAACCAGCTTTGTATTATCAGCTGGCCCTAAGCCCGAAATTTATGGCGGTCACGCCAATATTAGACATGACCGCCATGAATTTCTATTAAATTGTTTTAAAAAAAACACAACACAGAGAAAAAATGTTATTAGAAATAAAAAAAAAAAGCCATTAGGGACTCCATCTTTAATTTAAAAAATCCTCTTCCGTCCGACGCAGTCCAAAACGCGATGTCCTCTCTGCTACATCCCCTGTGCATAGATATAGATGTCTATGCACAGGGAATGAGCAGACTGAGAACAATCTCAGCTCTGCTACATCAGGCAGCAGGCGGGCTCTAGGACCCTGGAGCTGCGGCAGCCAGCACAGAGAGGACTCTTATCTGTGCGAGTTTCCCAGTGATTACTTGCACAGTAAACGAGTCCAATGCAAATAAATGGCAGAGACTCTGACAAAACTAGGATTGCTTCAGGCTGAAGCTTCCGAGACACATCTGTGATTTGTAAATCGCACACTACTCGCTATTACTCGCTTCCCCATTCATTAACATTGGACTCGCTAGACTCGCAACGAGTAGCGAGTCCCGGGCTCGGACTCGCTAGAGTCAAGCGATTCCGAGTAATTTAGGATTCACCCATCACTAGGTGTTGGCCTAATGCATATTAATCTGTATGTATTGCAACAACCATTGTTAACAATAGGCAATTACTCTTTCCTTGCCATCTTGTATCTGGGATAGTACTGCTCTCAGGCCTACATTACTTGTGTCGGTGTAGAGGACGAAAGGTAGGTTATAATCGGGTTAAGCCAGGATTTCCTCACCGGTCAGAGTCTGCTTCATCTGTTGGAAAGAGTTTTCTTGTTCCTTTCCCCATTCCAATGGTGGCTCTGAAGACCTTCTCTTCTTAGTTTGGCCTGCCAGAAGATCTTGTAGGGGCGCTGCCATCTTTGTGTAGCCCTTTATGAATCTTCTGTAGTACCCAACCAAACTTAAGAATTGATGTACCTCGCTGACGGTGGTTGGTCTCTGCCAGTACTGGATAGCTGTCACTAGCTGGTGCTACTCCATCTGCGCTGACCACATGCCCGAGGTATTGAACTTTTGGTTTAAGCAGGTGACATTTAGATGGTTTGAGCTTCATTCCGTACTTTGGCAGAGCTGTAAATACCTCCGCCTGGTGTTCCAGATGTTCTTCATAGGTTTTGGACTACACGATGATGTCGTCCAGGTATAAGAGCACCGTCTCGAAGTTCCGGTGTCCCAGGCAACATTCCATGAGTCTTTGAAACATTCCCGGTGCATTGCATAACCCGAATGGCATGCTGTTGAATTCGCATAGGCCCATTGGTGTTGTGAATGCTGTCTTCTCTCAGTCTTCTTCTGCAACGGAGACCTGCCAAAACCCGCTAGTGATATCTAATGTAGAGAAATAAGTAGCAGTCTTTAATGCAGCAAGAGACTCCTCTATCCGGGGTAACGGGTAAGCATCTTTGTGAGTGATCTTATTGCTTTCCCTGTAATCCACACACATCCTCATACTGCCATCCTTCTTTCTGACTAAGACTAAGGGGGCTGCCCAGGGACTATAGCTATCTCTTATAACCCCGGTTTCCTTCATGTCCTGCAGCATCTCTTTGGCACACTGGTAGTGGTTTGGTGGAACGGGTCTATGTCTCACTTTGATTGGGGGATGATTTCCAGTGGGTATGTGATGGTGTACCCATTTAATCCTCCCAAAATCTAATGGATGCTTACTAAATATCTGTTTGAACTCTTGTACTACCCGGTAGACTCTGTGCTTCTGATGGGAAGGGGTGGCATCAGTTCCTACGTGCAACTGCTGACACCACTCCTCTAGCTGTCCCTTGGAGTTGTTATCCTCCCACTGGTTTGACGGGGAAAAGGGCTCTACTGTCTGTATGTTGTTGTTACAGACAGTGTACAGCTTTGCTACAGTAGCATACCAGGGTAGCTTTGCTTCTTCTTCCCCACAATTTAATACACGGATTGGTACTCTTCCCTTGCGTACATCCACCACCCCTCTGGCTGTCTGTAGTGTAGGTCTATGCTCTGAATATACCGGCTCTACAACTGCCTGGTATTCCTTTCCTCTGAGACCTATAACTGCTCGACACCATATCATCATTTCACTTTTCGGTGGTAACACAATGGGAAATGGGTCTGTCACCCGTACACTGCCAATCTCTCCCCCAGACTGATTTACCTGTTGCTTGTGGATCAGGGTTCAGATTTCTCGTTGGAGGACTCTCTTCCGTCCATAATCAGCAGTTACAGCAATCTGTTGGAGCAAAAACAACACTTCTCCAAGGCAGTTTTCAATCAGATTAGTACCAATTACTATGTAGGGGTATTTTTCTTCAGGATTATCTTCTACCACACATAACCCTTGGCCTTTTAGCTCCACCCTCCCCAGCTTTATCGTCACTTCTCTGAACCTCACCTGATTCTGATTAACAACCAATGTGGCGACCAGACTGCAGAGGCGCCACACTACACTCACCATGGCTGGTTTCTTCAACCTTGGACCCGTTGACATGCACCTGTGCATGAAACGGCCATTGTCCTGGAACCTAGCTCACATCTAGGGATGGGCGAATCTACTCGCTAGGACTCGTTACTCGGCGAGTAGTAAGGGACTCGCAGGACTCGGTACTCTGCGAGTCTCCCAGTGATTACTCGCACGAGTCCAATGCAAATCAATATCAATCCTAGTTTTGTCAGAAACGCTGACAAAACTAGGATTGCCATTGTTTGCATTAGACTCGGCTACTGTGCCAGTGATAGCAGGGAAACTCGCAAATAACTGCTGTTACATTGCGAGCCGAGTCCAGCTGTCTTCTCTGTGCAGCTCCAGGGTCCTAGAGCCCGCCTGCTCACAGAGATGATGTAGCAGTGCTGAGATTGTTCTCAGTCTGCTCATTCCCTGTGCATAGATATCTATCTATGCACAGGGGATGTAGCAGAGAGGACATCGCGTTTTGGACTACGTCGGACGGAAGAGGATTTTTTTAATTAAAGATGGAGTCCCTAATGGCTTTTTTTTTTATTTCAAATAAAAATTTTTCTCTGTGTTTTTTTAACCCTTTATTGGAGATTCTTAGTGTCTGGGTCAAACGTGGCCTGACATTAAGAATCTCGGGCTTAATACCAGCTTGTATAACAAAGCTGGTATTAACCCCTTTATTACCCAGCATGCTACCGCCACCAGGGCCGCTAGAAGAGCGGGGTTCAGCGCCAGAGGATGGCGCTTCAATGAACGCGCCATCTTCTGGGGCGGCTGCGGGCTGCAATTTGCAGCGGGGGGTGCCCAGAAAGCTTGGGCATCCCTGCGCTGCGGATTCCAGCCCCCAGCTGCTTAGCTGTACCTGGCTAGACATAGAAATTGCGCGGAGCCCCGCGCATTTTTTTTAAATTATTTCATGAATTTCAGAGTCAGAGTCTCAGAGTCAGAGTCAAGAGTCAGAATCTCAGAATTTCATGAAATAATTTAAAAAAAATGCGTGGGGCTCCGCGCAATTTCTATGTCTAGCCAGGTACAGCTAAGCAGCTGGGGACTGGAATCCGCAGCGCAGGGATGCCCAAGCTTTCTGGTAACCCCCCGCTGCAAATTGCAGCCCGCAGCCGCCCCAGAAGATGGCGCGTTCATTGAAGCGCCATCCTCTGGCACTGAACCCCGCTCTTCCAGCGGCCCTGGTAGCGGTGGCACGCTGGGTAATAAAGAGGTTAGGGCCAGCTTTGTATTATCAGCTGGCCCTAAGCCCGAAATTTATGGCGGTCACGCCAATATTAGACATGACCGCCATGAATTTCTATTAAATTGTTTTAAAAAAAAACACAACACAGAGAAAATTTTTTATTAGAAATAAAAAAAAGCCATTAGGGACTCCATCTTTAATTAAAAAAATCCTCTTCCGTCCGACGCAGTCCAAAACGCGATGTCCTCTCTGCTACATCCCCTGTGCATAGATATAGATCTCCATGCACAGGGAATGAGCAGACTGAGAACAATCTCAGCTCTGCTACATCATCTCTGTGCACAGACATTCATGTCTGTACACAGGGAATGAGCAGACTGAGAACAATCTCAGCACTGCTACATCAGGCAGCAGGCAGGCTCTAGGACCCTGGAGCTGGCAGCCTGTACAGAGCAGGACTCTTATCTGTGCGAGTTTCCCAGCGATTACTTACAAAGTAAACGAGCAATGCAAATAAATGACAAAACTAGGATTGCTTCAGGCTGAAGCTTCCGAGACACATCTGCGATTTGTAAATCTCACACTACTCGCTATTACTCGCTTCCCCATTCATTAACATTGGACTCGCTAGACTCGCAACGAGTAGCGAGTCCTGGGCT
The DNA here is from genome assembly GCA_033576535.1 of Allobates femoralis. NCBI lineage: Eukaryota > Metazoa > Chordata > Amphibia > Anura > Aromobatidae > Allobates > Allobates femoralis. Next base: position 176,189,751 of record JARQOC010000002.1, read on the forward strand.
CGGACTCGCTAGAGTCAAGCGATTCCGAGTAATTTAGGATTCGCCCATCACTACTCACATCCTCCTGTCTACCTACATGGTGTTACCACATTTGTCACAAGAAAAGCTTGAAGAAACCAGCCATGGTGAGTGCAACCTCATATTTCTCTACTTGTCTATGGGCTAAAGATGCTATTCAGTGGCACTACACCCATAGCAGTGGTGATCTGTCAAGATAGCTGATCTCTGCTTCCCCTCACATGTAGTAACCTGGCCTCTCCAGGCTGTGGTGACGGTCATCATCTACTCACTGAACTGATTAATTTGCACAATATGTAACAATATGCAGTGCAGATATGTGACATCTGCATCTCCTAGAAGGCAATTGAAATGATCACTTCTATATGAAAGATTTACACCATTTTCACCAGAGAATTCTACTTAGAGAAACACAACTGGACACATGACTCCTTGAAGCAGGCAGTACTCCTTGCATCCAGAGAAAAAAAATCCATTAAAGGGAATATGTCAGCAGGGTTTTGTCATGAAATCTGAGAGTAGCATGTTGTAGGGGCTGAGAGCCTGATTATATGTGTCACTTACTGGGCTGCCTGCTGCAGTTTTGATAAAAATCCCTGCTGTAACAATAGTAGTGGTAAAAATGCTGAGTTGTGTATTACCCCGCCAACACCACTGATTGGCAGCTTCCTGTGCACATTGTACATGGTCAGCAATCAATTGTGGAGAAGGGGTTTTACAAATTAACCTGATTTCCCAGCAATGACCTAGTCATGTAGTGATAATCGTCTGCTGATAAAACACTGAATATATTGAAACTACACAATACAGTCTAGTAAGTGGAATCAGGCTCTCTGCACCAACATTATGCTACTCTCTTATTATATAGCAAAAACCTGCTGTCAGATTCTCTTAAAGAAATTAGATCTTCTGTATGTACGGTAATTCTTTTTTATTTTAGGCTTTTGTGTTTTATGTTTCTCCCCTTTGCACCCGTGTTTAGGTTGGTCTAACCAGTTGGGAATGGGATTTCATCACCTACTTGGTATCAGTGTTTGAGAGCTTATGTTAGCTTGACATACATTACAAGAAACACTTTTTTTTACTCTGTCTGTTACATTTTAAACTTTTAAGGAAAAGAATAATGCCATGATTTTTCCTTATGTTGGGACACTGGATTCTTTTGGTTTTCCTTATCATATTCAGCTTCATTATACTGATCCATGCAGTCCATCCGATTATATTGGTGAGATGTGAACTGCTTGTATAATAAGATGTTCTTCATTTTTCGTAACCAGAAAGAGAAGTTGTTTTGCTGTCTAATGATGTTGCAAAAGAAAAACCTATCAACTACTGCATCTCAATAATGAATTAGAATATAATCAAAAATCAACGTCATATTGCAATGTTTCAGGTTATCTCTGGGAGTCCTGAAACACGTTGACTAATAAAGCAGTATTACATTCACCTTTTGATGTCTTGTGGAATACAGCAGCATGGTTTTTAACCCTTCATCCTCCCTACTTTAATTTTGTGAGTTCCCATCACACTTGGCAACGTTCCAGCGATTCCGACAACCATGCAACCTTGTAAAGATCGCTGGAAGTCGCTACATGGTCACTGGTGAGATATCAAACAGTCAGATCAACTGAACGACGCAGCAGCGATACGGTGACCTGTATAAAGACCTCGGCGGTCATTGGGACCCTGTTACACAGCAGCTAGACTCAGAGCTATGTGGCTGAGTTCTGATTCGCCAATGAGGTCGTTGTTAAGGCGTCAAACACACCGATGCATGGTGCCCAGAGGGAACCTGACGATCAAAAAATGGTCCAGGCCATTCCGAAACGAACAGCGATGTCACAGCAGGGGCCTGGTCGCTGCTACATGTCAAACATAGCGAGATCGCTGCCAAGGTCGCTGTTGTGTCACAAAAGCTGTGACGCAACAGTGATCTCGCTATATGTGACGGGGCTTTAATGACCTTTGGGTTTTCATTGGCTGTAAGTCATAATCATCAATATTAACAGAACAAAACACATGAAATAGATCACTCTGTTTGTAATGACTCTATATAACATAGTAACATAGTAACATAGTTTTTAAGGTTGAAGGAAGACTTTAAGTCCATCTAGTTCAACCCATAGCCTAACATGTTGATCCAGAGGAAGGCAAAAAAAACCCCATGTGGCAACACTAATCTCCACATTGGGGGAAAAAATTCCTATATAATATTTGCGTTTCATTTTTTGTATTGAATTACTGAAATAAATAAACTCTTTGATGATGTTCTAAGTCACTGAGATGCGCTAGTATATGACTTTTCTTTAACCAACCCACTTTTCAACATGCATCAGAACACAGTATGTTATTTATTAGAACACGTTTTTTTGCAGTTTAAGATTTTTCTTTACAGCCAAGTGATGCAAAGGTCACATTGTTAATAGTGTGTTATTTCCTATTTTACATCTCGTTAATGTGATTTAATAAGGTAAATATCAGAAACAGTTTACTTCCTCGATACAACATTCTGGCTTAATGAAAGACATTCCTGAGCAGCTGTTTATCTCTTTTAATGTTGATGTTCAAGGCCCATTGGGGAAAAAGAAGCATACAATATAGTGAGGAATGCCAACTGGTGACTATTCATCACAACCGATTCCTCAAACGGCACATCTACCTTAGACCATTTATCACTTCACTTTTGTAAGTGGAGCTCAAATAAATCAGGATGTTGTTGGCCAAATCCTGCTCCATCAGACTGTTTGTGCCTAATTTATGGAGCTTTTCTAAAGCATGACTGGAGAGTGTTTACTTGACCTAATCTCCAATACCCAGGATGAGATCTAAACTCTATGGGTGATATTTCAAACATCGTATTTTTCAGGTTATGACTTAAATTTGAAAACAATTATATGAATCTTAAACCTTAGAGCTTGCTATGTTTACCATCTTTTCAGTTAGCCATTAAAAGATATCAACCACTGAAGTTCATACAATGAGCTATGGAATGGGATACACTGTCTAAGCTAAGCTTACTGTTTGCAATATAAATTTATAATTTGAATTATTTTATCTTCAAGATCAATAACCCTGTTCTACAGCAAAATTGATTCAGAAAAAAACTGTTGAATTTAACTGTATTTTAATGTAATGCCTACAATTTCTGATTGGCTCTAATTTTCAAGATCCACAAGAGGTTCTAATTATTTTTGATTAGTGATGAGCGAGCATGCTCGCCACTACTCGGTACTCGCACGAGTATCACTGTACTCGGGCGACTCGCCGAGCACCGAGTAATCTCGCGATACTCGTGCTGTGCTCGTGGTCGTCATCTCTCCATGTTGGCGCTCTTTTGAGAGCCAGCCCACGTGCAGGGATTGGCTGGCAGACCACTGCAATGCCACAGCCCTATTAGTTGTGGCATAGCAGTGATTGGCCGCCCTGCACAGCGTAACCGAGCCTTTATAACTCCCGGCGCGCTGTGCTCGGCACACAGCCTTCCAGACAGTGAGTGTAGGGAGAGTGTCTGCTGCTGATTAGGGACAGATTTGCGGCCCTCATAGGTAGATCCGGAGCAGGGCTGCAAACTGCTGCTGCTGACCACAACAGTCCTTCTCAAGACTAATCTAGGAGGATATAGGCAGGGTGATCCAGATCGGAGTCCAAGCTTTCCAGTGACCAGAACAGTCCTTCTCAGGACTAATCTAGGAGGATATAGGCAGGGTGATACAGATTGGTATCCAAGCTTTTCTGTGACCATTAGAGTCACCACACTCTTGTACTTACTACCTTAATACAGGTTAGGGACTAAAATCGTCTCCTGAAACCATTACAGTCACCAGACAGGTGTACGTACTACCTTAATACAGGTTAGGGAACTAAAATCCTAACTCTTGTCATCTCAACAGTCACCAGACAGGTGTACGTGCTACCTTAATACAGGTTAGGGACTAAAATCGTCTCCTGAAACCATTACAGTCACCAGACAGGTGTACGTACTACCTTAATACAGGTTAGGGAACTAAAATCCTAACTCTTTTCATCTCAACAGTCACCAGACAGGTGTACGTACTACCTTAATACAGGTTAGGGACTAAAATCATCTCCTGAAACCATTACAGTCACCAGACAGGTGTACGTACTACCTTAATACAGGTTAGGGACTAAAATCGTCTCCTGAAACCATTACAGTCACCAGACAGGTGTACGTACTACCTTAATACAGGTTAGGGAACTAAAATCCTAACTCTTGTGATCTCAACAGTCACCACACTGTTGTACGTCATACCTTTTTACAGGTTAGGGAACTAAAATCCTAACTCTTGTCATCTCAACAGTCACCACACTGTTGTACGTCATACCTTTATACAGGTTAGGGAACTAAAATCCTAACTCTTGTGATCTCAACAGTCACCACACTGTTGTACGTCATACCTTTATACAGGTTAGGGAACTGTAATCCTAACTCTTGTCATCTCAACAGTCACCACATTGTTGTACGTCATACCTTTTTACAGGTTAGGGAACTAAAATCCAAACTCTTGTCATCTCAACAGTCACCACACTGTTGTACGTCATACCTTTTTACAGGTTAGGGAACTAAAATCCTAACTCTTGTCATCTCAACAGTCACCACACTGTTGTACGTCATACCTTTATACAGGTTAGGGAACTAAAATCCTAACTCTTGTGATCTCAACAGTCACCACACTGTTGTACGTCATACCTTTTTACAGGTTAGGGAACTAAAATCCTAACTCTTGTCATCTCAACAGTCACCACACTGTTGTACGTCATACCTTTATACAGGTTAGGGAACTGTAATCCTAACTCTTGTCATCTCAACAGTCACCACACTGTTGTACGTCATACCTTTTTACAGGTTAGGGAACTGTAATCCTAACTCTTGTCATCTCAACAGACACCAGACAGGTGTACGTACTACCTTAATACAGGTTAGGGACTAAAATCGTCTCCTGAAACCATTACAGTCACCAGACAGGTGTACGTACTACCTTAATACAGGTTAGGGACTAAAATCGTCTCCTGAAACCATTACAGTCACCAGACAGGTGTACATACTACCTTAATACAGGTTAGGGAACTAAAATCCTAACTCTTGTCATCTCAACAGTCACCAGACAGGTGTACGTACTACCTTAATACAGGTTAGGGACTAAAATCGTCTCCTGAAACCATTACAGTCACCAGACAGGTGTACGTACTACCTTAATACAGGTTAGGGAACTAAAATCCTAACTCTTGTCATCTCAACAGTCACCAGACAGGTGTACGTACTACCTTAATACAGGTTAGGGACTAAAATCGTCTCCTGAAACCATTACAGTCACCAGACAGGTGTACGTACTACCTTAATACAGGTTAGGGACTAAAATCGTCTCCTGAAACCATTACAGTCACCAGACAGGTGTACGTACTACCTTAATACAGGTTAGGGAACTAAAATCCTAACTCTTGTCATCTCAACAGTCACCAGACAGGTGTACGTACTACCTTTATACAGGTTAGGGAACTGTAATCCTAACTCTTGTCATCTCAACAGTCACCACACTGTTGTACGTCATACCTTTTTACAGGTTAGGGAACTAAAACCCTAACTCTTGTCATCTCAACAGTCACCACACTGTTGTACGTCATACCTTTTTACAGGTTAGGGAACTAAAATCCTAACTCTTGTCATCTCAACAGTCACCACACTGTTGTACGTCATACCTTTATACAGGTTAGGGAACTAAAATCCTAACTCTTGTCATCTCAACAGTCACCACACTGTTGTACGTCATACCTTTTTACAGGTTAGGGAACTGTAATCCTAACTCTTGTCATCTCAACAGACACCAGACAGTTGTCGCTGTATACAGGCAAAATGCGCAAAGGCGTTGGCAAGGGCATTGGCAAGGAACAAGGAAGTGGACGTGATGGTGGTGCAGGCAGAGGCCGAGGTCGTGTGCAAGCACTAATTTCGCAACAACAAAGGGCCACATCTCCTCGCTCGCACGTCCTGTCCCAAATTCTTGGGGCCCGCAGCAGTACACCACTGTTGAACCAAGACCAGTGTCAACAGGTTGTTACTTGGATAGCGGATAATGCTTCAAGTCAGATGGGCACCTCCACAAACACCCTGTCTTCCACACGGTCAACTGTCAGTAGCCGTGATACTGCACCGCACATTTCCCAACCTGATCCTCCTTCCTACCACCTGGCCGAGTACACGTCCACGGACATTACTGATCCCACACTAGGACACTCGGAAGAGCTGTTCTCGTATCCATTTGCAGAATCTGGCCTGTCGCCACCTCCTCTTGAAGTGGGTCAAATATTTGAGCAGCCACGTTATGACGAACAGAACGTTGTCAAAGTGTCTCAACAAGGGGTGGACGATGATGAGACACAATTGCCAGGAAGTCAGGAGGAGGATCAGGGTGCGGAAGAGGAAGACGACGTGGTGGATGATCCAGTAGCTGACCCAACATGGAAGGAGGATATGCAGAGCGAGGACAGCAGTGCACAGGGGAAGGGAGGCGTAGCATCCCAACAGGCAGTACGAAGCAGGGTTGCGTCCGCAGGCAGAAGGCAGGCAACCGTTCCCCGGAACAACAACACGACTCAAGGTGCCTGTGCAAATGTTCGGTCTTCCCGAGTCTGGGAGTTTTTTAAGTTGGCTCCAGAAGACTCTAAAAAGGCCATTTGCCACACCTGCCATGCCACTATCAGCAGGGGTACGAAAACTAGCAGCCTGACCACCACCAGCATGATCAGGCACATGTCAGCTAAGCACCCGACTTTGTGGGAAGTACCACAGAGTCGAGGAGCGGTGCGTGCTGATGTCTCTGCTACGTCTTCGCCTGTTGTGCATGCGAGCCAATCCCCTGTCCATGCTGGCCGCGAACAAGCCTCCGGCCCTGCACCTGAAGTTGCCCACGCACAAATTACACCACCATCAAGCACGTCCTTGTCCCAGCGCAGCGTTCAATTATCCATTCAGCAAACATTTGAACGCAGGCGCAAATACGCTGCTAATGCCCCACATGCCACAGTCCTGAATGATCACATTTCGCGACTCATAGCGCTAGAAATGTTGCCTTTCCGTCTGGTGGAGACGAACGCATTCCGCGACCTGATGGCGGCTGCTGTCCCACGTTACTCGGTCCCCAGCCGACACTATTTCTCCAGATGTGCCGTCCCCGCATTGCATAACCACGTGTCCAACAGCATCACACGTGCCCTGAACAATGCTGTTTCAGCCAAAGTCCACCTAACCACAGACACGTGAACAAGTGCTTGTGGGCAAGGCCGCTACATCTCCTTGACGGCACACTGGATTAATATTGTGGAGGCTGGGACCCAGTCTGAGCAAGGGACGGAACACGTCCTTCCCACACCAAGGATAGCAGGCCCTACCTCTGTCAGGGTTTCACCAACACTTTACAGCTCCGGAATGTCATGCTCTTCAGCCTCCTCCTCCTGCGCATCCTCATCCACTGTACCCTCCGCACCAGTCCCAAGCTGGAAGCACTGCAGCACTGCCTCTGCAAAGCGGCAACAGGCTGTGCTGAAGCTAGTCTGCATAGGGGACAAACCCCACAATGCAGAAGAGGTGTGGACAGCTCTGAAACAGCAGGCAGATCACTGGCTCACACCTCTGAACCTAAAGCCAGGAAAGGTCGTGTGTGACAATGGCCGGAACCTGGTGGCAGCTTTGAGGCGAGGGCAGCTGACGCATGTTGCATGCGTGGCCCATGTGCTCAACCTGGTGGTTCAGAGGTTTGTGAAGTCATACCCGGAGGTGTCTGACCTGCTGGTAAAAGTTCGGCGTCTGTCTGCACATTTTCGCAAGTCACCTGCTGCTTTAGCCGGCCTTGCCAGCTTTCAGCGCCGTTTGCGTCTTCCGGCACACAGACTGGTGTGTGATGTCCCCACGCGTTGGAATTCAACGCTGCACATGTTGGTCAGGATATGTGAGCAGAAGAGGGCAGTTGTGGACTACCTGCATCACCTAAGCCGTCGGGAAATGGGTCAAACTCCACACATAACACCTGAGGAGTGGAGATGGATGTCGGACCTATGCACCGTCCTCCAAAACTTTGAGGACTCCACCAAGATGGTGAGCGGTGATGACGCCATTATTAGCGTCACCATACCACTACTCTGCCTTCTAAAACGGTCTCTGCTGAAAATAAAAGAGGATGCATTGCAGGCCGAGCGCGATGACTTAGAGCAAGAAACTGTAGTGGGTGTGGGTGAAAACACACATCCCAGCCTCATGTCATCACAACGTGTAGTGGAGGACTATGACGAGGAGGAGGAGGAGGAGGAAGACATGGAGCAACTCTCAGACCAAATTGGGGATATGACATGCACACCAGTCATACCCTCAATTCAGCGTGGCTGGCCAGAGGACAGGGGAGATGAGGAGGAGGAGGACAGCATGTTCAGTCATCGTGTTGGTCTGGATACTGAAGTGATGGCTGTTAAGAGTCTGGCGCACATGGCTGACTTTATGGTAAGCTGCCTGTCTCGTGACCCTCGCTTCAGAACATCTTGGCCGACAATCAGTACTGGTTGGCAACACTCTTAGACCAACGCTACAAGGAGAACTTTATGTCTCTCATTCCTGAGGCGGAGAGGTCAGCTAAAATGCAGCAGTTCCACAGGGCCATAGTCACGGAAGTTGGCAAATCATTCCCCTCACAAAACGCTAGCGGCATAGCTCAGGATTCGATGGACAACCAAGGCGTACGGCCGAGAGGGGCACAAGTCCAATCCGCCAGAGGCAGGGGAACTGTCTTTACGATGTGGGACAGTTTTCTCAGCCCCTCACGTACCACAGCCCCTGAGGTGCGGGGTAGTGCCACCAGAAATGCTAAGTCTGGGCAGATGCTGAAGGAGTACCTTGCAGATCGAACAACTGTACTGCGAGATTCCTCGGTGCCTTTCAATTATTGGGTCTCCAAGCTCGACACGTAGCATGAATTGGCTCTCTACGCCTTGGAAGTCCTGGCCTGCCCTGCCGCTAGCGTTTTATCAGAGCGTGTTTTCAGTGCTGCAGGTGGAATCATCACTGATAAACGCACCCGCCTGTCAACTGAAAATGCGGACAGGCTGACTCTGATCAAGATGAACAAGGGTTGGATTGGGCCAGACTTCACCACACCACCAGCAAATGAAAACTGAATTAAATTTTGTTATTTGAATTTGACATGTACCTCCACTCACCCATGGGTACACACTTCCGGACTTTGGCTAATCGCTGGACTGCTCCTCCTTCTCCTCATGTGACACCATGATGACCGTTACAATACTTAGGCTCTTGTTTGAGGTATACCCGCAGTGGTAAATTTTTTAGCCCATTCTGTTAGAATGGGCATTACAACGACAGGAGACCCGCAAATTTTCAATGGGAAAAATGTTTTTAGGCACTCCTACACGTCTCTATCCAGGGACAAAGAGGAGCCTCCCAATTTTTGGCTGCCCTGACCAAAGGGCTATACTACAATACACCCACTTGAGGTTTACAGGCCCTAATACATGTCTGTAAGCATGGGTCATTGTTGAACCTCCCAATTTTTGGCTGCCCTGGCCAAAGGCCTAGGCTAAAATACACCCACTTGAGGTTTACAGGCCCTACTACATGTCTGTAAGCATGGGTCATTGTTGAACCTCCCAATTTTTGGCTGCCCTGACCAAAGGGCTATACTACAATACACCCAGTTCTTGTTAACAGGCCCTCCTGCACGTCTCTATCCAGGGACAAAGAGGAGCCTCCCAATTTTTGGCTGCCCTGACCAAAGGGCTATACTACAATACACCCACTTGAGGTTTACAGGCCCTACTACATGTCTGTAAGCATGGGTCATTGTTGAACCTCCCAATTTTTGGCTGCCCTGACCAAAGGGCTATACTACAATACACCCACTTGAGGTTTACAGGCCCTAATACATGTCTGTAAGCATGGGTCATTGTTGAACCTCCCAATTTTTGGCTGCCCTGACAAAAGGGCTATACTACAATACACCCACTTGAGGTTTACAGGCCCTACTACATGTCTGTAAGCATGGGTCATTGTTGAACCTCCCAATTTTTGGCTGCCCTGACCAAAGGGCTATACTACAATACACCCACTTGAGGTTTACAGGCCCTAATACATGTCTGTAAGCATGGGTCATTGTTGAACCTCCCAATTTTTGGCTGCCCTGACAAAAGGGCTATACTACAATACACCCACTTGAGGTTTACAGGCCCTACTACATGTCTGTAAGCATGGGTCATTGTTGAACTCCCAATTTTTGGCTGCCCTGACCAAAGGGCTATACTACAATACACCCAGTTCTTGTTAACAGGCCCTCCTGCACGTCTCTATCCAGGGACAAAGAGGAGCCTCCCAATTTTTGGCTGCCCTGACCAAAGGGCTATACTACAATACACCCAGTTCTTGTTAACAGGCCCTCCTGCACGTCTCTATCCAGGGACAAAGAGGAGCCTCCCAATTTTTGGCTGCCCTGACCAAAGGGCTATACTACAATACACCCACTTGAGGTTTACAGGCCCTAATACATGTCTGTAAGCATGGGTCATTGTTGAACCTCCCAATTTTTGGCTGCCCTGACCAAAGGGCTATACTACAATACACCCACTTGAGGGTTACAGGCCCTACTACATGTCTGTAAGCATGGGTCATTGTTGAACCTCCCAATTTTTGGCTGCCCTGGCCAAAGGGCTATACTACAATACACCCAGTTCTTGTTTACAGGCCATCCTGCATGTCTGTATCCAGGGGCATTGGTGAACCTCCCAATTTTGGACTGCCCTGTCAAAGGAAGATACTACAATAGACCTAGTTCCTCAAAATGGGCACTTTATTTCTAGACAGGGCTTCATGTACGTCTCTTGTCAGGGTCATCGGAGTGTAGCACAATGTTTTCACGTAAAATCTTTCATGTAATCACAAAAAGTGACATACACCAGCTTTATCTCACTATTGGGTATGTGCCCTTAACATTTCCACCCTAAATATTCATTTTGGTGTCATTTTGGAAGGTTTTCTGGAGACTCCGTAAAATTGGCGTGAAACTCGGACAACATTGTTCACAGCTGTGACTTTTGAGTGAGAAATGCTTCCAGGGGTCTTCCCCATGGTGTTGCCATGTCATTTCAGCACTCTTCTGAGACTTTTGAGACATTTTTAGGGTTTTTCCATGCTGCCGACAGTTATTTCATAAAAATACTCGTGTCTCCCATAGGATAACATTGGGCTCGTTACTCGGGCCGAGTACACGAGTATCTCGGGATGCTCGGCCCGAGCTTCGAGCACCCGAGCATTTTAGTACTCGCTCATCACTATTTATGATCCATATAAAAAAATGGTGTCTTCGTTATCTCATCATCATTATTGCATTCTTGGTAGCTAGTCTATTACTTCATCAATTATTCTAGGATGACCAGTCAAAAAATGCCATCTCAGCTCCAATAACACAATTTTAACTGCAAAGTTGCATCACCTAGTTTTTCCATCATTGCCATGACAGCACCACCTGAGAGAGATAGGTTCTGCCCAGCCAGGAGAGGAAACCCCTGAAATAAAAAGAGCGGCATCTCCTCTCTGACTCAGTTTGGTTTCCTATCCTAAAGAGGGGACCTCTGAAATGCTGCATGGATTTCTGTTCCCTGGACCTGACCTAGTGGCTGGAAGAGCGGCTATGGCTTCAGACTCAGGTCCGAATGTATTTTCCAAGGTACCCCCTTGTAGTGGCACGTGCAGGGCCTGGAAGGGGACCAGAAGCGGTCGCACTCCGGCCCCAGCATTGCCTATGGCAGCGCGCATGCACGGCTCCTGCACTGTCACGCTTTGCGCCCAGGTGAATCTTCTAAAAGAAAGGGGTAGACAAGGGCGCAATGGGTCTAAACTGTTTGTAGGATATGTATGTGCAGTGTAAGAACTGCTCACCTTAGTCAATTGTGAGACCCACAACTGGTACCGTGTTTCCCCGAAAGTAAGACAGGGTCTTACATTCTTTTTGTGGCCAAAAGTGGCCCCCTGTCTTACTTTCGGGGGGGGGGGTCTTATATTGGCAGCCCCAGCCACTCCAGCCTCCCATCCACACACACCCACCCACCCATACACTTACAAACACATACACACACACGCACACACTTACAAACATACACACACACATACACACACACACTGACAAACATACACACATACACACACACTTACAAATATACACATACAAATACACTTACACACAAACATACACTTACAAACACACACATACACATACACTTACACACAAACATACACTTACAAACACACACATACACATACACTTACACACAAACATACACTTACAAACACACACATACACATACACACTGCTTCTTACCAGCTCCCCTGGCCTTCAGTGTGGCTCCTTGCTGTCCCCCAGAGTGTCCAGGCTCCTCCAGTGTCCTTGCAGCTGCAGCCGCGCTGGTGCAGATAGGGTTAATCACAGCCTAACATGCTGTGTGCCCTTGCTGAATTCTGCCCAGCCTGACATCACAACAGCCCGGCTCGAGCTCTGATTAGCTCCCAGGAACCAGTGGGCGCGGCTAGATGACGAGCCCACGACGTCATCTGGCCGCGCCCACTGCTTCCTAGGAGCCAATCAGAGCTGGAGCCGGGCTGCTGTGACTTAAGGCTGGGAACACAGCATGTTCGGCTGTGATTAACCCTATCTGCACCAGCGCGGCTGCAGCTGCAAGGACACTGGAGGAGCCTGGACACACAGGGGGACAGGTACTGGCCTTATATTCCCCAGCGCTCCCCCCCCCCCGGCGGCCCTACTTTCGGGGGGGGCCTTATATTAACAGACCCCCCCGTTCCCCCTACCCTGCCTTACTTTCGGGGGGGTCTTAGTTTCAGGGAAACACGGTATATGCATGTCACACCTGCAGCAGGATCCTTCACCAGATGGAAGGTCCTCGGTAATCTCAAAAAATGGACAGAAAGTTTCTGATTTGTGCTGCTGTTAAATAATAAGACTTCCTCTGTGCTTTAAATTGTGGATCTTTATTCCTACGTGTTTCGAGATCCTCCTGATCTCTTCCTCACAGATGCATACAACAGAGTCAAAGACTCACACAGACTCTGTTGTATGCATCCCTGAGGAAGAGATCAGGAGGATCTCAAAACGCGTAAGAATAAAGATCCACTATTTAAAGCACAGGTGAATCTTGGCAGCCCGAGTTGAAATTCACGCTCCCGGGATATTTCCGGGAGCGGCGCCAGAAAGCCAGAAGTGTCGACAGGGGCACATGTGCAGTGGTTTCCAAGATGGCGATGCCCAGGGAACGCCAGTCCCTTATTCTGGAGACTATTTAGAAGGAGGTGGAGTGGCTGTTCGGTGTCCTGCACTCCCAGGTATGATGGCAGACAAGCAGGTCACCAGGATATTGCATGTATGGAGAAAAGATGTCAAGGGAAATGGAATTCATCAATTCTTGTAGATTACTGTTGATGCTGTTCCGATACAAGAGTACAAGAGACAAGCAAAAAACATTTGTCACTGAATGAGGACCAAAATTTATAATGCAATTTTAGTAACTTAAGTATTCACAATAGTGTTTAGAAATATTTTAGTTATTTAAATGCTAAGCTTCAACTAAATAAATATCAGAAATTAACATATCAAAATATTCTGCATCTTTATATTTGCAAAAATAATGTTTCAAATGAGTGAAACTTTTATGCATTAATTACAGTCATATGAAAAAGTTTGGGCACCCCTCTTAATCTTACTCATTTATTTTTGTTTAAAATCAGGTTTTGGCAACAGCTATTTCAGTGTGATATATGTAATAATTGATGGACACAGTAATATTTCAGGATTGAAATGAGGTTTATTGTACTAACCGAAAATATGAAATATGCATTATTTCAAAATTTGACAGGTGCAAAAGTATGGGCACCTCAACAGAAAAGTGACATTAATATTTAGTAGATCCACCTTTTGCAAAAATAACAGCCTCTAGTCGCTTCCTGTAGCTGTTAATGGGCTCCTGGATCCTGGATGAAGGTATTTTTGACCATTCCTCTTTACAAAACAATTCCAGTTCAGTTAAGTTTGATGGTCGCCGAGCATGGACAGCCCACTTCAAAACATCCTACAGATGTTCAATGATATTCAGGTCTGGGGACTGGGATGGCCATTCCAGAGCATTGTAATTGTTCCTCTTCATGAATGCCGGAGTAGATTTGGAGCGGTGTTTTGGATCATTGTCTTGCTGAAAGATTCATCCCCGGTGTAACTTCAACTTTGAAACTGATTCTTGAACATTATTCTCAAGAATCTGCTGATACTGAGTGGAATCCATGCGACCCTCAACTTTAACAAGATTCCCGGTGCCGTCATTGGCAACACAGCCCCAAAGCATGATGGACCCTCCCCCAAATTTGACAGTGGGTAGCAAGTGTTTTTCTTGGAATGTTTTTGTGGCACCATGCTTAACGCCTTGTTGTATGACCAAACAACTCAATCTTTGTTTCATCAGTCCACAGGACCTTCTTCCAAAATGAAACTGGCTTGTCCAAATGTGCTTTTGCATACCTCAGGCGACTCTGTTTGTGGCGTGCATGCAGAAACAGCTTCTTTGGCATCATTCTCCCATACAGCTTCTCCTTGTGCAGTGTGCGCTGTATTGTTGACCGGTGCACAGTGACACCATCTGCAGCTAGATGATGCTGCAGATCTTTGGAGGTGGTCTGTGGATTGTTCTTGACTGTTCTCACCATTCTTCTTCTCTGCCTTTCTGATATTTCTGTTGGCCTGCCACTTCTAGCCTTTACAAGAACTGTCCCTGTGGTCTTCCATTTCCTTACAATGTTCCTCACAGTGGAAACTGACAGGTTAAATCTCTGAGACAACTTTTTGTATCCTTCCCCTGAACAACTATGTTGAACAATCTTTTTTTTTTAGATCATTTGAGAGCTGTTTTGAGGAGCCCATGATGCCACTACCCAGAGAAGATGCAACTAGGAGAACAACTTGCAAGTGGACACCTGAAATAGATTTTCTCATGATTGGATACACCGGGCTATGAAGTACAAAGCTCAATGAGGTTACCAAACCAATATAGTGCTTCAGTAAGTCAGTAAAAAGTAGTTAGGAGTATTCAAATCATGAAAATCAGAAGGGTGCCCATACTTTTGCACCTGTCAAATTTTGAAATAATGCATATTTCACATTTTTGGTTAGTGCAATAAACCTCATTTCAATCCTGAAATATTACTGTGTCCATCAGTTATTACATATATCACACTGAAATAGCTGGTGCAAAAACCCAATTTTAAACCAAAACAAATGAATAAGATTAAGAGGGGTGCCCAAATTTTTTCATATGACTGTATATGTAGCAGTAAAACGAAAACTCTTTAAAATCATAGAAACAAAAGACAACTAAAATTGTTCACTGTTGGATTGAATTCAGGAGATCGAAATCATTTAGAAATGTCTCATTTCATAAGTGAACCTGACAACGTTTGAAAATATGTAGAACAGTGTAATTATAAGAATTACGTTTTCTAACCTTGAAGACTCATACTAATCAAGTGAGTAACATGCTGGGTCAGTGGTTAGAACTGCTGCTTTGAAGCACAGGACTCCTTTGTTCAAATCCCAAATAGCACCCACTCCTTCTAGACAGAGTTTATATGTTCTCCCTGTGTTTTTTTGGGTATTCTCCAGATACTCTGATTTCCTTCCACACTCCAAAGACATTCTGATAGGGAATTTAGATTATGAGTCCCGGTGGTGATGATGTCAGTATAAGCTGACAAACTAAATAATAAATCAAGTGGCAAAACAGATTACTTGAATAATACCTAGACCTATAGCAATATATAAGCAAGATATAGACCACAATTACATAAAAATAACAGGATATTACTTTTAATTTATAACACCATACTTTAGCACTACTATTTTTAGTGTGCTTAATACAATATCATTATTGGGGGGTCACAGGTTAAAAAAGATGATGTGCTATAGTCAAAGATACAATTTCTTAACATACCATTTGTTAAAATTTCAGATAAAAATCTATAAGCAATACAGCTTACATTCAAGAGCAAGGATGAGTATACTGTTCTTGACATGTGGAGGCAAGATTGAAATACTGACCGGGGAAGTGTTTCAGCTAGTTGATATGCTTGAGGAAGTAAGTAGATTTTCAGTGACTGATGGTGGGTTTACACACACCAATTTATCTGTTCAATATCTGAACAGATCTCTGGTTGCAGTGAAATCATGGATATATTGCTCCATGTTGTACACAGCCACAAAATGGAGCAATGTATCCATGATTTCACTGCAACCAGAGATTGGTTCAGAGATTGAACAGATAAATTGGTGTGTGTAAACCCACCATCAAGGTTTGTAGCTTTGGAATTAGGATGGAATGACTGTTAAATTCCAGATGAGAAGGGAAGTATTAGAGAAGTCTTGCATCCTAGAATGTGAGATGTTTGGTATTGGCAAAGCAGGGACTGGATAAGGCTTTGTAGGTTAGGGTATGCAAATTCCTTCTTCGGGAGCATATGGGACTTGAACATTTGTGCCACTTATTGGAAGTAACAATCTTAAAAGTCAATGAAGAAGACTGTAAAAAAATCTTCAAATTTGGGAACCCCATTTCATCAAAATGCTTATGCTAGAATTCTGGTGTAAAACATTTAGAAAAGTTGCAAATAATTTTGAGCAACGTGAGGTTGCGCACAAATTTTGCAATTGGTGGCATTTTCACAAAGGTTTCAGAAAGTTCCAGCAAAATGGGCCTTAGGCTAGGGTCACACATAAGCCCTTGGTCTGTTTTTGGCTTCATTTTTGGCATTTTTTTTTTCAAAGTCCATAAACTGATAGAAAAACGGATTGGATGTAATAAACACCCTTTCCATTTTTTTCTGCACTTAAAAACATTGCTAGGAACGTTTTTGAGCCAAAAACGTTGCTAGCAACGTTTTTGGCATCAGTTAAAAATCGCATGCGTTGTTTTAACATGGGGCCCTATGGGAAATGCATGCGTTAACGCATGGCACATATAGGCACCTGCGTTAACACATGTGTTAACGCATATCCGTTTTTAATGGAAAAAAATGAAAAAATTACTAAGTCTAAAAAACGTCCAGGGGTGTAGGAGGCTCAAAAAGCACCCAAAAAAAAAACGGATTGGTCATGGAAATCACTTCCAAAATCGGATTTCTATGTGTGACCCCAGCCTAGCTAGTTCGGGATTGGGTTGGATTAGAGCATGTCGATGGCAGATTATCTAATTCATGACAAGTTGTTGCATATGTTACTCCACAAATTTTGCTCCAGTCTCCAAACAACAGCCATCTTGATGAACCTAGGCTAGAGTGTTTTAAGTACTTTGAATGACATCACAAGAATCAATATGGGATTTAGTTGGAGAGTGCTAAGTGGTATAAATATGTCTAGGTAAAGGTAAAAAAAACAGCTTAAGCTCCCGTCACACATAGCGAGATCGCTAGTGAGATCACTGTTGCGCCACAGGTGTGACGCAACAGTGACCTTGCCAGCAATCTCGCTATGTTTGACATGTAGCAGTGACCGGACCCCCGCTGTGACATCAACGATTGTGTCTGAATGGCCTGGACCATTTTATGATCGTCGGGCTCCCGCTGGGCAGCATGCATCGGTGTGTTTGACGCCTTAACAACGACGTTGTTGGCAACTCAGAACTCAGCCACGTAGGTCTGAGTCATCAGACTAGCTGCTGTGTGACAGGGTCCCAACGACCGCCGAGGTCGTTATATGGGTCGCCGTATCGTTGCTGTGTCGTTGAGTAGATCTGACTGTTTGACATCTTACCAGGTTGTATCATTGTCGGGATCACTGAAACGTCTCCAAGTGTGACAGGACCCTTAGATAAAACAAAAGATTAGTTAGAAGATGAAATGAGAAAGGATAGGATCAAGGTGTCAAAATGAGTAATAGAAATAAAGAAAGTAAACAGTTTTTAGTAGATGTGAGAAGAAGGAATAAAGGAATGATAATAGGAGTAGCTGTTGAATATCATCCAGGGTATTTAGATACAGGGCTGGAGCAAAAAACGAAATATTTTCCCAAGGTGAAGAAGTTCTTAAATTAAGCAAACTTTAAAAACCTTTTTATTAGGAAATTTTAAAAATGAGTGAAGAACTCGTCAAACTGGGAGCAGCTGTGGACTGCCCTTGTAACGGCGGGAATTGCTTACATGAGAGCCAGTATGTTTATTTTTTTATGTAGGAACTGGTATAGGGTCTAGCTCTTCTGAATAATGACCTATCATGCTGCATCCTTACAGGCCTTACCAACTCCTGGACCCTTGGGTGAGGTCAATCTAATTTCTTTTATGATTGATTTATATATCTGAACATAGTGCATTATTTACCGTGGTACGGTTGACTATAGGCATATAGATATTTGTACTGTAGTTTAGGCCATCTTTTGCTCTGTATGTAAATACCAGTGTGGTGGTATACTGGTGATCAAACAATTGAAGTGCTTTATCTGTTTTGTATTTGTCTGTTGTTGGTTTGTTTGACGAGTTCTTAACTTGTTTTTAAGATTTTCTAATAAAAAGGTTTTTTAAACCCCTTCCCCACCTGGGGATTTTTCATGTTTATTTTTTTGCTCCCCTGCTTCCAGAAGCCATAACATTTTTATTTTTCCATCAATATATCAATATAGACATATGATGGAAAGTTGTACTTTCAGATGCAATCATTCATTTTACCATATAGTTTACAGGGAAATGGGAAACAAATTCCAAGTGCAGTGAAATTGGAAAAAAAAGTGCAATAACATGTTTATTTTTGGGGGGTTTTTTAGTCGCCATGTACACTATATGGTAAAACTGTTGTGACAGTGTGATGCCTCAAGTCGGTATAAGTTTGTAGATACCAAACATGTATACTTTTACTGGTATCTAAGTGGTGAAAAAAAATTCAGAAGTTTGAAAAAAAGAATCACACTTTTGCATTGCGTTTTGAGCTGGCGTTTCTAATTATACCATTTTTAGGTGGATACGCTGTTTTGCTTGCCCGTTATTGCATTTTATAGCAATGTTGCAGCAACCAAAAAAAACATAATTTTGGCATTTGGACCTTTTTTTTTTATTACACAGTTTTCGACTCTCGTTAACAGATTTTATATCTTGATAGACTGGGCGTTTCTGAAAGCAGCAATACTTAATATGTGTATTTATTACTTTTTTTGAATGGGAAAAGGGGGGTGATTAGAACTTTTATGTTGTTTTTTCATGTTTGTAAAAACTTTATTTATTAATTCATTCTTTATTTTACACAGCCCCTTAGGGAGGCACACTGCTGCAGCATCCGATCGCTTGTGACAGGTCCCGATGAGCTGCAACACAACGGGACCTGTCACAAATGCGCACTGTGAGTAGTTGGCAGTGCTTGCCAACCACTCCCAGGAAGCAATCAGTGATATCTTCCCGGGTCTCGGCAGGACCCCGGGCTGTCACGTGAGCACCTGAGATCTTGCAATATTATCGTGGGATCTCCAGTGCAGGGGAAAATAGCGCTTCCCTGCTGCAGCGGTTTTGGATCCCGCTGTCAGTGAATGACAGTGGGATCCAAGGGGTTAACAGCACCAATAAGATCCCGGATCCAATCGGTGCTGGAAGCTCGACATCTCAGCTGATTAGATCAGCTGAGATGTCGGGTGTTTGATGTGAGCGCCGCATCGGAGCTCACATCAAACACCGGGACCCGACTCAGGAAGGGGTTAAAGCTTGCTTAATTTAAGTATTACTCTGTCTCTGGTACGCCTTGAATCTATACACTTTTCCTGGGCTCTGACTGTCTGTGAGCTGTGCATATACTCTGTTTCTTTTACTATTGTCTTACCTTCATGTCCATGCTAAACCTGCATCCCTCATGATTATTCTACCATGTCTTGGACTGAACCCCTTCAGGCCCTCCCTGTTTTTATGACCTCTGCTTAGCTCTCAGTATCTGGTCAGTCCATACCCACCCACCCCCTCATCCACACCTGATGACCCTTAGCTGTAGATATATTCAGAACCATGAGTCTGATCCAGACTCTAGTCTGATCCATGAATCTCCCATACTACATCTTCCAAAGCACAGCTTCCTGAGTACAAGATTTTGAAATAGACTAGAAATGGACTAGAGGTGACTAGAAGGTACTGGGATAGAACGCCGCTACAATAGCTGTAGATATTTTCAGAACTTCCTGCATGGAGAGATAAAAGATCACGGATATTTCTCTCCTGCATGTTGAAGTTTTCTTGGATCTATAATGGTGACTGCACCATTTTTTATTTATTTTCCTTCCTGAATGATCCATCGACCGTTGGCAAATTTTATATATATATATATATATATATATATATATATATTTATCATCTCATCTGTCTCTGAGTAACCCCTCTGCCACATGGACCCCCTTGGCTACATCTGACCCCCGGCTGCATCGGATCCTGTCAGCACCTCAGCATCTCGCCCCTGGCGGCACCTAATCGCCCAACTGCATCCGACCACCGGCTGCTTCTGACCCGCGACTGCACCACCCCACCACATGCTGAGCCACCTCACCACTCCATCATCTTATCCTCCGACTGCATCATTTTATCCTCCGGCTGCATCATCTCATCCTCCGACTGCATCATCTCAAACTTCGGCTGCATCATCTCAACCTCCAGCTGCAGCATCCCATCATCTCGTCCCCGGCCGAATCACCTCGTCCCCGGATACATCAACCTGTCCCTGGCTGCTACATTTGGTCCCCAGCTACATCTCCCCCTGGACTGCATCTCATCCCTGGACCACTGTTACATCTTCTCATCCCGGGCTCCATCACCTCGTCCCAGGCTGGTCAATGTCGTCCCCAGCTACATCTTCCCCTGGACTGCTGCTTATCCCATGGTAGCATCACATCCCGGACTACTCTTCACTACTGACCACTCGTCCACCACAATAACTCTCCTTCCTGCTGCACTTGACCCCTGCTACGTCTGACCCTCATCCCCAGCTCACCATCAACAATGTTTCCACTCCTTTGCACTCTCACTCCCATCCTTCTCCACTTCAAGCTTCTCCCGCTCATCCCCCCAACCAGCAACAAAGTACTTCTCTCACCCTCCATCCTACCTAACCACCTCACCCACTTCTCTGAGCTATTCCTTCACTTTCAATCCTCCATCTCCAAACAGACATGCCCACCGAGTAAACTCTCCTGCTCCCACCTGCTAACCCTCTCCCTGCTCCTCCTGCTCGCTGGTGACATTTCCCCGGCCCCCCACCACATCCCCACCCCCACGACCCCATCACCAACTCTCGTAACCTCACCATCACCCACCCTAGCAAACTCACTAACCTTCAACTCATCCCCCCAGCCCCTGCTCCCCTAATCTCCCTGCCAGGCACACTCTGGAACACCCGCTCAGTCTGTAATAAACTCCCATACATCCACGAACTGTTTATCTCTAAAAAACTCTCATTCCTTGGCATCACAGAGACCTGGCTCACCTCCTCCGACACGGCCTCCCCTGCCGCACTTATGGAGGATTTCTTATGGCATATTCAGTCTTTCCCACACCCCCCGCCCCTCCGACAAACACGGTGGAGGTGTCGGCGTACTCCTGTCCAACACCTGCTCCTTCGCCCCCATTCCACTGCCTCCCTCTGCTACTCTCACCTCTTTCGAGGCCCACTCTGTCCGCATTTTCTCCCCCTGTAACCTTCAGCTGGCCGTCATCTACCGCCCCCCTGGATCCATCCCCACCTTCCTCGACCACTTCACCACCTGGCTACTTCATTTCCTCTCTGTTCACATCCCCACCATCATTATGGACGACTTCAATATCCCCATAGACATCGCCCAACCAACCGCCTCTCAACTTCTCTCCTTGACCTCCTCCTTTGGGCTCTCCAAATGGTCCTCCTCTGCCACCCACAAAGACGGCCACACGCTGGACCTCATCTTTACCCGTGTTTGCTCCCTCACTAACCGCACAAACTCAACCCTCCCCCTGTCTGACCACAATCTGCTGCCCTTCTTCTCCCTCACCTTCCCTAAAATTCCACTCCCTCTCCGCAAACTCAATCACCCCCGCCGAAACCTAAAACACATCAATCTACACTCACTCTCAGAATCCCTTCTCCCTCTCGGCGACATAACATCGATACGCGACACAGACACTGCCACCACCCTCTACAACACCACATTAACCAAGGCCCTCGACATAGCCGCCCCCCTCACACACCACGCTACACGCACTAACAGGCAACCCTGGCACACCACCCTCACTAAAGACCTGAGACGGGCATCCAGGGTTGCTGAAAGGAGATGGAAAAAATCACATTCCACTGAGCACTTTGCGCTGTTCAAACAGTCCCTCACCGCCTTCAAGGCTGCACTTGCTGCCGCAAACAAGCCTTCTTCTCATCCCTAATAAACTCCCTTTCCCACAATCCCAAACAGCTTTTCAAAACCTTCAATTCCTTACTCCACCCACCTGCCCCCTCCCTCTCCAATTATCTCCGCCGAAGACTTTGCCTCCTTCTTCAAAGAAAAGATTGACAGAATCAGAGACAGCTTTGACCCACTGTCTCCACAGCCTCCCCTCTCGCCTATACTGCCCTCTCCTTCCACCAGCTGCTTCCACCCCATAACTGAAGATCATCTCTCCTCCCTCCTGTCAAAATCACACCTCACCAACAGTGCCCACGACCCGCTCCCATCCTACCTCATTCCCAACCTCACCTCTGTTATCATCCCAGCCCTAACTGATCTTTTTAAGCTATTACTTACCGCTGGCACCTTCCCCTCAGCCTTCAAACATGCCCTGATCACACCCATCCTCAAAAATCCTCCCTTGACCCCACATCTGTCTCCAACTATCGCCCCATATCTCTCCTCCCTTTTGCCTCTAAACTACTTGAACAGCATGTACACTCAGAGCTGTCCTCTCACCTCTCCTCCTGCTCCCATTTCGACCTCCTGCAATCTGGCTTCCGACCCCTCCACTCCACTGAAACTGCCCTGACCAAAGTCACCAATGACCTACTAACTGCCAAAAGTAAACATCACTACTCTGTCCTCCTCCTCCTCGACCCATCCGCCGCCTTCGACACTGTTGACCACTCCCTTCTACTTCAGATCCTGGAATCTCTTGCCATCACGGACCTTGCCCTCTCTTGGATCTCCTCATACCTAACTGACCGGATCTTCAGCGTTATCCACTCCCACACCTCCTCTTCACCCTACCCCATATATGTCGGGGTCCCCCAGGGCTTGGTTCTGGGACCACTACTCTTCTCAATCTACACTCTTGGCCTAGGGCAACTCATTGACTCCACCGGCCTCCAGTACCACCTCTATGCCAACGACACCCAAATCTACCTGTCTGGAGCTGACATCGCCTCCCTACTATCCAAAATGCCTGTCCGCCATCTTATCCTTCTTCTCCGCTCGCTTCGTTAAGCTGAACATGGACAAAACTGAGTTCATCGTCTTCCCCCCAAGCCGCTCCCCCTCACTACCCGACCTATCCATCGTCATCAATGACTGCTCTTTCTCCCCAGTCCCCCACGCCAAGTGCCTCGGGATTATCCACGACTCTTCCCTCTCCTTCAAGCCCCACATCCAGGCCCTCGCCACCTCCTGCCGTCTCCAGCTCAAAAACATCTCCCGGATCCGCACTTTTCTTGACCACGACACGTTCTCATCATCTCCCGCCTCGACTATTGCAACCTCCTGCTCTCTGGCCTCCCTGCTTCCCCCTTGCACCTCTCCAATCTATCCTAAACTCTGCTGCCCGTCTAATCCATCTGTCCTCCCGCTACTCCCCTGTCTCCCCCCTCTGTCAAGCCCTTCATTGGCTCCCTGCTTCCCAGAGATCCCGGTTTAAAACATTAACAATGACATACAAAGCCATCCACAACCTCCTCCATACATTTCCGACATGGTCTCCCGATACCTACCCTCGCGCAACCTGCGATCCTCCCAAGAACTCCTCCTCTACTCCCCCCTCATCTCCTCTTCGCACAACCGCATTCAGGATTTCTCCTGGGCATCCCCCATACTCTGGAATCTCTGCACCAACACATCAGACATTCTCCTACCCTGGGTACCTTCAAAAGAAGCCTAAAGATCCACCTCTTCCACCAAGCCTTCAGCCTCCTATGAGACCCGGTCCACCCATCGCCTCACAACCAGCACCTCCCCCTCCTACTGTATCTCCAGCCGCCCCTCATAGATTGTGAGCCCTCGTGGACAGGATCTTCTCCCCTCTTGTATCTGTACGACCAAATTGTCCACATTTATTGTACTTGTCCTTGTCTGCCCTTTTAGCTTGTAAAGCGCCATGGAATTTAATGGCACTATATAAATTAATAATAATAATAATAATTACCTAACCCATATGCTCAAATTTGTTGATACTAAGTGAAGAAGTACCAAAAAAGAGACTATGAATGGAGTCAAATTTGTTTGAAATAAAAAATTATTCTACAGTGTGCAGATTACAGTTGTGGATGTTGGTAACATTGCTATGTGGGCGATGTTGTTTATGCTGAGGTTTGGTTAGGTGGGAGCGCCACATGTGAGTTTCTGCATTAGACAGCAGAAAAACTAAAATTTTACTATTCCATCTGTTGCTATAAAGCACAAACTTTTTTCAGATAAGGCTGTTGCTTTAGTTCAGTTCTCACTAAAATATGTAACTTTGACCAATCATGTGCAAACAACAGCAAAGGACTTAGTGAGTGAACATTATATAGTTCCTTGATTTCTAACTGCTAATTTGATGGTACATAGGGCATGAAAATCTCTGACTGTATCCACTGTAATCTACTTGTGATGTCACAGCTTTGAAAAAACAGCTGTGATGTCACAACGTCCTTTGTGACTGAAACCCATACATCATGTCATCATAGATTACCAGACAGTAACTCACATGTGACGTCACATCTGTTTACCCATAGTTGGAATGGCTCAGCAGTTTACAAGACTGAAACCCAATACTGATTTTCTTGTAGCTCACCTGATAGAAACATTTTTATAAGGTCACAGTAGTTTAGTAGGCAACAGCAAAAGAGCACTTCTAAGCAACATGAGAAAGATGTCAAAAACCACTGCCATAAAAAGATACATGAATTCCAAAGGAGGAAAATGGGTTTAACTAGGTTTTACAAGTGTACAAAAAAATACCGTCAGAAGGACAACATCCATAGTATGTTGCAAAAAGCTATAATTTAGTAAGGGAAAAAAAGCTTGACAGGGTAAAATCTAAGGCCTGTTTCACACTGGCGTTTGCAAACACAGCTCACCGAATGCAGCCAAACGCTTGTGCACTGCGTTCCTATGTTTAACATTGGAACGCATGTGCCTGCTTTTGGCTGCATTTTTGCTTGGATGCGCACAATTTGTGCACCCTTCAAGAGCACTCTGGACGCAGTATGTTGCATTTTTTGTGCGTTCGCTTGATTTATCTGCAAGCGCACAAACCACGCATTGAAGTCAATGGATCTGCCGTGACCTCCGCATGACAGCGCAAGAGAACGCTGCGGATCACATTGAAATCTCTCCCGGTGGCCGCCGTTGATCAGCGGCGGCCACTGGGAAATCAGCTAAAGCCTCCACTGATCTCCCGCCGGTGTCAGCGGGGAGAAACAGCTCATCTGACAGCTGTTTAAATCTCCCACGCCAACCTCACCTATTCGGTGTCGGCGTGGGAGATTTAAACAGCTGTCAGATCAGCTGTACCTTCAAATCTCCCACGCTGACACCGGCGGGAGATCAGCTGTGGCCGAGAGGAGGAGATCTCCACCGCTGATCTCCTCCTCCTGGCCGCCCCAGAGACAGACGATTAGTATGCACCCCGGCCAGCTAACCAACCAATGTGAACACATGCGGAGATTCTCCGCTGTGTTCACATCAGTATGGCCTGCGTTTGCGTCTGCATGCGACCCTAAGTACAATTATTATTTTCCAAAAATATTAAGGAGCAGAAATAAAGTGCAAAGCAGAGCAGAGAAAAGCCCTCAAGAGTCAGAGCAGTGAAAGAGGGAAGGGGAGATAATATGCCACCAAAGGTTTTTGGCACAAGTGGAGAGGTACCAACCTTTATAATTTCATACAGCAATAACCCCTGGAGTTAAAGTAGTTACTAGATCAAACTACCAATTTACAGCAAGGAACAGTGTATAGTGGAGAGGGGAGATTGTCCACAAGGCAAGCATTCAAGGTAAAGTAAGGCTGTGGTCACACTTGCCAGCCGTTTTTGCTTTGGGAACGTTTTTGGGAAAAATTTGTCATTGTTTTCTAGGTCCAAAAAACGGTCTGTTAACGGATGGGGCACTTTATTGGTCATTCTGTTTTTGAAGACCTCTTCCCAGGGTCCAAAAAATGTTGCAAGCAACGTTTTTGGGTGCTGGAAAAGTGGACTGTTTTTTGGTAACATGGGGCCCTATGGGAAACGGATCTGTTCATGGATGGCACATATAGGCATCATCCGTTAACTAATCTGTTTTTACTAGTATTTTTTTGCCAAAAAATGGCTAAGTCCAAAAAACGCAGAGCAGCACAGGAGGCTCAAAAAGCACCCAAAAAAAAACGGATTTGATAAATGGAACACTATGAAAAACGGATTGGCATGTGTGACCACAGCCTAACTCACCCATAGATTAAAGGACAGCTGATTGTAGTCTAGGGGCCACCCCTACATATGCTTCATGAAAAGTCACTTCTTCATGGGGCAGTGGGTACGTGTGCACAAAGATGCTATATGTACCTGTGTGGATCGTTAATTAATTAATTGCACATCTGAAATGCGGGTGGAGAGAGAGTAATGGTGTTGCATGGCCTTCCAGAAGCAGACTGCAGGAGGAAAACTCCTCCTAAAGGTACCGTTACACGGGGAAACATCTCCAGCAACATTGCCGGCAACTCAGGGGCGTGGTGAAGTTGCAGCAACATTGCCAGTGTGTTGCCCCGTGTAACAGGGTGATATTAACAGCGATAGTTGCTTGAACAACATCGCCTGGTTTCAGGATAATGTCTTAAAACCAGGCGATGTTGCACAGGCGATCTGGCAGAATCGCCCAGTGTGATACTGCAACTGTGATGTTGAAAGCAACTTCCCCCATTGAGTCCAATTTTAACGATCGCTGCCAGGGTTAAATTTAACCCTGGCAACGATAGTTGCTTTCAACATCGCTGCTGCGCTGCCGGTGATGTCTCCCGGTGTAACAGCAGCACAGCGATCTTGGCTAGCAGCCAAAAACATGCGCGCTCTCGTGAGTTGCCTGTGATGTTTCCCCGTGTAACGATACCTTTAGATGTCATTACTGCAGGCCACTGCGCAGAGGAAACTGCGGTTGCTGAAAATCCCCAGCTCCATCCGGCGCATGTGCTGGCTACACACCCAACATTTTAGCTATGGGCAACATTGTGGGCAAATACTGCAGGACAATCAAACGATATTTTACAAGTAAACCATAGCAAAACAGTGTAGGTGAAATATAAAAAGTGGGAAGAAAGAAGGAGGAGGTCCTAAATGAAACTGGAAAATGGGGTGATGTGGTTTATAGGAATCATGTTAGCCTATAGTAAATGAGGAAATTTCAAAAGGGAAAGGAGGTCCTAAACAGACACATATGACCACATAATAAAAACCCCTCTTTGTAAAAGAATCAACACAGTTTGCTGATAATACTGTTTAGCAATAGAGCAGCTCTATTGCTTCCAGCAATGAAAGAAAGTCATTTGGGTCTGAAACATTGCCACCTTACCCTGGAGCCCCAATAAAGGAATTTATATAATCTCAAAAGGAGTGCTTTTTTGGTCTAGATAGATATATGCTAGAATAGCTAGATTTAGCTTACCAGTCTCCGGCTGCTTGCTTCTGGGGCTACCAATTAAGCTTCACGCATATTCACTGCACTGACCGGCAACAGCCAATCACAGGCTCACTCTCTGTGACAGCGTCTGTGATTGGCTGTTGCAATCAGACTGCATTTCCACAATCTGGACAGTGATTGTGCTTAGTTGCCATACACATTAGTGTATTGCACCTAACCTGCCGTCATAGTGTATTAAATAAACAAATACTATTAAAAAAAATGCATAGGGCTTTGCAGTATTTTTATTCTAGCACAAATAAAGTGGACAGCTGTGAGCTGCCACCCTCAGCTGCCTAATTTTACCTTGGCTGGCAAAAAAAAAATGCTTAGGGCTCCACCCTATTTTTAATTGCTAGCCAATGTAAAACTAGGTGTCACGTCGCCATTGGACTCGGTGGCTGGTGTTCCTGCCTCGGCCGCTGGGAGGAGTGTCACGTCGCCATTGGACTCGGTGGCTG
This sequence comes from Allobates femoralis, assembly GCA_033576535.1. Classification (NCBI taxonomy): domain Eukaryota; kingdom Metazoa; phylum Chordata; class Amphibia; order Anura; family Aromobatidae; genus Allobates; species Allobates femoralis. The sequence goes on from JARQOC010000002.1 coordinate 176,218,158, forward strand.
GTGTTCCTGCCTCGGCCGCTGGGAGGAGTGTCACGTCGCCATTGGACTCGGTGGCTGGTGTTCCTGCCTCGGCCGCTGGGAGGAGTGTCACGTCGCCATTGGACTCGGTGGCTGGTGTTCCTGCCTCGGCCGCTGGGAGGAGCCGGATTCCTTCGGCTGGTGGCGCCGGTGATAGGAGGGCCTTGTCCTCATATGGAACCGCTCCCGCGACGTCTGCCTCTGTCGCTGAGCGCCGCTGTGTTTCCCCTCTGGGTGGTGTTGGTCGCAGAGGAAAGGGCCCTGCAGAGGTGTCCGTTAGGCGCAGCCTGCGTTCTTCTGTCAGAGGAGGCGTGGGTGGAGCCAGTCATGCATCTCCATCTGGCCTGGATCTAGGGGCGGTCCGGATGAGGTCATCAGGTTGTGAGCTCCAGCCTATGTGAGGTAGCCGTGCCCTTCAAGTACATTGGAGCCTGGCTTGCAGGCCGCCAGATATAGTTTTGGTTCCCCAGTGATAGTGTGTGTTTAGTTTCGTGTCTGACCTTGCCTGGATTTCTGACTCTGCCTCTGCCTATTGATTTTGTACCTCAGCTGCCCTCTTGGTTTTGCCCTTGATCTTTGCCTGGATTTTTGACTCTGCTACTGCCTGACGATTTTGTACCTTCGCTCCCTCTCGGTTTTGACTCGGACATCTGACTTCGTTTTTCGGGTCTTGATTTTCCCTGGCGACCTCCCCGGCTCTGTTGCTCATATAGGCAGCTACCCCCTGGGCTCCGCTATAATTCCAGATCCCTGTATAGGGGTTAAGGGTCTCGGGGTTTCTCGGGGTGCTGCCTACCAGCAGCTCGGCCTCACAGCGGATGGTCGTCACATTATATCTGGCCATACCATGCTTTATATATAGATAGACTATATATAAAGCATTCCTTTTACCTTTTTTTTTTCCTTTTCCCAATGGTTTTTTTTTCTTTTCTCTGATGGCGGGTTTACACGTTGCGATATCGCAGTACAATTTCGATCAAAGGTCACGTGGTTCGATCGTTGGACCCGATATCGTTCCTGCGTTGTATGGTGTGAACGTCCAATACGATGCAGGAACGATGTCAATGCGATATCGGGGATCGAATGAGCGTGCTATTCAATGCCCCGATATTGAAGGGAGATTGGAGCCGATCGTGCTGTGTAAACGCCCAATTACGATGCGATTTGATACGTCACCCATTCACTCCCATGTTAACTATGCGATCCTGGGTTGGGAGGCGGAGACATCGCACGGACGTTGTATTTCGATATCGCAGCGTGTAAACATTCAATGCGATGCGGGAGAAACGTGCACTAATTGCGCGCTCCCGCGCCATTGAACTGCGATATCGAAACGATATCGCGGCGTGTAAACCCACCATCAGCTGTGTCTGCTGTGATTGCTCCCTCAAAGCACCTGTGTCTAGCTTCTCAGGCCTGTGGAGGAACACTCCCATCATCTCATTTAGACATGCTGTACAAGCCAGAAGCTGGAGTCCTCTGCAGGAACACTGGAGATCAGAAGGCCTCATACCCTGGATGTCAGCACCTGGGGGGCTCTGGCTCTGCCTGCCCGGGTGCACAGGTATTGCCAGCGGATGCTGCCAAAGTTTTATTACCTATTTCTTTATCTTACCTTAAGAAATCTGTGTGTTTGGAGGCTTATGTAGACAGTGGCTCAGAGGGGAATTTCATAGATCTCCATGTAGCGAGAACTCTTGGTGTACCACTGCTGAGGCTTAATGCCCCCATTAGAACCACTGCAGTTAATGGCACTCCCCTCATCCAGGGTGAAGTGGAATATGTCACTGAGGAAGTGTCAATGCTGGTGGGGTCTTTACATGCTGAAAAGGTGTCATTTTTTGCTATCAATAATTTATCATCTGCAGTAATCCTTGGCATGCCATGGTTACGCAAACATAACCCAGTCATAGACTGGCACTTGGGTGACATCGTGCGCTGGAGCCCAAAGTGTCAGGAACACTGTATCTCGCTATCTGTAAACCAAGTGGAGGTCAAGCCTCCTCCCTTTGTACCATATGCCTTTAGAGATTTTGAGGATGTGTTTTCTATTCAGGAATCAGAGAAATTACCCCCTCACAGAAAGTATGATTGCACCATAGATTTGATACCTGCTTCTCGTCTCCCAAAGGGGAGAATATTTAATCTCTCTGGTCCTGAACGTCAGGCTATGAATGATTACATAGCAGACAGTCTTAGAAAAGGGTATATTAGACCATCCACCTCACCAGTAGGAGCTGGTTTCTTTTTTGTGGGAAAGAAAGATGGCGGCCTCAGACCTTGCATTGATTACCGCGAATTGAACGCGATCACTGTGAAAAACCAGTATCCTCTTCCACTCATCCCTGATCTTTATAATCAGCTGTTGGGAGCCAGGTATTTCACCAAACTGGACCTCAGGGGAGCATATAACCTGGTCCGTATAAAAGAAGGCGATGAGTGGAAGACCGCGTTCAATACGCCTCTCGGCCATTTTGAGTATCTCGTAATGCCGTTCGGGTTAAGTAACGCACCTGCCGTGTTTCAGAATTTTGTCAATGATATTTTCAGAGATATCAGTGGTGTATATGTGGTCGTGTATTTGGACGACATTCTGGTCTTTTCTCCCGGTCTTTGGTCACACGTCCGACATGTCTGTACTGTACTCCAGAGACTCAGAGAGCATTCTCTATTTGCCAAATTAGAGAAATGTGTCTTCATGGAGGAAGAGATAAAATTTTTGAGATATATTATATCGGCTAAAGGTTTTCGCATGGATCCTGCCAAAATTAAACCCATTAAGGAATGGGTACAACCTAAGTCTCTGAAGGCACTGCAGCGATTCTTGGGTTTCGCTAACTATTATCGTAAATTTATTAAAGGGTTTTCAGAGATAGCCAAACCACTCACTGATTTGACGCGTAAAGGGGCGGATGTGGTTAATTGGAAGCCTGAAGCCATTCATGCGTTTTCTAAGTTAAAAGAGTGTTTCTCCGCGGATCCAATATTGGTGCAGCCTGATTTGGACCGCCCCTTCATTGTAGAGGTAGATGCCTCTGAAGTTGGAGTGGGAGCAGTGCTGTCACAAGGCACCGCATCTCTCACTCAACTTCGTCCGTGTGCCTTCTTTTCCCGAAAATTTTCCTCTATAGAGATGAATTATGATGTAGGTAATCGGGAATTGTTGGCAATCAAATGGGCCTTCGAGGAATGGCGCCACTTCCTCGAAGGCGCCAAACATAGGATTACCGTAATCACTGATCACAAAAATCTAACCTATTTGGAGTCAGCGAAAAGACTGAATCCTAGACAGGCTAGATGGGCCTTGTTCTTCTCCAGATTCGATTTTGTGATCACTTTCAGACCGGGTACTAAAAATGTGAGGGCTGATGCCCTGTCTCGAAGTTTTTGCCCCTTACAAGTCGAGGACGTGGAACCGACTCCCATTTTAGCCAAGGGGATTATTGTCTCGGCTGTGTCTTTGGATCTTCTGGAAGAGATTCGTAGATCTCCAAAACAGGCCCTGAAACTATTTGTCCCTACCAAATTCCGCCTCCAAGTTCTTAAAGAATCTCATGATTCCGTCCTCGCAGGGCATCCTGGTATCAATAACACCATCAGACTTGTAACCAGGAGTTTGTGGTGGCCAACCATAGTAAAGGACTGTAAGGAATATGTACTGGCTTGTGAAACCTGTGCTCGCACTAAATCTCCCCTCAACCGCCCTGCCGGGTTGCTCCAGTCCTTGCCTACCCCTGAGGGTCCTTGGACTCATATCTCCATGGATTTTATTACTGACCTGCCACTCTCAGAAGGGAAGACTTGTATCTGGGTAGTGGTAGACAGATTCAGCAAGCAGTGTCATTTTGTTCCGCTGTCCGGGTTACCTAATTCCGAGACCCTGAGCAAAGTATTCATAAATCATGTTGTGCGATTGCATGGTGTTCCTGTGAATATTGTTTCTGACAGGGGCACCCAGTTCGTTTCTAAGTTTTGGAGGGCATTCTGTAAACGGATTGGAATTGACTATTCCTTTTCTTCTGCCTATCACCCTGAAACCAATGGTCAAACCGAGCGCGCAAATCAAGCTCTCGAACAGTATCTACGTTGTTATGTCTCTGAGCATCAGTCTGATTGGGTGGAACATCTGCCACTAGCAGAATTTGCCATGAATAACCAGTACCAGGAGTCCATCAAGACCACCCCTTTCTACTGTAATCATGGGCTGCACCCGCGCTTTTGTTCATTTTCTCCTAGGCTTTCTGACGTCCCTGGGGTAGAAAGGTCCGTAGATCAGGTAAAGACTATCTGGTCTGAAGTGAACAAAAACTTAAAGGGGGCTCAGACTAGGCAGGCGTCTTCTGCTAATAAACGGCGCTCCAAGGGTCCGGACCTGGGAGTTGGGGACAAAGTTTGGTTGTCTACAAAAAATATCAAGCTCAAAGTGCCGTCTGCCAAACTAGGTCCCAGGTTTATTGGTCCGTATGAAATAATTGACGTGATTAACCCTGTAGCCTTTCGTCTGAAGCTCCCTCAATCATTCAAATTGCCCAATGTATTCCATAAATCCCTTCTCAAATTGTACCGATCTCCGATTCGTCCTGTCCGGTCCCCTCCTCCTCCGGTCTTGGTCGGGGGTGCCGTGGAATACGAAGTTCAACGGATCCTTGATTCCCGTTTAGTGAGGGGATCCGTGCAGTATCTGGTACATTGGAAGGGCTATGGTCCGGAGGAGAGGTCCTGGGTGCCTGCCGGTAATATCCATGCCAAGGGTTTGATCAGGAAGTTTCATCTTCTTCATCCCAATAAACCAGGTTTTGTGGGTCCGGAGGCCCCTCGTAGAGGGGGGGGTACTGTCACGTCGCCATTGGACTCGGTGGCTGATGTTCCTGCCTCGGCCGCTGGGAGGAGTGTCACGTCGCCATTGGACTCGGTGGCTGGTGTTCCTGCCTCGGCCGCTGGGAGGAGTGTCACGTCGCCATTGGACTCGGTGGCTGGTGTTCCTGCCTCGGCCGCTGGGAGGAGTGTCACGTCGCCATTGGACTCGGTGGCTGGTGTTCCTGCCTCGGCCGCTGGGAGGAGCCGGATTCCTTCGGCTGGTGGCGCCGGTGATAGGAGGGCCTTGTCCTCATATGGAACCGCTCCCGCGACGTCTGCCTCTGTCGCTGAGCGCCGCTGTGTTTCCCCTCTGGGTGGTGTTGGTCGCAGAGGAAAGGGCCCTGCAGAGGTGTCCGTTAGGCGCAGCCTGCGTTCTTCTGTCAGAGGAGGCGTGGGTGGAGCCAGTCATGCATCTCCATCTGGCCTGGATCTAGGGGTGGTCCGGATGAGGTCATCAGGTTGTGAGCTCCAGCCTATGGGAGGTAGCCGTGCCCTTCAAGTACATTGGAGCCTGGCTTGCAGGCCGCCAGATATAGTTTTGGTTCCCCAGTGATAGTGTGTGTTTAGTTTCGTGTCTGACCTTGCCTGGATTTCTGACTCTGCCTCTGCCTATTGATTTTGTACCTCAGCTGCCCTCTTGGTTTTGCCCTTGATCTTTGCCTGGATTTTTGACTCTGCTACTGCCTGACGATTTTGTACCTTCGCTCCCTCTCGGTTTTGACTCGGACATCTGACTTCGTTTTTCGGGTCTTGATTTTCCCTGGCGACCTCCCCGGCTCTGTTGCTCATATAGGCAGCTACCCCCTGGGCTCCGCTATAATTCCAGATCCCTGTATAGGGGTTAAGGGTCTCGGGGTTTCTCGGGGGGCTGCCTACCAGCAGCTCGGCCTCACAGCGGATGGTCGTCACACTAGGCAGTTGAGGAGTGGTATTCTCAGTGGGGTGAGGGCCAATTGTCTTAGGGCCCCCCATGCTTAAGAATAGCAGCCCACAGCTGCCCCTGAAAATGGTTCATTCAACATAGCACCATTTACAGGTGCTTTACCTGGTTTTTCCCGCGGCCCTGGTGGGTGGTGGTATGCTGGGTAATAAGGGGAATGCCAGCTTTGTATTGCCAGCTGGCATTAAGCCCAAGAATTGGGAACCAGGAATGGAGTTAGGAACTCAGCTTGGAACTGAGACACAGGAACGGATACAGGAACTCAGCCTGGAATCAGGAACTAGGAACAATATCAGGAATAGAATCAGGAGCTCAAGTTAAAACTGGGAACCAGGAACAAGATCAGGAACAGAATCAGGAACTCAGGCTGGAACCAAGAACAGGATCAGGAACATGGCTGGAACCGGCAATCATTAATGGGATTAAGAATGGAACCACAAACTCAGATTGGTAACGGGATACAGAAATGAATACAGGATCTCAGGCCGTTACCGAGACATAGGAACATATATAGTAACTTAGTCTGGTACTGAGACATAGGAACGGATGCAGGAACACAGACTGGTACTGGGACACAGAAACATAATCAGGAACTGAAGCCAGTACCAGCACACAGACTGATATCAGGACACAGGAATGTATACAGGAACACAGGGTGGTACTGGGATACAGGAATGGATAGAGAAACATAGGATGGTACTGGGACACAAGAATGGAATCAGCAACAGTATGGAACTGGGAACCAGGAATAAAATCAGAAAATCAGGCTCGAACCAGGAACAATGAATTGGATCAGCAACTCTGCTTGCATCAGGGACACAGGAATGGATACTTTATCTCAGGCTGGAATCAGCACACATAAATGGAATGAGAACCAGAATCAGGAACTCAGGCAGGAATTGGGAACTAGGAATAGGATCAGGAAATTAGAATGAAACTGGGAACCAGGAAAAATACAGGTTGGCACCAGGAATGAAATAAGGAACTCTGGTTGGTCCCAGGCCACATGAACAGATACAGAAACTCAGGCTGGAACCAGGAACCAAGAATGTGATCAGTAACAGAATCAGGAACTCAGGCTGGAACCAGGAACTAGATCATGAACAGAATCCAAAACTCAGGCTGAAACCAGGAACAGGAATAGGAACTCAAGCAAGAACCAGGAATGAGGTCAGAAACTCAAGCAGGAACCAAGAACCAGGAACAGGAACAGAAAATCTCACTGGAACTCAGGTACAGGGTCAGGAACACATGCAGGTACTGCAAACCAGGAATAAATACCAGGAACGGAATCAGGAACTCACACTGGAACCAGAAACCGGGAATAAGATCAGGAACTCAGGCAGGAACCTGGACATAGAAGCAGCTTTGGGCACTCAGATAGGTTAATGTAGGAGTTAGGAAAGGGTATACCTGCAAGTACTGAATCTGGAACAAGATCCAGGGACAAGACAACGAGCTAATAGCCACAGGGCACACAGACTACTGAATTCCAATGTTGCACAGGAACCTCCCAATAGGTGTGAGTGCTTTAAATACCTGATACACCGCAGCGATAGGCTAAAGACACATCAGGTGTCAGCCCTAGCAATAGGTTGGGAAAACATCAGGGACTTATTTGGTGCTTCCCAGCAATAAGCTGGGAAAATATGAAATGTGCATGTATTGCCTATTTAAGAATTGAGGAGCGTGCACATGCTCACAACCTATGCATGCAGCTGGGAAGTCCTTGTGACGTGTGCAGGTCCTGGAAGCCAGGAGCTGCATTAGGCATAGACACTGGAAGAATAGCAGGGCGATGCGGTGCGTATGTCAGCATCCCTGCCGAATAGGGCAGGAAACGCAGGTATTACATTGGATGCAGCTTAAATTTCTTTGGAACTTGATTCTGGCTGCATATCCACCATCCAGACTATCCTGCGTTGCAACCTTTCATCAATTTTTCTCTTGCATCCATGTCCAGGGAGATTAACTACAGTGCCATTGCTTGTAAAATTCTTGATTAGGTTATACACCATGGACAAAGGTACATCAAGATCTCTGGAGACAGACTTGTAACCTTGAGATTGCTGATATTTTTCAACAATTTAGGTTCTTAAGTCCTCGGACAGTTCTCTTTTCTTTTTGTTCTCCATGCTTACTTAGTGTGGCACACACAGACACACAATGCAAAGATTGAATCAATTTGTTCTCTTTTTTTCGGGTTTCAGGTGTGATTTTCATATTCCCACACCTCTTACTTACCACATGTACACTACCATTCAAAAGTTTGGGGTCACTTAGAAATTTCATTATTTTTGAAAGAAAAGCACATTTTTTTCAATAAAGCTAACATTAAATGAATCAGAAATACACTCTATACAGTGTTAATGTGGTAAATGACTATTCTAGCTGCAAATGTCTGGTTTTTAATGCAATACCTACATAGGTGTATAGAGACCTATTTCCAACAACCACCACTCCAGTGTTTTAATAGTACATTGTGTTTGCTACCTGTGTAAGAAGGCTAATGGATGTTTAGAAAACCCTAGAAACCCCTTGTGCAAATACTGTATGTTAGCATAGCTGAAAATGTTTTGGCTGAAAAGAGAAACTATAAAACTAACCTTCCTTTGAGCTAGTTGAGAACCTGGAGCATTACATTTGTTTGCTCTATGAAACTCTCAAAATGGCCAGAAAAAGAGAACTTTCATGTGAAACTCGACAGTCTATTCTTGTTCTTATAAATGAAGGCTATACCATGCGAGATATTGCTAAGAAACTGAAGATTTCCTACAACGGTGTGTACTACTCCCTTCAGAGGAGAGCACAAACAGGCTCTAACCAGAGTAGAAAGAGAAGTGGGAGGCCCTGCAGCAAAACTGAGAAAGACAAGTACATTAGAGTCTCTACTTTGAGAAATTGACGCCTCACAGCTCCTCAACAGGCAGTTTTATTAAATAGTACCTGCAAAATGCCAGTGCCAACGTCTACAATGAAGAGGCGACTCCGGGATGCTGGCCTTCAGGGCAGAGTGGCAAAGAAGAAGCCATATCTGAGACTGGCTAATAAAAGGAATAGATTAATATGGGCAAAAGAACACAGACAATGGACAAAGGAAGATTGGAAAAAAGTGTTTTGGACAGATGAATCAAAGTATGAGGTGTTTGGATCACACAGAAGAACATTTGTGAGATGCAGAACAACTGAAGAAAAAATAATTTCAAATAACAATCATTATTTCTAACCTTGTCAATATCTGGACTATATTTTGTATTCATTTTGCAACTCATTTGATGAATAAAAGTATGAGTTTTCAAGGCAAACACAAAATTGTCTGGGTGACCCCAAACTTTTGAACGGTAGTGTAAGTTTCAATGTGTTTGAATCAAAGATGTTTCCCACAATTTTTGTAAGCTGACAACAATTTTGTCCAACCTATTTTTGTGATTTTATGTGAAATCATCCAGGAACCATATAATGCTAGAGTTGTAAGGCACTTTGTGAGTCATTGTGCCAATCCCCCTGTTCAATGCAGGATTCACTAAACAAATCTCAAGCCCATGTCTTTCCAACCTCTGTTTGAAGTCTTCCATTGAAGGAGAAGTCATCACCTCTCACGGCAGCCTGTCCCACTCTCACTCTCAAACTGTTTTTTTCTAATATCTAATCTGTATCTTCTCCCTTCCGTTACATTGCATTGCTTCTCATGTTTGCATGTGCAAATGAGAATAAGCAGGATCCCTGTTCACTTGGTCATCCCTTCAGGTATTTGTAGATAGCTATAAAGTCTCCTCTTAGCCTTTTTTTGCAAGCTAAACATTCTCATATCCTTTAACTATTCCTTGTAGGATATAGCTTTCAGCTTGCTCATCATTGTGGTAGCTCTTCTCTGAACTTGCTCCAATTTTATTTTTATGTCTTCTTTTAAAATGTAGTATCCAAAATTGGACACAATATTCCAGATAAGTTCTGACCAAAGAGGAGTAGAGGGAGATAATTACTTCACATGATCTAAACTCTATGCTTCTCTTAATACATTCCAGAACTGTTTCTGCCTTTTATACTGTTGACTCATGTAAAGTCTGTGATCTATTGGTATACCTAAGTCTTTTTTATGTGGCGCCCCTGCGACCGGCTGCCACAGGGTAAACTTCTGCGGGACAGATAATACGGTCATTTCAAACAACACCCACGCGTACACACTCTGACCCTGAGCCAAGTTTCTATATGTCAGGCAAGGGGTGGTGGGAGTAGCACAATTGGGTGGGAAGAGAGACAGAACCCGGACAAACGGATGGAGCAACAGTAGTAAAACACTGGAACACTAAGTTGGGTGAGACAATCGAGTGAATTCCTGGAGGGTGGAGGAGTAGGGAAGCCTTCCCAAGCCGAGACACCCTTTAGCAGAGTACTGACTGCTTAGACAGTAATAACGATGGGGCCCAGCGGCCTTCACCACTAATGGCCGGTCGGGAACCCAAGCTGGAACCGGTGAGAGACTGAGGGAGCCACGTGATCCCGACTAACATGGGTCACTGGTGGTTGGGCAAAAGAACCAGAGTGCCGACTCTGTAGATGTGGTCGGGACTGCTTCAAGCCCCTAACCACAAGACATCCCGGTGGGGTGCGGGAACTCCAAGTCCCCGAGACCTAACTACTGCTACAGAGTAGGACAAAGCCATCGTACTAGGGCTGGTGACCCTGACTAGGGAATGACACACCATAGAGCCCGTGATGGCTGGACCGAACGCGTATGAAAGGGAGAGATTAGAAAGTTCCAAAAGGTACACAGAGGGAATGACACAGAGGAACTGTTCCTGCTGCAGTAGACACCTGAACCTGTAACTGTTGAAAGAACCCGGTACACCGTGAAAGTGTAAAGAGCTGAGCCTGTGAGTAGCCATGGACTTTGTGATGTTGGAGTTATCAAGATGAAGTAAAATCTCGGACCAACTCAAAGAACTGTGGGTGCTTTACTGGGAAGATCAATACAGCGGCTCACCTGCGGAACCATACTCTTGCTGACTGTGAGTGCTGGTTGGAGAAGCTGCATGAAGAGAAGTGCAGCATCCCGAGCACGCAGGACATCTCCCTCTGCCCAGGGACCCATCCCTACCCGTGGAGGGCTCACCATCCAGGCTGCCACTATGACCACCGTCCCCCGCAGATCCCATGGAAGCGGTGGCCACATTAGCCACAACCCATGGGTGGCGTCACAAATTCTACCCCTTTTACTATCCCCTTTTTATTTGCCGCACCTGGGGCTATGGAGCCAAGCCACACCACCGTGGCAACCCTAGAGACAGCACAGTCCGGCCCTCAGTACCCCGATCCCCAGTGGGTGCGACATTTACACATGCTGTTGTTTATTTTTATTCCTTTCATTCTGTACATGATTTTGTTTTTCTTGCCCAGATCTAGAATTTTGTACTTCTCCCTGTTAAATAACATTCAATTAGTCAATGTCCATTGTTCCAAATTACCGTATATACTCGCGTATAAGCCGAGTTTTTCAGCCCAAAAATTGGGCTGAAAAGTCCCCCCCTCGGCTTATACGCGAGTCACTGTATACCTGTATACAATGTATACAGGTATACAGTGCCCCCATCTATATACAGCCCCCCGCCGCAATCCTGTAAAGGAATAGGTTAGTATAATTATCCATCCGCTGCAGCTGCCCCGCCGCCATCGCGATTCAGCATCTTCCGACTCGCGTCTTCTTCCGATGGTCGCAGGCAATGACGTCATTGCCTGTGCGACCGAGGAGGAAACCGGAAGAAGACGCGAGACGCTGGAAGTCGGAAGATGCTGAATCGCGATGGCGGCGGGACAGCTGCAGCGGATGGATAAGTATACTAATCTATTCCTTTACAGGATTGCGGCGGGGGGCCTGTATATAGATGGGGGGCCTGTATATACCTCTGGGGCATATATATGTGGGGCTGCTGTATACTACCACTGGGGCTATATTTACCTGTGGGGCTGCTGTATACTACCATTGGGGCTATATTTACCTGTAGGGCTGCTGTATACTACCACTGGGGCTATATTTACCTGTGGGGCTGCTGTATACTACCACTGGGGCTCTATATACCTGTGGGGCTGCTGTATACTACCACTGGGGCTGTATTTACCTGTGGGGCTGCTGTATACTACCACTGGGGCTCTATATACCTGTGGGGCTGCTGTATACTACCACTGGGGCTGTATATACCTGTGGGGCTGCTGTATACTACCACTGGGGCTCTATATACCTGTGGGGCTGCTGTATACTACCACTGGGGCTGTATATACCTGTGGGGCTGCTGTATACTACCACTGGGGCTGTATATACCTCTGGGGCTGCTGTATACTACACTGGGGCTGTATATACCTCTGGGGCTGCTGTATACTACCACTGGGGCTGTATATACCTCTGGGGCTGCTGTATACTACCACTGGGGCTGTATATACCTCTGGGGCTGCTGTATACTACCACTGGGGCTGTATATACCTCTGGGGCTGCTGTATACTACCACTGGGGCTGTATATACCTCTGGGGCTGCTGGATACTATCACTGGGGCTGCTGTGTACTACCACTGGGGCTGCTGTATATACCTCTGGGGCTGCTGTATACCACACTGTTGAGGGCTGTATACCTGTGCTGGGGTCCACCCTCGGCTTATACACGAGTCAATAGGTTTTTCCAGATTTTTGGGGCAAAAGTAGGGGGGTCGGCTTATACACGGGTCGACTTATACACGAGTATATACGGTATCTAGATTTTTCTGAATCCTTTCTCTTATTATGTCTAATTTGCTTTTTTTTTTTTTTAGATTTTTTGTGTTGTTCCAATACACACTAAATAAAAAAAATGTGCATGACAAAATAAGTGTAATTGCAATAATTTTTTTGTAGAAATACTTCATTTTATGGAACATTTTCAAGGGTGACAACATTTTTGATCATGACTGTATATGTATACCTTATTTTATTGCACAGCAGGGATCCCCAACCAGTGACTCAGGAGCCATATGTGGCTCACTGGCCTTTTGAGTATGGCTCATGACTGTCTAACAGCTTGGTTCATTAGCACCAAGTTTAACAAACAGCTATGAAGAGCAAGTCTTCAGATGGTGACATTTGGTGATTAGACCTTTACAGAGGAGCAGATCTGCATGAGCACATATTGTCTTTGGAATATCATGATATTGCCAGTCAGAGGAGGTGCTTGATGCTGGATGCAATAGTGTGATGGAGATGCTTGGTGCGTGAATGCCTTAGATAGTGACTTCTGGATATATGTTTAAAGGGAACCTGTCACCTCCGAAAAGCCACCTAACCTATCAATACATGTCCCTGCACCTTCCTATTACCATTATAACTATCTCTCTTTCTGCTAATTGCCTGCTATTAATGTCCTAAAAAAGGTTTTTAAATGTACTCATTAAGATGATAAAAGCGGGGGCTATATGCAATAGTACCCCTGGGTGTGTTTGTTTGCAGCCTCCAGCATCCTTTATCACGCCACCATGGACGTGATATTGTAATTAAATTTCGCGCCCCCAGCCTGGTTCCCTCCGTTCTGCTATGCAGCCTTCCTGTGGGAGTGACGCTGAACGCATCATTTCCGAAACCGCGGGCCCCTTAGCAACCCGATATTTATCTTAGCAGCGGCACAGTGCTGCTAAGCGGGGCTCCATAGAACCCTGCAAAGCAGCACACACCGCTACTACAGTAAATATCGGGTGGCTAAGGGGCCCGTGGTTCCGGAAATGATGCGTTCAGCGTCACTCCCACAGGAAGGCTGCATAGCAGAACGGAGGGAACCAGGCTGGGGGTGCGAAATTTAATTACAATATCACGTCCATGGTGGCGTGATAAAGGATGCTGGAGGCTGCAAACAAACGCCCAGGGGGACTATTGCATATAGCCCCCGCTTTTATCATCTTAATGAGTAAATTTAAAAACGTTTCGTTTTTTAGAACATTAATAGCAGGCAATTAGCAGAAAGAGAGATAGTTATAATGGTAATAGGAAGGTGCAGGGACATGTATTGATAGGTTAGGTGGCTTTTAGGAGGTGACAGGTTCACTTTAACGCCTCAGCGTGAGTTGTATGGAGAAGATTTGGCTGTTATTATGCTGGTAATGGGGATTCTAGGTGTCATCATTGGGGATGCCACTACTCAGGGGGTCCTGGATGTAGCTCGGAACCCTGTATCACAGTTGAATCAAGTCAAGGTAAGGAAGATTGGGAACTACTGCTGTATAGGAATTCTAGTCTGCTGAATTATTCTATAACAATAAGAAAAATAGTAGTGCACCTTTACTTTAATATTGTGGTCTATGAGAGAAAAATATTACATTCAAAACAAACCCCAGGTTTGCACAATTGGCATCTATACCAGTAGATATACACAACATAAATGGAGCTTGTAAATGAAAGACATGGTGAACGCAGAAAACAAAAAAAAAGGCTAAAGATTAGAATTTAGAACCATACAACTAGTGCACTGTAAAGGGCTGTAAATGGTTCGTCAGTAGAAAAATGTGTGCATTATTAAAAGGTTAATGTTATGTCTGTGCAAGTTCATTCATCACAGCAATATATGGGGTTTTTATGCTGCTTTGTTCAGGAGACACCTCATAGTCAGATGGTTTAGATTACATGGTAGTCTCAATGACCGGAGAGGAAATGCTAGAATCTTCTCTAGTCTATCACCTTCCTGCAGAATTAGTTGGAGCTTTTTTATATACTAGTATACAATTTTTACAGCACCTGCGGGTAATGCAAGATGAAAAAGATGCATTTATCCAAGTCAGTTATTACCTAAAATGTCACTGATAAGTAGACAGTTATTTTGCCTTTTTTAACATTCATTTGCTGTATGTATTATATTTAATTAATTATTAGGTCATCATTGAGGCTCATTGAATATTTGTTCCACCTGGTGATTTCTGAGCTACAACTTCAATATGAATAGCCTTATGTACATGGCAGATTTTATCTATGGTGAGATAGAAATAGGTCATGGGCTAAAGCTAAACTCAATTATATATAATTAATGTGGCAATATACAGTGAATAGCCAGTTTATTTGAGATCTATGTCCTTTAGTAATGGGAGCTTCCCCTTATAGAAATTACATATGTGACTCCCAGAATACAGTATAAAATCAAGTGAGATATTTTCATAGTTCACTTTCTATGTGAATCAACATTAGGCCTCGCTCCAACTTGCATTTAAAACGGATGAGTGCAATCCGATACAAATCAGATTGTTCTCAGACCAATGTTATTCAATTAGGTATTGCTCATCTGCAGGGTTTTCCTTAGCTGAAATCGGGCTGAGGAAAAAAAAATCACAGCATGCAGCATATGACTGCATAAAATGACCGAAATGTGAGTGAAGCCCCGGGGTCCAGTAATCACATTACAAGCTTGGAGGCAAGGCATCCACCAGGTGAAGCACACATATAACATATCCCAACCTGGGCCTGTAGGGGGAGCGCTATCAGCTGAGGTCAGGTCAATTGCTGACGTCAGTAGAGGTCCCCTAGATATACATAACTGCGATCAACTGCTTCCGGTAACCATCAATGAGTTTCTTACAATGCTCTGCTGGATTTTAGACCATTCTTCTTTGGCAAACTGCTCCAGGTCCCTGATATTTGAAGGGTGCCTTCTCCAAACTGCCATTTTTAGATCTCTCCACAGGTGTTCTATGGGATTCAGGTCTGGACTCATTGCTGGCCACCTTACAAGTCTCCAGTGCTTTCTTTCAAACCATTTTCTAGTGCTTTTTGAAGTGTCTTTTGGGTCATTGTCCTGCTGGAAGACCCATGACCTCTGAAGGAGACCCAGCTTTCTCACACTGGGCCCTATATTATGCTGCAAAATTTGTTGGTAGTCTTCAGACTTCATAATGCCATGCACACGGTCAAGCAGTCCAGTGCCAGAGGCAGCAAAGCAACCCCAAAACATCAGGGAACCTCCACCATGTTTGACTGTAGGGACCGTGTTCTTTTCTTTGAATGCCTCTTTTTTTTCTCCTGTAAACTCTATGTTGATGCTTTTGCCCAAAAAGCTCTACTTTTGTCTCATCTGACCAGAGAACATTCTTCCAAAACATTGTAGGCTTTTTCAGGTAAGTTTTGTCAAACTCCAGCCTGTCTTTTTTATGTCTCGGGGTAAGAAGTGGGGTCTTCCTGGGTATTCTACCATACAGTCCCTTTTCATTCAGACGCCAACAGATAGTACGGGTTGACACTGTTGTACCCTCAGACTGCAGGGCAGCTTGAACTTGTTTGGATGTTAGTTGGGGTTCTTTATCCACCATCCGCACAATTTTGCGTTGAAATCTCTCATCAATTTTTCTTTTCCGTCCACATCTAGGGAGGTTAACCACAGTGCCATGGGCTTTAAACTTCTTGATGACACTGCGCATGGTAGACACAGGAACATTCAGGTCTTTGGAGATGGACTTGTAGTATTGAGATTGCTCATGCTCCTCACAATTTGGTTTCTCAAGTCCTTAGACAGTTATTTGGTCTTTCTTTTCTCCATGCTCAATGTGGTACACACAAGGACACAGGACAGAGGTTAAGTCAACTTTAATCCATGTCAACTGGCTGCACGTGTGATTTAGTTATTGCCAACTCCTGTTAGATGCCACAGGTAAGTTACAGGTGCTGTTAATTACACAAATTAGAGAAGCATCACATGATTTTTCTAACAGTGCCAATACGTTTGTCCACCCCCTTTTTTATGTTTGGTGTGGAATTATATCCAATTTGGCTTTAGGACAATTCTTTTTGTGTTTTTTCATTTAAGACAAATTGAATGAAGATAATAATACCAAAGAATTTGTGATTGCAATCATTTTCAGGAAGAAACTGAGTATTATCTGACAGAATTGCAGGGGTGTCAATACTTTTGGCCACAACTGTATACACCCAAAGGTCAAATCCGGAGAACGGATAGTTATACACCGCCCCGTTCACTATAAAGCTAAAGAGACACAGCCACACTACAGAGCCCAGGAGAGCTAAGTAGAAATACAGCCAAGAGAAGGTTCAACGCTGCTTGTCCTACAGCAAGTACAGAACAGAGAGGGTCACAGTATTATGCAGGCAGGGACCAACAGACACAATCTAAAAGGAAAGCCTCTGGACTTGCCTGGCGTGGAAAGCCTAAAATTACCTCCAAGCTCTGGACCCCGTGAACTTTAGAAAACAGTACCCGGTACTACCTGAGTTCCACCATTAAAGGTAAAGAAAAGACTATTACTCTTGTGTCTCCACATCATTGTTTGAGCTAATTCCTGCATCCCCATCAACATCAATAACAATTATAATCACCAGCTCAGGGATCATCCTAGCCCTACCTGTGGAGGGTTTATCATTCTGCTGCATCCCAACATCATCCCCTGAAGCTGAGATAAGCAGTGGTGGTCATACCCGGCCGTATCCCACAGGTGGTGTCACTGACAAACTCTTATTTGTATTTTTATTTTTTCCCTTTTTAATTGTGGTCCTTCCAGGGCCACGAAACTGGTCCACGGCCACCACCGTGACATCTCCTGTAAGCAGAGAATAAGGACTAGTCCTGAGTAACCCATAGCCCTGAGGGCGATACATGTGCCAATGCAATGGGTGCAAAGAAAAAATTGCACGGCGCACACATGGCTTATGTGTTTTATCGCACCTATTGACTTGTGTTGACGAGTTCTTGGCTGTTTTACGCACACAACTCAAAAAATTGTTCCGATTGATAGATGATAGAAAGTATAAAATGGATAGATATCCTGCAGTTATACAATGTCCCACGCCCCCAAATCTTAGAAGTTTGAACACTTTAGTGCCTTTCATATGGCACTAAAGGGTGTTTAACCTACTAAATAAATATATATAATCACGAATGGGTTTTTTGCCCCTTTTGAGTCCGCTCGCGCTGCGAGTCAGCGTGGTCATGTGGATACGCCCGAAGCATTGGCCGCGCAGCGGCCATTGCAAGCAGTTTTAAGGCGACTCGCTATGCCCGCGCAGCGGGCATGGCGAGTCGCCTTAGCAGCGCGAAGCATTGGCCGCGCAGCGGCCATTGCGAGTCAGAGACTCGGTCTTCTAGAATCCCGATGCATGTGCATCGGGCACCCAGCTAGTAAATAAATAAATGTAAAAAAAACAAAACTATTTGTGATTCCCCCTATTTTTATAACCAACAAAGGTAAAGCAGACATCTGCGGACTGATATATGGCTGGATAGGTCCATGATTATGGGCCCTTCCCAGCCTAAAACTACCAGCCCACAGCCACCCCAGAAGTGACGAATCACATTAGAAGCGCCAATTCTGACACTTCTCCTAGTTTTTTCCTGATTTCCCTGGTGCAGTAGCAATTGGAGTAATGGTATTTGGGGTTTATGTCAGCTGTGTAGAGTCAGCTGGCACCAAGCCCTGGTGTTAGTAATGGAGAGGTTTCAATCATGGTACCTTTACACGCCGCTACAGAAAGGTTGGAAACAACCGGGTGTCTCACGTGCACGAGCACGTTCCAACAGTTGCAAACAGTACCCGATACCGCCTTTACACGCTGCTACAAAGTGCTCTACAGAAGGTTTAATCTATCTCTGGAGGCACTGCCGGGTGCCACAAGTTACCTTCTGTAGAGCACCGTCCCTCATTTACACGCCGCTACAGAAGGTAATATGGGAGGACCTGGGGCAGCAGGGACAACACATAGGCGTGCCAGAGTTGTGGATTACGAGACGCTCGTACGATGATTGGACAATGCAATAGCATCATGATTGGCCAGCCAGCGCAGGAAGGCTGGCTAATACATGATGCTATTGCAATTGTGTAGTGTGACTGGTCAGCTCCTTAAATATGCCGCCCTATGCAGAGACAACCAATCGTAACGCAGGAGCTTCCACCAATGATCGCTGAAGGGGAACGGTTTACCGGAGGCTGTGTCACGCCCCAGGGAGTTAACCAGGTGACGAAAAAACCTTCCTGTACCTCATTTAGACGCCGCTACCATCGGGTTGAAACCAACCTGTTTTAGAGCACTGCTCAAAAACAGGTGTCGACAGTGACGGGTGGCAACAACCTGATTTACACGCCGCTACCTCGGGTTGTTTTGACGGTGCAAGATACATTTCTCTCCAACACCCGGTTGTTTCCAACCTTCTGTAGCGGCGTGTAAAGGCACCATCAGAGATTCTTATTACTAACCCAGTAATTGAAAGCAAAAACAACACACACAAAAATATTTTATTTAAAAAAGCTCTCCAAGACTCTCTCTGGTTCAACAATTTATTAAAAAAAAAAATCATGCAGGTCGGCTGTAGTCCATGGTTCCCGACGTAGTCCAGGGAATCGCCCAAAGTTCACAAATGGAAACATGAAAGTCGTAAAAACACACAAAAAAAAAAAAAAACAAGAGACTGTCACTTGTTCAACAACTTAATAGAAAGCAAGATTTCCTAACGCCGAAATAGTCCAGGATTCCAACAGCATTTCTCGATTACTAGATCAAAGGCTATGGAGCCTCAGGCTCCATAGGCTTTGAGCATCAACCTCTCCTGGTGCACGCTGGACTATGCATGACCCCATTACTGACATTACAACTCATCACAGTCACCAGGTCACACACAGCGCAGCGTGACCTGGCAATTCTGATGAGTGGTGATGTTCCTGCATCACTGCTCATCATAATTGCCAAGACTCATGGAGCACAGCATTCCATGGGTGCGACTGATGCTCAAAGGCTATGGAGCCTCATAGTTATGCTCCATAGACATCACAATCAAGGAACACTGTGCAAATCACTGGACTGCGTTGAAGCTATAAACTGCTTACTAATAAATTGGTGAACAAGGAACTGTCTATTGGATTTCCTTCTTTATATCGCTCTTTTTATGTCTTTCAGGTTTCCAATTTGGGACTATGAAGGATTTCCTGTAGTATGTCAGACCTGCTTGGCTTTTTTTTCTTTACAGAAAAAATTGGTGAACCAGGGAAAGAGTCGGGCAGTGTTTTTTAAAATAAAATATTTTGTATGTGTGGTTTTTTGTTTTTAATTAGTATTGGATTAGTATTGGGGCTGTCTTATAGATGCCTATCCATTATTAGCACCAGGTCATATGATGCTATACGAGGAAAAGCCCATACACTTGTATAGCACTTGAATGTCACGGATGCTATGCAAGAAAAAAAAATGTGCACTCGCGTGGTGTACAGCATGACATACACAGGACAGACGCATGATACTCGTACCACTTTTCAGTAGGATCGGAGCATTGTTTTACAAACTAGTAGGAGTGAAGCCTTAAGGGGGAGTCACACGCGTCAATATCGCCTGCACGATCTCGGCTGCACGTGACGTTGCAGTGATATTGACGCGTATGACATACTGAATCAACCAGCGATAAATCGCTGGTTGATGATCGCCAGGTTTTAGAACCTGCTCTAAAACCTGGCGATTGTCGCCCGGTGGACACGCAGCATCGCTGCGTGTGACATCGGGAGTAGCGATATTCCAGCTCCCAGCGCCTCTCACAAGCGCTGGGAGCTGGTATCCAAGGTAAACTGCGGGTATCTAGGCAGCGCGCGCTGCCTAGATACCCGACGTGTACCTTAGTTACCAGCCTCCTCCGCTCACCGGCTGGTATCTAAGGTACACAGCGGGTAACTAGGGTCCCTAGTTACCCGCTTTGTACCTTAGATACCAGCCGGTGAGCGGAGGAGGCTGGTAAATAAGGTACACGTCGGGTATCTAGGCAGCGCGCGCTGCCTAGATACCCGCAGTTTACCTTGGAGACCAGCCTGCTCCCGCTTCCAGCAGGCTGGCAGCGGGAGCAAGACATCGTGGAAACGATATTTAAATCATTTCCATGATGTCTGTGGTCAATTGATCGCTGGTGAGTCTGTCTATGTGACAGCTCACCAGCAATCAGCCGTCAATGTCGTCAGCAATCATCTCACTGACGACATTGACGCGTGTGACTCCCCCTTTAGACTTGGAAAATCAAACAATCTGATTGGACATCCAATGAGGCTGATAGATAGGGCTAGTATTTCTAAAATTGATGACTTTTTGGAGTGCAGTACTGTTGAAATTATACCAATAATGTTGTGAATTAGGAAATATATCCATCAAAAGGGGCTCGTGTGGAAATAAACTGTTGTCTAAAGTGGTGAAACGAGATCTCGAAAATTATTCTGCCAAACTGGGAGTGCACAGCCATGCAAATTGTCACTAAATACAGCACTTTGGCTTGTTCTTCAACCAATGTGTCCCAAAGCGCAAATTGTTTCTCCTTAGCACAAATTGGTTATAACAGCAAAAGAACAGTTAAGATGCCATTGCTTCTAAGGGAATTAGAAAGGCAAAACATGTCAGCAAAAAAGCTGGGCAGTGGAAAAACATTGCTCTGTTAGATGAATGCAAACTTTCATAACACCATGCTGATAGGGGGGTCAGAATTTGGAGCAAGCCAAGCAGCATGAATGGATAAAACTTTTCTGTCCATGTGTCAATAGTCCAGGCTAGTGGAGTCATCATGTTATGTGAAATGCTTTCTTGGCATATTCTGCGTCCATTGACACTACGGTAGTGGATGGCTTTTAATTCATGAAGACTCACCTAAGCATTATACTCAATCAAATGAATTCCTTTGTAGCAGCGGTTTTATTGAAATACACTTTTAGCAGCACAATATACCATGTCACACATGTCTATTAATTATAAATTCATTCCAAAGACTCAGCAGCCTGTTTTCCTTGCTTTAACATCTCCAGATTTTAATCATTCAAAGCATCTCTGTGATCAGTAAGAATGGGCTGCTTGCATTTATTTTGTAGCAACCATGAGAAACTATTCTGTCCACATGGGCCAAAATTAATGCAAATCCATTTTATCACCTGGTCAAATCTATGCTTCAATAAATAGTTTTGGTTCTGAAAGTCGAAGGACTTCAAGCTACTAGATTTTTGTTTCTAATAAAGTGGCCATTCAGCATGTGCGTGATAAAGCAGCAGTACTAAAATTATGGGGATTGTATGCAGGCTTTTAATCATGCCCAGAGGGTGTGATTAGATGATCTAAGGCAGGACTAGTTAGAAAGAAGAGATGAACTGCCAGACTACACATACTTCATTAGCATATGATGAGCTGCAGATTAAAAGTACAATTTTAAGAGCTAGAAATATTAGTAAGTTTCATAAATAATATGATATAAAAATAGAAATCGGCATGTATACCAGTTACTCACCTGTCCTAGCTCTAGTGCTGGGCCTTACTCCTATCTTAGGTGGCAGACTCCCACTTTACTATTCCATCCCGGATTTCTCTAGCAACTCAACAAGCATCTTTGAGGTCATCACCAAAGGTTTTTTATGTCTAGCTCACCTATATGTGCTTCCAGTTTAAGTCTACTATCCCTGGCAGTCTTTGTCAGTCAACTGCTAATTTTAAGATTTCCGTCAGGGAACAGTGGAAGGGTTTAATTGTTTGTAATACAACACACACCTTCCACATAAAAATGTGTGTAGCACTGATGACAAGTTCTTGGAACTATTCCACAAAGTCATAGGCATTCTGGTATGGCGTTACAACACTATAGCTGCCAGTGGTCAGCCGCAACATTTTGGTAACCTGTTGTTCACCCATATTGCAATTGGTAACACAATCCCTTCACCATGGACAACTGGGATTATGAATATCACTTCCTGTTGCTTGCAAAGTGCCAATAACATACTCTATACTGCAGTACGGAGATTAATTTTACTTACAGCAGGCATTGTCTCTAATGTGTCTCACAAACTAAATCGAAAACACAGATTTTATATGCCCTAGTGCCTAGTGAAAATTACACTATACATATATATATATATATATAGTGCAACCACAACTAACAAAAGGTGTTGTCTTTATGCCAGATGAGATATTTTGCTTTCACAATTATCACCTATCCAAAAAGCCTCATCCCTCACCTGTGGTATACTGCATGGGTGGCTAGGGGCATGGTTGCCCTGAAGGCATCAGTATGCAGGCATGTAAAATTGTGCCCCTGCCCCTTTCCGCACTGTGATTTTATTGGTGCCTGCAAGCCTACATTGAGTGCCCACCCAAAGCTACTTTTATAGAGAGCAACATGCGGAACAAGTTTACCATTGGCAAGAACTGAAATTACAAACCTCAGTATAAAGAAGTAGCTTTGTCTGATGACAGACCTTTTTCCACTATTACATTCTTCATAATCTGCAGAGATTACAGAAAAAAAATATTATTGAATCACAGTGTACATGACTCAATACTGTCTTCATTGACCCCTTACTCTCATATGACATACTGGCTATATTGGCTTTCGAACCACATTGATACACCGCAGAGCCGCCTGTCAGTCAAAGCAGTCCTGTATGGAGATGAGCCACCACCCTAGTGTTCAAATTCGATTCGGTTTGCCGAATTGGGGGTGTGTTTGTCGAATGTTCGTCGAATGTTCGTCGAACACCGTCGAATCCCATTGAAAACAATGGCAGCCAAACACAAACACATACAAACACATAGAAAACAAATAGAAAACACGTTCTAATGGTGCCGTCACACAGCCCGATCTGGCCAGCGATGTCGGAAGCGATGCGCGGGTGCCCGCTCGGTTCCGACATCGCTGGCCAGCTGTCACACAGCATCGCTGCGGCCGGCGACACCGCAGCGATTCGGGCGGTGACATCGCTCGCTGGGCTGGACTCAGCCCAGCGAGCGATCCGCAGCAACGCTGCGGTATAGGCTGGATCGCCGCCGACATCGCTCTGGCGATGTCACATGGCGCGATCCAGCCTTATCGCAGGTCGCCGGTTGACAGGTTTACGGTTCTTCCCGTAAACCTGACAACCTGCGACCAGAGATAAAACGCTGTCGCGCCGCTCGTTTACACAGCGCGACGTCTCTAGCGACATTGCTGATACATCACTTTTTCGGCGATGTCGCTAGCGACGTCGCCAGGTGTGACGGCACCTTAAGGGGTCCAAAAGGTGACAAACTACTCAGAAGATGCAACAAACATATGGAAAAGTGAAAACTACATATAAAAATGCGAAAAGAAAAGAGATAGTCTAGTAAAAGGGGGAGGAGACACCGATATAGGCATGTCATGCCCTTCCAAAATCAGTTTTTACTACAGTAGTTATAAGGCATCATGCACATGATGAGTAGTTGTTGAGTTTCACTTCAGTATCTGTAAGGCCACGTCAAAAAGGTGAGTATTCGGTGAGTTTTACTTAAATATCTGGAAGGCCATGTGCAGATGATGATTATTTGGTGCATTTCACTTCAGTATCTGTAAGGCCATGTGCAGATTATGATTATTTGGTGCATTTCACTTCAGTATCTGGAAGGCCATGTGCAGATGATGATTATTTGGTGAGTTTTACTTCAAGTGATCCTAAACCCAGAAACTGACCCCCCCTTATCTTTAGACCTGTCCCTGCACCCCCTCTTATCATATCCAGCCATCCCTTTTGCAGAAAAAAATCGCTTTTGTAAAGTAAGAGAAAAGGTTATAATACTTTGACCTGTGTGAGTTCTCTCTTTCTGTGTAAGCCGAGATGAAACGGGCCTGTCTGCTGCTGCTGCCTGGTAAATATGCACGCCCCTCTCTGCTTCTAAGAGCCTGCCCGCGTCATGAAAGGGGTGGGGCTAAATCGCGTCATGCCGGAGCCCCGCCCCCTTTCATGACGCAGCCAGGCTCTTAGAAGCAGAGAGGGGCGTGCATATTTACCAGGCAGCAGCAGACAGGCCCGTCCCATCTCGGCTTCCACAGAAACAGAGAACTCACACAGGTCAAAGTATTATAACCTTTTCTCTTACTTTACAAAAGCGATTTTTTTTCTGCAAAAGGGATGACTAGAAATGGTAAGAGGGGGTGCAGGGACAGGTCTAAAGATAAGGGGGGGGTCAGTTTCTGGGTTTAGGATCACTTTCAGTATGTGTAAGGCCATGTGCAGATGATGATTATTTGGTGCATTTCACTTCAGTATCTGTAAGGCCATGTGCAGATGATGATTATTTGGTGCATTTCACTTCAGTATCTGTAAGGCCATGTGCAGATGATGATTATTTGGTGAGTTTTACTTCAGTATCTGTAAGGCCATGTGCAGATGATAATTGTTTGGTGTGTTTTACTTCAGTATCTGTAAGGCCATGTGCAGATGATGATCATTTGGTACATTTCACTTCAGTATCTGTAAGGCCATGTGCAGATGATGATTATTTGGTGTGTTTTACTTCAGTATCTGTTAGGCCATGTGCAGATGATGATTATTTGGTGCGTTTCACTTCAGTATCTGTAAGGCCATGTGCAGATGATGAGTATTTGGTGCGTTTAACTTCAGTATCTGTAAGGCCATGTGCAGATGAAGATTATTTGGTGTGTTTTACTTCAGTATCTGTAAGGCCATTTGCAGATGATGATTATTTGGTGTGTTTTACTTCAGTATCTGTAAGGCCATTTGCAGATGATGACTACTTGGTGCGTTTCACTTCAGTCTCTGTAAGGCCATGTGCAGATGATGATAATTTGGTGCGTTTTACCTCAGTATCTGTAAGGCCATTTGCAGATGATGATTATTTGGCGCGTTTCACTTCAGTATCTGTAAGGCCATTTGCAGATGTTGATTATTTAGTGCGTTTAACTTCAGTATCTGTAAGACCATGTGCAGATGATGATTATTTGGTGCGTTTCACTTCAGTATCTGTATAGCCATGTGCAGATGATGATTATTTGGTGCGTTTAACTTCAGTATCTGTAAAGCCATGTGCAGATGATGATAATTTGGTGCGTTTTACCTCAGTATCTGGAAGGCCTTGTGCAGGCAATGAGTATTTGGTGCGTTTTACCTCAGTATCTGGAAGGCCTTGTGCAGGCGATGAGTGTTTGGTGCGGTTGTTAACTCAGCATCTGTAAGGCCTTGTGCACACGCTGAGCATTGTGTCACATTTAGGGGACTACAACAAGTCTCCATTTTTCCCAAAAATTTGGGCCCAGACACCACTTCAGTGGCATCAATTGCCCCGCAGTTGTAAGCTGAAAATGGTTGGTGAGGTGACTTTCATGCAGCACGTTCCAAAATCCACAAGCCTTTAGTCTCCCCATGTTATCTGTAAGATTTGTCACCAAAATGTAAGTAGCGGCCAAAAAATCTGGGTAACTATGAAGACAGCAGGAGAAGGGGCTGCTGTCCAAGTCTTGCCATCCCCATGAGTTGTGCGTCAATCCTCTGTATGTAGAAGTTCCTCCACTGTTTCTGCCTCCTCAACCTCGTCTCGGTCCTCCACCTGCACCCAAAGCCTGTCTGGTAATGCCACCTGCGTTCTAACTGCGCACAAGGAATCCTGCACACCAGTTTCATCAATGTTTGTGTCCACTGAACCTGCAGCCAGGGAAGGCTGTGTGCGACAATGCTGCAATGCTGGGTGCAGCCCTCCGTCAGGGCAATGTGACACACGTGCCTTGCATGGCTCACGTCTTAAATCTGGTTGTCCAGCAAATTTTAGCACACTATCCGTCCCTAGATGGTCTTCAGCAGAGGGCACGGTCGCTGTGTGCTCACTTCCGCCGTTCGCATCCCGTAGCTCAATGCCTTGCATCTCTACAAAAGTCATTCGGCCTGCCAGTTCACCGGCTGAAATGTGATGTGCCGACACGATGGAATTCAACTCTGCACATGTTGCAGCAACTGTGGCAGCAACGACGAGCCCTGGTGCAATACGTCATGATGTATAACCTTGGCCTACAAGATCCAGAGGTGGGGCAAATCACACTGCTGGAGTGGTCTGAAATGAAGGACCTATGCGTTATTCTGTACAGTATTGAAATGGCGACAAAGATGTTTAGTGATTATTATGCCATTATCAGCATGACTATTTCCATCATTTACATGCTGGAGCACACTTTAAACAGTATTTGGAGTCAGGTGGTGGCACTAGAGGATAGGGAGGAAGTACAGGAGGAGTCGTATGCGGAAGGGCTCACAAGATCTCCAAGGTTCAGTTGACACTTTATGAATGAGGGTCTACATTATACTTGCTCAGAACCTTCTTTATCTGGGCCTGGATCCGACTCCAAAAGCTTCAGGGCATCAATGCAGATCATTACCTCGTCTTGACTCACAAAAGCTTTTCAGCAGACCTCTGATTCCCAGTCTATAGTATGAGTGAGAGCGATGCATAATCAACCATCTGTCTTACCCATACTCAGATGGGTGGCTCGAGACTTGAGAGCTGTGCGGAAGCAAGTGGCATTGTGGTGACACCTCTGAGGACTGGTGTATTTGTGATGTAGAAGTTGAGGTGGAGGAGAGCCCACTTGCTGAAGCACTTGCTATCCATTCAAGCTCCTGCTCTTTGTGTGCCTCATCTAGAATTGGTATTGATCTTCGTCTGAGTCGTGTCCATACGAAAGGGATCATATCAGAATCTCCACGGAAAGAAGTAGACATCTTACTTTGGCTGGAAGATGGTCTTTCTTCAGCACATGTTACGCTTGCTTTCCCACGTACCCCACGGACACAAACTGTTTTTCCCTTTCCACCACGCCTATTCCCCTTTCAACCAGCAGCAGGCCATTTGTCACTCATTTTGTATGTGAACAAATTGGCAACTCTGCAGTTGTTGGCAAAAAATATTCTGATTGAAATTGATCACAGCTGATTGGCCAGACAGTGGTACTAGGCACAAAAAAATACGTTTGCTTGTTCCAGTAAAAAATTATTAGAATGAACTACACTCAAGGTGTATTTGGTTGTATTAAACGTGGCCTACAGTGAAGGTTTAGTGAACACTGCTTTTAAGCAAAAACTGACAGGTTAGCTTGTTGCAGTAAAAAATTCTTAGAATGAACTACACTCATGGTATATTTGGTTGTATTAAACGTGGCCTACAGTAAAGGTTTAGTGAACATTGCTTTTAAGCAAAAAATGACAGGTTAGCTTGTTGCAGTAAAAAAGTAGTAGATTGAACTACACTGAAGATGTAGCTTCTCTCACAAGTGGGCTACACCACTGTGGGACACTGCTAGTCTGCTACTAGCCTGAACAAAGTGCCTGGACTAGCTGCAGCAAAAAAATGCCTAATTAAGACAGGTGGTGTAGCTTTCTTCACAGCAGTGCTACACTACCTCCCGAATGGATTCACAGAGCTATAGTACTGTGGCCAGATGCTGTGAGAAAGACTTGCACAGCACTGGCACACACCTGACACACACCTGCCTGGCAAAAACTAATAGAGACCGCTCTAACCTAGCCCTGATAAGGGCTGCAATTAAAACTAGTCCTTGCTTCTATGAAGTAGCCCTGAAAAGGGCTGATAGACTACTAGTCCCTAGTCCCTATCCCTAATCGCTACTCCTATGGAGCAGCACTAAAAAGAGCTGATATTACTAGTCCCTACTCCCTAAACCTATCTATCTAACTTTGTATTCGCTCACTAGCTGACTGAGAGAACACAATTTAGTTTGCACTGTTTAGCGGTCGCACACAGCAGAAGCCGCGAGTGCCGTCTAACACCTGCAGCAGCTATCAGCAAAATGGTGACGATCGTTAAAATGGCCGAGTCTTATAGGGCTAGGACATGTGACAGACACAGCCAATAATGACATTAGTTGTGTGAAAAAATGCACTTTGCAGTGTGGGACTGTGATTGGCTAGCAGCCTGAACTGCCCCCGCTGCACATGCTTTAGGAGAAAAAAAAAAAAATAAGAGCGCGACCTTATTGCTGCAGCTCTGATACAAACCCCCCACACACAATATACACACTAACTGGATATTAACATTCATTTGCAGTATTAAGGCTAGGTTTAGGGTTAGGAAGATTAAGCTGTTGGTGATCGAAGCGTTATCGAACATATACTAGAACTGCCGAATTTCAAGCAAATTGTTCTAATTCGGCGACTGACTTGAACACCGCCAAAAACAGCTCAAATTTGAGATTGGCGAACAATTCGAATTGAACATCGCTCATCTCTAGTCCTGTATGCAATCTGAAAACTTATATGCATCACTGTTTTACATTACCTGCCATAATACTTTGACTTGAGGGGTTGTTGTCATGTTCAACAATTGGTAAGTATGAAAATGTGTAAATAAATAGGCTTGATATTTGGGATAATTAGACAACATGACCCTTATTCTGGTTGCACAAAGTTTTATGTCATCAATACACCAACATCAGAGGGAATGGTAAGAGATTTAATACTATAAGGCACAGCTTACCAATGCATTCTCCATGAAATTGTGTTCAACCATCTGGGAAAAAGAAGGGAACGACAATCTGAAAGGAGGAGGTAGCAGGAAGCAAGTGGAGGGCTCCAGGTATGGTGACTATATATAACTAGCTGTGAGCCCGATGCAAATGCATCGGGATTCTAGAACGTGCATTAATTTGATTATAGTAGTTATAGCTGGTGTGAGTACTTTTTGGGGGGGTGTGAGTATTTTTTGGGGGGTGTGAGGACTTTTTGGGGGGGGTTTGAATACTTTTTGGGGGGGTGTGAATACTTTTTGGGGGGGTTTGAATACTTTTTGGGGGGGTTGAATACTTTTTTGGAGGGGTTGAATAATTTTTTGGGGGGGTTGAATACTTTTTGGGGGGGGGTTGAATACTTTTTTTGGGGGGTTGAATACTTTTTGGGGGGGTTGAATACTTTTTTGGGGGGGTTGAATACTTTTTGGGGGGGTGTGAATACTTTTTGGGGGGGTTTGAATAATTTTTTGGGGGGGTTGAATACTTTTTTTGGGGGGTTGAATACTTTTTGGGGGGGGTTGAATACTTTTTTTGGGGGGGTTGAATACTTTTTGGGGGGGTGTAAATAGTATATATATATATATATATATATATATATATATATATTAGTATTATGTTTTATTTTATTGTTTATTATTTTTATTTTTTATTTTTTTATTTTGTTAGTATTTTTATTATTATTAAATTTATTAAACCGCACTTGCCGCATCTGCCGCAAGTCCCCCTATACTTTGTATGGGGATTACCGCAACCGCGCCGCAACCGTTACACTTGCGGCGCGGTTGCGGTAATCCCCATACAAAGTATAGGGGGACTTGCGGCAGGTCCCCCTATACTTTCTATGGGGATTACCGCAACCGCGCCGCAACCGTTACACTTGCGGCGCGCTTGCGGTAATCCCCATACAAAGTATAAGGGGACTTGCAGCAGGTGCGGCAAGTGCGGTTTTGCAAAACCGCACTTGCCGCACCTGCCGCAAGTCCCCCTATACTTTGTATGGGGATTACCGCAAGCGCGCCGCAAGTGTAACGACTCGCTGGCGCCGACCAATGAGAAGCGCGGCTCAGGCAGCGACTCGCAATGGCCTCGCGGACATTGCTCGCGCTACCTGACCGGTAAATCGCTAACTTTGAGGCCGAGCCTCTGGTTCAATTTTCGGACAGCGACTCGCAATGGCCGCTTCGCGGCCATTGCTCGTACTCAGCCTGCGCGAGCAATGGCCTCGCGGCCATTGCTCGCGCAGGCCAGCGACTCGCATTGGCCGCTTCTCCGTGGTGACGTCACAGAGTGACAAAGCCACGGTCTTCTCGGGGTCCGCCACGGAAGTGCCTACGGCAATTATATAGTAGATAGGGGATCTGAATACATAGTTAGGGGTCTCATATTGATATAGGGGGTCTGAGTACATAGTTAGGGGATCTCATTGATATAGGGGGTCTGAATACATAGTTAGGCGGATTTATGTACTGTTAATCCCATAATTAATGCATAATTGGAGGATAAAACGCCTAATTTTCCTACAGAACATGAGGTAATAGCTGCAGGGTGATGGGTTGCTATGGGCAACAGTGAATGCCTCATAGACACGTTCCTGAGCCTCCTCTAGGTCTCTCTGGCGCCCCCAGCGTCCATCACTGGAACTGCATCCCGGGCTCCGTGCAGTGAATGGGCAGCGATGAGAGGACTCGGTGTGAGGAGGAGGAGGCGACTGATAGGCCGGAGCGCGGACACTGAGCAGCCTCACTGGAGACAGTGACCGGGAGCCGGGCCTGCACCCGCCGCCTCACATAGGAGCCCGCCCCGGAGAGTACAGCGCCTCGTCCCGTCCTCCGCCCCCGGGACATGGGGGCGCCGCTCTCCCGGCTGCTGCTGCCCCTCACTCTGCCCTCCGGGTGGTGACCGCCGCCTCCGCTCCGATCACTGCGTCCTGTGGATCTATCCTGAGCCCGAGCCATGGGGGCCGCCACCAAGCTGGCCTTCGCCGTCATCCTTATCTCCTGCTCCTCAGGTGAGAGCCGGGAGGGGTATACTGTGTATAGGGGAATGTGTGCTCGTACTCAGCCTGCGCGAGCAATGGTGACGTCACAGAGTGACAAAGCCACGGCGATTTCGGGGTCAGACACAAAAATGCCTACGGCAATTATATAGTAGATAAACATATAGTAATTTTTCATTCTCAAGTTGGTGGCTCACTTTATGTTTTGTAAAGTAATAAACACAGAGAAGAATAATTTAGTACTACAAGGGGATTTGGAGAAACTAGAGGCTCGGGCTGGGAAATGGCAATGAAAGTTTAACACATAAATTTAAGGTCATGTGCTTGGCCCCAAGGAAACTAAATATTTAATCATGTACTAAACAGGACATTGGGTAAAACTGCAAGCAAAAAAGTCCCTGATATATAATGTTGGACAGTAAACGCAACACTAATGACCAGTGCCATGCAACTGATGCCAAGGCAAATGAGATGTATTAAAAGAGGCATAGCTTC
>JARQOC010000002.1:176249827-176329677 GCA_033576535.1 Allobates femoralis
TCATTTCTGACCTGTGTCATTTTAAGTAGCAATAACTCTGGAATGCTTCAACGGATCCCAGTGATTCAGAGAATGTTTTTTCAGGACATAACACTTCATGCTATTTGTAAACTTATTAAGTCCAGTAAAAATAGAAAAGGTCTGACACCACCTTATAGCATGCTCTTAAACCTCGAGATTGATGCAATCAACGGATACCACCAGATTCAGCTTCCAGAAGTCACTCTTATGTCTCCAGGTGCACATTCCTCGGTATATTAGTCAAATTCACCCACTTAAGGAAACAGACAGCACTCACTGAATGACAGGCAGAACTTCATTTATTTAACACGGCTAAAACCACATGGACACAAAAACAGGAGGGATGATATCTGCAAAATGTACAACTGCCATTTCACGCTACACTGTGCTTCAACAGGTTGAATCCGTTGAGGTGCAGTGTAGGGTAAAACCGCCGTTGTTCATTTTGCTGTTATCCTCCCTCCTTTTCCCGTGTCCATGTGGTTTTAGCCGTGTCTAATAAATAAAGTTCGGCCTGTAATTCGGTGAATGCTGTCCATTTCCGTAAATGGCTGGATTAACGGTAAACTTAGCATAATATGTTTTACATTTATTTGTGAAAATATTGGAAATTTGGTAAAATTTAGCAGTGAACTTACCATCCATGCCAAAAAACAGAAACCAATGCACTTACAGGACGCAGTCAGAGCCCAAATGTGAAGCAAGCTCAGCTGCTGGCTGTTAAAATCACCTGTACCAGCAAATGTGGGAGGCGACCTGCCATGCATACACTGGGCTTGCATATAGCACCATTCACACTGGTACATATGATGCAGAGTGTCTGAAAGCTACCCAACCGCTCCGCTGCCTGAGCATCGGGCCGCACAGTACGATGCTTCTGCACCACTAGATGAATGGTGCCCCTATGGGCCCAACTGCACCCTGGATGGATAAAAAAGTACAAAAGTTTTTTATATGATAAATAAAAAACCTTTATAGATGGGATTTTGGTTCATGTGTTGGCCCAAGACATTTAAGCTGATGACCCACATCAAGGGATCCCATGCTCATCAGTCCTAACAAAATTGCACAAAAACTACTAGAAAAAAGCAGCATCAGAAAACTTACCATCCATGCCAAAAAACAGAAACCAATCTCTGCATCATATGTACCAGTGTGAATGGTGCTATATGCAAGCTCAGTGTATGCATGGCAGGTCGTCTCCCACATTTGCTGGTAGAGGTGATTTTAACAGCCTGCAGCTGAGCTTGCTTCACATTTGGGCTCTGACTGCGTCCTGTAAGTGCATTGGTTTCTGTTTTTTGGCATGGATGGTAAGTTTTCTGATGCTGCTTTTTTCTAGTAGTTTTTGTAAAATTTAGCAGTGTTCAAACTTTGTATTTCTACATCCTTAAACCAGAAAGTTATGCCACAAAAAATAATTAATAAATAACATTTCCACATTTCTACTTTACATCAGCACAATTTTTGAAACATTATTTTTTTGTTTGGAAGTTAGAAGGCTAAAAGTTTATCAGGAATTTATCATTTTTTTCAACATTTACAAAACCAATTTTGGACCACATCACATTTGTAGTGACTTTGAGTGGACTATGTGACAGGAAATACCCAAAAGTTGCATCATTTTAAATACTGCACTCCTCAAAGTACTCAAAACCACACACATAAAGTTTATTAATCCTTTAGGTTCTTCACAGGAGATAAAGTAATGTGGAAGGTAAAAAATTAAAATTTTACTTTTTCTGAGAAAGATGTTGCTTTAGTCAAAAATACTGCATCTTCATGGGGGTAACAGAAGAAAATGTACCACAAAATTTGCCGTGTAATTTATCCTGACCACATCAATACCTCATAACTGGTGGAAAATTACTGTTTGGGCACATGGCCGAACTCGAAAGGGAATGAGCATCATTTGACTTTTTGAATGCAACACCATCTGGAATCGATAGCCGACACCATGTCGCATTTGCAGAGCCCATGATGAGTCTAAACAGTGGAACCCCCTACAAGTAACCCCTATTTTGGAAACTACCCCCCTTCAAGAATTTATTTAGATGTGTGGTGAGCACCTTAAACCCTCAGGTGCTTCCCAGAATTTTAGAGCATTGAACTGTAAAAATGAAAAAAAATAAAAAATCACATTTTTTTCCACAAAAGTGTAGCTTAAGCCCCAATTTTTTTATTCTCACAATGGTAACAGAAGAAAATGCACTGTATAATTTGTTCTGAAATTTCCCTTGAGTACATCCACATTCCATATGTGATTGCAAACTACTGTGGGTGTGTGGATTATAAGGTAAGGAGCAGCATTTTGGCTGGTATAGATTGTGAATGCTATGTTGCATTTCAAGAGCTCCTGACAAGTCAAAACAGCAGAAACCCTTACTAGTGACTCCATTTTGGAAGTTACACCTCCCAAGGAATTCATCTAGGGTAAAAGTGAGCATTATTAACCCCTAGGCACAATTTACAGAATTGTATACAATTGGATCGGTAAATGGAAATGATAATTTTTTCCACTTAAATGTTGTTTTGACCACAACTTTTTAACCCCTTAACGACATAGGACGTTGTGCAACGTCCTGTGTTTCTGCCCGTTCCCGACACAGGACGTTGCACAACGTCCTGGCAGATTTGAGCTGCTGCAGCTCCTGTGAGTGGGGTCGCTCAGGTGTCACAGATGCTGCTGCTCTGTGACAACCTGCAGATGACCCCACAGGGGGTGGATTAACCCCCCCGTGCCCAGGACCCCTCCGATCGGCAGTTTAAAAGTGAAACTGCCGATCGGAGGGAATCGGAGGGAATCACAGGGATTCACCCCTCCAGATCTGATTGAAGCTCTCCAATCAGATCTGGAGGGGCGGATCGGCAAGTGCCCACCCCTCCACAGCCCCCTCCAGCACCAGGACCTACAGGGGCCCCCCAGAACCGCCCGCCCCCCTCTATTGTTATGTATATGTCGGCGAGCTGCAGCCGCGGCTGCGCCCGCCGACCACAGTGCCTGGTCCCCTCCTACGGCTTCCCCCTAGGCAGGCTCCCCCTAGGCAGCCCCCCTCCAGGCAGCCCCCACCCTCACCTCCTACGGCGGGCTGCACACATCGGTGCACCCGCCGCTGCGTCCGGCTGTGCAGCTCCTCTGCCGGCCGGTCGGTGGCCCCGCCTCCTCTCCCCGCCTCCTCTCCCGGCCTCCTCCTGCTGATCGGTCTATCAAGAGGGAGGTAAGTATGTATGTTTGTATGTATGTATGTATGTATGTATGCATGTATCTATGTATGTATGTATGTATGTATGCATGTATCTATGTATGTATGAATGAATTGATGGATGGATGGATGATGGATGGATGGATGGATGGGTGAATGGATAGATGGATGGGGGGTGTATGCGTGTGCGTGCATGGACGTGAGCGTACATGAGCGTGCGTGGACGTGTGCATAGATGGATGTGTGCGTGGATGTGCGTGCGTGGATGTCAGCATGCGTGTGTGGATGTCAGCATGCGTGAATGTCAGCATGCGTGCGTGGATGTGTGTGCGTGGATGTGTGTGTGGATGCGCGTGGATGTGGATGTGCGTGCGTGGATGTGCGTGGATGTGTGCGTGCATGGATGTGCGTGCGTGGATGTGCGTGCGTGGATGTGCGTGCGTGGATGTGCGTGCGTGGATGTATGTGGATGTGGGTGCGTGCGTGGATGTCCGCGTGCATGCGTGGATGTGGATGTGCGTGGATGTGCGTGCGTGGTTGTGTGCGTGCGTGGATGATGGGTGCATAGGTGGATGGATGGGTGCAACAAGGGATCAAGTGTCCTCTTGTTGTAGTCTCTGGGATCATAGTCATGGTGCACTGTATGACAGATCATTGTCATACAGTGCACCATAACTCTGACCCCAGAGGCTGTAGGAAGAGGACACTTGATCCCTTGCTGCAGTCTCTGGATTGAGCACAGGCGATCGAGCGTCGTGGGACCTTCGTTGTGGACTACGTCGGAGGCGATCGAGCGTCGTGGGACCTTCGTTGTGGACTACGTCGGATCTTTATAATAAAGATGGAGTCCGAATTTTGTTTGTGTTTTTTTTTCAAATAAAAAGATTTTTCTCTGTGTGTATTTTCTGACTATTTACCAGAGATTCCTAATGGCGGGTCTAACATTGGCCCTATATTATGAATCTCGGGCTTAGTGCCAGCTGCCAATAAAAAGCTGGCATTAACCCCTTTATTACCCAGTTCGCCACCGGCACCAGGGCAACTGGAAGAGTCTGGGTACAGCGCCAGAAAATGGCGCTTCAATGAATGCGCCATTTTCTGGAGCGGCTGCGGGCTGCAATTCGCAGCCTGGGGGGCCCAGAACGCTTGGGCCTCTCCATGCTGCGGATTCCAGCCCCCAGCTGCCTAGTTGTACCTGGCTGGACCAAAAATATGGCGGAGCCCCACGTAATTTTTTTTTCTAGAATTAGTTCTAGAAAAAAAAAAAAAGGGCTTTGCTGTATTTTTGGAAGCCAGCCAGGTACAACGAGGCAGCTGCGGTTGGTGGCAATCCGTAGCTGCCAAGTTGTACCTGGCTGGACCAAAAATGTGGTGGAGCCCCACGCCATTTTTTTTCTAGAATTTAGTCCTAGAAAAAAAATAAAAATGGGCTTCGCTGTATTTTTGGTTGCCAGCCAGGTACAATGAGGCAGCTGGGGGTTGCTGGCAGTCCGTAGCTGCCAAGTTGTACCTGGCTGGACCAAAAATATGGCGGAGCCTCACGCCATTTTTTTTCTAGAATTAGTCCTAGAAAAAAAATAAAAATGGGCTTCGCTATATTTAGATGCATAGTGAACACTTTGAACCCCCAGGTGCTTCACAAATTGATCCGAAAAAAGAAAATTTGTGTGAAAAAAAGTACTTTTTCCTTATTACGGATCAATTTGTGAAGCACGTGGGGGTTGAAAGTGCTCACTATGCATCTAGATGCATTCCTTGGGGGGTCTAGTTTTCAAAATGGGGTCACTTGTGGGGGAGCTCCAATGTTTAGGCACACATTGGCTCTCCATATGCGACATGGGTCCGCTAATAATTCCAATTGTTAGCGGACACCATGTCGCGTATGGAGAGCCCCTGTGTGCCTAAACATTGGAGCTCCCCCACAAGTGACCCCATTTTGGAAACTAGACCCCCCACGGAACATATCTAGATGCATAGTGAGCACTTTGAACCCCCAGGTGCTTCACAAATTGATCCGTAAAAATTAAAAAGAAAATTTGTGTGAAAAGAAAAGTACTTTTTCCTTCTTACGGATCAATTTGTGAAGCCCATGGGGGTTCAAAGTGCTCACTATGCATCTAGATGCATTCCTTGGGGGTCTACTTTCCAAAATGAGGTCAATTGTGGGAGAGCTCCAATGTTTAGGCACACATGGGCTCTCCATATGCGACATGGTGTCTGCTAATAATTCCAATTGTTAGCGGACACCATGTCGCGTATGGAGAGCCCCTGTGTGCCTAAACATTGGAGCTCCCCCACAAGTGACCCCATTTTGGAAACTAGACCCCCCAAGGAACATATCTAGATGCATAGTGAGCACTTTGAACCCCCAGGTGCTTCACAAATTGATCCGTAAAAATTAAAAAAGAAAATTTGTGTGAAAAGAAAAGTACTTTTTCCTTCTTACGGATCAATTTGTGAAGCCCATGGGGGTTCAAAGTGCTCACTATGCATCTAGATGCATTCCTTGGGGGGTCTAGTTTCCAATATGAGGTCAATTGTGGGGGAGCTCCAATGTTTAGGCACACATGGGCTCTCCATATGCGACATGGTGTCCGCTAATATTTCCAATTGTTAGCGGACACCATGTCGCGTATGGAGAGCCCCTGTGTGCCTAAACATTGGAGCTCCCCACAAGTGACCCCATTTTGGAAACTAGAGCCCCCAGGGAACATATCTAGATGGGTTGTGAACATTTTGAACCCCCAAGTGCTTCACAAATTCATCTGTAAAATTGAATAAGTACTTTTTTTTCCACAAAAAATTTCCATTTTCATTTGTACAGATTATGTTGTGAAGCACCGGGGTGTTCAAAATGCTCACCACCCATCTAGATAAGTTCCCTGGGGTGTCTAGTTTCCAAAATTGGGTCATTTGTGGGGGAGCTCCAATGTTTAGGCACACAGGGGCTCTCCAAACGCAACATGGTGTCCGCTAACAATTTGACTGAAAAATCAGCTCAAATTGTTAGCGGACACCATGTCGCGTTTGGAGAGCCCCTGTGTGCCTATACATTGGAGCTCCCCCACAAGTGACCCCATTTTGGAAACTAGAGCCCCCAGGGAACATATCTAGATGGGTGGTGAGCATTTTGAACCCCCAGGTGCTTCATAAATTAATCCGTAAAAATTAAAAAGTACTTTTTTTTCCATAAAAATTTTCTTTTTTCATTTTTACAGATTAATTTGTGAAGCACTGGGGTGTTCAAAATGCTCACCACCCATCTAGATATGTTCCCTGGGGTGTCTAGTTTCCAAAATGGGGTCACTTGTGGGGGAGCTCTAATGTTTAGGCACACAGGGGCTCTCCAAATGCAACATGGTGTCCGCTAACAATTTGACTGAAAAATCAGCTCAAATTGTTAGCGGACACCATGTTGCATTTGGAGAGCCCCTGTGTGCCTACACATTGGAGCTCCCCCACAAGTGACCCCATTTTAGAAACTAGTCCCCCCAGGGAACATATCTAGATGGGTGGTGAGCTTTTTGAACCCCCACGTGCTTCACAAATTCATCCGTAAAAATGAAAAAGTACTTTTTTTTCCACACAAATTTTTTTTAGCCTAAATTTTTTCATTTTCACATGGGGAACAGGATAAAATGGATCCTAAAATTTGTTGGGCAATTTCTCCTGAGTACAGCGATACCTCATATGTGGTCATAAACCACTTTTTGGGCGCACGGCAGGGCTCAGAAGGGAAGGAGCGCCATTTGACTTTTTGAATGGAAAATTAGCTCCAAAAGTCAAATGGCACTCCTTCCCTTCTGAGCCCTGCCGTGCGCCCAAACAGTGGTTTATGACCACATATGAGGTATCGCTGTACTCAGGAGAAATTGCCCAACAATTTTTAGGATCCATTTTATCCTGTTGCCCATGTGAAAATGAAAGAATTGAGGCTAAAAGAACATTTTTATTAGAAAAATTAAAATGACCATTTTTTCCTTCCACTTTGCTTTAGTTCCCGTGAAGCACCTGAAGGGTTAATAATCTTCTTGAATGTAGTTTTGAGTAGCTTGAGGGGTGCAGTTTTTGGAATGGTGTCACTTTTGGGTGTTTTCTGTCATGTACACCCCTCAAAGGGACTTCAAATGTGATGTGGTCACAAAAAAAATGGTTTTGTAAATTTTGCTGGAAAAATGACAAATTGCTTATGAACTTTGGACCCTTATAACGTCCGAACAAAAATTTTTTTTTTTTCCAAAATTGTGCTGATGTAAAGTAGACAAGTGGGAAATGTTATTTATTAACTATATTGTGTCACATACCTCTCTGGTTTAGCAGAATAAAAATTCATAATTTGAAAATTGCAAAATTTTCAAAATTTTTGCCATATTTTTGATTTTTTCACAAAGAATCGCAAAAATTATCGACCTAAATTTAATACTAACATGAAGCCCAATATGTCACGAAAAAACAATCTCAGAATCGCTAGGATCCGTTGAAGCGTTCCAGAGATCTAACCTCATTAAGGGACACTGGTCAGAATTGACAAAAATGGCCTGGTCATTAAGGTCAAAATAGGCCCGGGGGTGAAGGGGTTAATTATCAAAAGGGGTAATGGTAGAAAACAAGCAATATAATTTGTTATGAAATTTTGCCAAAACCTCTTATGTGGTTGAAAACTACTCTTGATGCACAGTACAATGCTCAGAAACGAAAGAGGGCTATTTGGACTTCAGCTTTTGCTGGTATGGTATGAGCGTACCATATCACATTGGCAGAGCCCCTGGTGCCAGAACAGCAAAACCACTCCCCATAAGTGACCATTTTACAAACTAAACCACTTAATTATTTAGGGGTGCCATAATAATTTTGACATAAACTCTCCTTCTTTGGCATCACTGAAACCTGGCTCACCCCCTCTGACACAGCCTCTCCGGCTGCACTTTCTTATAGCGGATTCCATCTCTCTCACACCCCTTGCCCTAGCAACAAACGTGGTGGAGTTGGCTTGCTCCTGTCCAATAAATGCTCCTTTACCTCAATCCCACTACCACCCTCCGCTACCCTTCCCTCGTTTGAGGTGCACTCCATCCACATCTACTCCCCTCCAACCTCCAACTGGCTGTCATCTACCGCCCCGCAGAGCTAGCCATCACCACTTTTCTTGACCATTTCACCACCTGGCTACTCTACTTTCTTTCCCCGGACATCCCCACTATCATCATGGGTGATTTCAACATCCTCATTGACAATTCCACCTCGGCTGCCTCTAAACTTTTATCACTGACTACCTCTTTTGGCCACAACTCAATGGTCCTCCATGGCCACTCACAAAGATGGCCACATGCTGGACCTTATCTTCACCCGCCTCTGTTCCCTTACTAACCTCTCAAACTCACCCCATCTCCCTGTCTGAGCACAACCTACTGACATTCTCTTAACTCTCATCTCCTAGTGCATAACTCCCACTCCACAAACGCACAAATCCTCACAGAAATCTCAAACACTCTAATTTATACTCATTCTCTGAGTCCCTTCTCCCTCTCACAGACAAGTCTTCCTTACATGACACAGATGCAATTGCCACTTTATATAATACCACAATAACAGCAGTGCTCAATTCATCCGCCCCCTCACACATAGCAAAAATCGCACAATTAACAGGCAACCCTGGCAGACCAGCTTGACCAAAGAACTGAGATGGGCCTCCAGGTTAGTTGAGCTTGAAAAGATGGAAGAGATCCCGTTCTGCCGAACACTTTGTCGTATACAAGCAGTCCCTCACCAACTTCAAATCTACGCTAACCGCCACAAAATAAACTTACTTTTCATCTCTTATATCCTCCATGTCTCACAACTCTAAACAGCTTTTCAACACTTTCAATTCTTTACTCCGTAACCCAGCACCTCCTCCTTCTCCTCTCATTTCTGCTGAACACTTTGCCTCTTTCTTTAAGCAAAACATTGATAACATCAGAGAAAGTTTTGACCTGCAGCCCAGACTCATCACTGGTCAGCCATGTTCTTCCAAAACCAGCTTCTCCACTATGACAGAAAATCAGCTCTCCTCCTTCTGTCAAGATCACATCTACTACTCGCATTCTTGACCCGTTCCCATGCCACCTCATCCCCAACCTCGCCACAGTCTTCATTTCAGCCCTAACACATCTCTTCAACCTTTCACTTACAAATGGTGTCTTCTCTTCACTCTTCAAACATGCCTTAATCATACCCATCCTCTGTGTCTAGCTATCACCCGGTATTACTTCTTCCTTATGCCTCAAAATTGCCAGGACAGCATGTTCATCTTGAACTGTCCTCCCAACTCTCCTCCTGTTCCCTCTTTGATCGGTTACAATTCGGCTTCCGACTGCATCAGTCTACTTAAACTGCCCTAACTAAAGTCACCAAGGACCTACTAACCGCCAAGAGCAAGGGACATTACTCTGTCCTCCTTCTCCTGGACCTGTCTTCTGCCTTTGACACTGTAGACAAGTGATTCCCAAAGTGGTCCAGGTGGACCCCCAGGGGTCCACGAGAGACTCGAAAGCGGTTTATGTTGGCGTGAAAAAAAATGGGGGTTCACAAGTTGTAAGTGGGGGTCCACGAAAATTTATCTGGTTTCGATAGTAAAGAACAAAAATGTTGGCTTGGCTTTACCTATCAATGTAGGCAAATAATATTTTGAGGAGGTTAGCGACTGTTACTTATAAAAACTTGCATATTCGATAATCAGGACAACGCATGCCGCCCGCCCGCAACGCTTGTTCAGACGTGCAAAGGGACGAAATACGACTTGTGCTGTGCTTGCAATCTTGTATGAGCTTGTTTGATTCTTCACCAATATAAATACGAATGCCAAAAACAAAGGTTACTGATTTATTTCCAGAATTTTGAAAAGAAAAGTGTAAGTGAATCAATGTCAATGTTTGCCAGTGCTGGAAAAAGTAAGTACCTGCCTATTTGTTATACATACTTATATTTTATATTGTGATTTAAATACATAATCACCAATCGGCTCTGTCAGAGACTTCCAGCGCTTATGTCGCTATCCCACAATTCCAAGCGCCGACCAGAAGTCATTGATCTTTGAATATGGCAATGGCTGCACTCCCACCCATCACCTCCGCTGCACACATCTCTGCAGCTCGATCACCCCCGCCAGGTCCCTGCACCCTGCAGAATCCCCCTTGGTGCCCCTCAAAGCCGTCGCCACTGCAGATTAAACACAATTTGAATTTGGAGGACCTGT
The DNA here is from genome assembly GCA_033576535.1 of Allobates femoralis. NCBI lineage: Eukaryota > Metazoa > Chordata > Amphibia > Anura > Aromobatidae > Allobates > Allobates femoralis. The sequence goes on from JARQOC010000002.1 coordinate 176,260,286, forward strand.
CATGATGTCAGAGTCATGGGCGGAGTCACAGATCACATGACTGACATCATCAAGGGTCCTTTGCACGGACCACACAAGGGAGCACAGAGACAGCAAAAGGAGGTAAAGAAATAGCACACACACAAGGGAACACAAAAGAGATAGCACACACAAGAGGGGGAAAGAGACAGCTTACAGCACACAAGAGGGGAAAGAGACAGCTCACAGCACACAAGGGGCAAAGAGACAGCTCACAGCACACAAGGAGGGGAAAGAGACAGCTCACAGCACACAAGGGAGGAAAGAGACAGCTCACAGCACACAAAGAAGGAAAGAGACAGCATACAAGGAGGAAAAGAGACAGCATGCAAGGAGAAAAGAGAGAACGCATAGAGGGGGAGACCGCACAGGGGGAAGACGGCTCAAAGAAGAGAGCATATGAAGGAAGAAGACAGCACAATAGGGAAACAGGTCAAAAGAGAGTGTACAGAGGGAAGAAGATGGTGCAAGGGAGAAAGAGAACGCACAGGGGGAGACGGCTACCGCCCCCAGCTCCACAGAGCCTGACCATCGTGATGACACCACCCTCCCGATGCAATAGCATCGGGCCTATTTCTAGTAATATTATATTTGTTATGTTTGCGTGTAGTAGGTAAGTAATAAAAATTAAATACTGAACAGGGCCATTATTCGATACTGCTATAATATAACAGAAAGCCGAGAAAGATTGAGCTTTTAATACTATTTATTATAAAATTAGTTATTTACCCAACTGTGGTGATTCACTAAAGGAGAGATATATGATTGACCTGCATATTTGTACATATTTCAGTGGCCTCGTAGTTGCTAATGCTAAATGACTAAAAATATTTTCATAAATCGTCGTGTCTTTATGTACCACTCGTAATGTACATCAAAGTAATAAATAAATCATTAAAATAGTGAAGTTTTGATGTCAAAATATTCTTTAAAAGTATTTTGTCTCGAATTTACAGAAATGTATCAAAATATAATTAATCAAAAAATGTTTTATATTACATTACGATAGGCTCAGCCGTTGTGTGAAAACCTCTATATGGGTCTTAGCGGTTTATTGCTTTTAATAATTAAAATCAGTTTTTTTCATTGCAATAATTAATTAGTCCTATTCTATTCTGTTAAAATCGCCTTATGATTACCAAAACAAACATTTTTTTCTTTACAGGTAGGTAACTGATATGAAACATGGCTGAATCTAAGAAGAAATGTCGACAGTACAGTGAGTATGTGAAATTTGGTTTTCTTCCATCAAAGGCAGACAAACGATTGCCCATATGCCTTTTATGCAACAAAGTTTTGAGCAATGACGCTATGAAACCATCGAAGCTCGAAGATCATCTATGAAGATGTCATTCTGATAAAATAGGTAAAGATTTAAAATATTTTCAAACATTGAAGGAAAAATATGAAAAGAGACCCACCGTGCACAGTATGTTCGTTTCAACGTCTCAAAGTAACGATGATGGCTTGCGGGCATCTTACTATATCTCATTGCTTATAGCGAAATCTGGAAAATCATACACCATCGGAGAACAGTTAATTTTACCAGCTGTTGAAGAGATTTTAAAAACGGTTCTGCACAAACCTCCATTTGACGTACTCAAAAGAATTTCTATGAGTAACAACACTGTACAAAGACGTATTGATAAAATGAGCTCTGATATTGAAAGCTTCTTGTGTAATTATCGGCAAACAACTCATTTTTCTATTCAACTGGACGAGTCAACTTTACCTGGTAATAAAGCATTATTATTGGCATATGTTCGATTTGTTATGGACGAAGAAATCCATGAAGAGCTGCTATTCGCAAAAAACTTTGGAGACGGACATTAAAGGCGAATCAATATTTAATGTCCTGAGTTATTTTTTTTAAGGAAAAATCGATTATATTTACAAACATTATTTCGGTAGCAGCAGATAGAGCTCCTGCCATGTTCGGGTGATATCGTGGGTTTATAAGCCATCTTAAAAGAATTATACCTGCTAGACGACTAATACCAGAGATACAGGTAACGGACAAAGGGATTTTTTTACAAAAAGGCAAACACATGCGGAAGACCCATGGCGAGGCTGCTGCACCCTAGGGGGGGCCCCACTTTTGTCTCCTCAATCAAATCGCCCAGGGGATGGATGGTTCACAGCAGTGAGGAAATTTCAGGGGTCTTTCAGGCCTTTTATTCTGAACTATATAATCTCAAAGGAAAGTTTGCCGACATGGACCCTTCTGCACTACGAAACAAAATAAATTCCTATATTTCAAAAATACAGATCCCGTCCTTGTCTGACGAGGACGTGCTCTCTCTTGAGGAAGATATTACGGAAGAGGAGATATCGGAAGCCGTTAAAGCCACTCCGATAGCAAAGAGTGCCGGACCCGACGGTTTCACGCCACAAGACACTACTCGGTGACTTGCTGCCTCATATGCTTCCGACATTTAAGGCACTGTTAGGGGGTGACACTTTTGCCCCCCAGGCTTTGGAGGCACATATTTGTGTGATTCCCAAGCCTAACAAGGACCTCACTGACGCAGCAAGCTACCGACCTATATCCTTGATAAATGTAGATGTCAAACTATTCACCAAAATCTTAGCAGACAGGCTTTCTCGGAAGCTCCCCTCCATAATTCATCTGGACCAGGTGGGCTTTGTCAAGAGTCGAGAGGCGCGGGACAACATTATTAGATCTCTTCTCCTTGTCGAGAGGGCTAAGATGTGGAAGTCCCCTCTATGTCTGCTGTCCATTGACACAGAAAAGGCCTTCGACAAAGTCCATTGGAGCTTTTTATGGGAGGCATTGGAGCACATAGCCCTGGGGCGCAGACTCCTGAACGGGATCCAGTCTCTATATTCCCGACCACCGACCAGAGTACGGATGAATGGGATTTTATCTGATCCTTTTCTAGTGCAGAATGGAACACGGCAGGGGTGCTCGCTCTCCCCCCTGCTCTATACCATTGTTATGGAGCATTTGGCTACAGCTATAAGAATTAATGATGACATTCGGGGATTGATAGTGGGGAGACCCATCATAAGGCAGCTTTATTTGCTGACAACCTCCTTTTGTATGTCGCAAATCCGTCCATGGCTTTCCCCGTGTTATTGGAGGAATTTGCGACATACGGCGACCTCAGTAATTTTAAAATAAATTATACCAAATCTGAGGCACTGAACATTTCCCTACCGCCTGCTGAGGTCCATTCTTTGCAGAGAGATTTTTCGTTCCATTCGTCTAAGATTTCCATCTCAATCACCGAGTCTTATTAGACAGGGTGGGGGCCCTCTTGAGGTCGTACAGCCCGCTGAAGTTGTCCTGGCTTGGCAGGATCCGAGTTATTAAAATGGACATTCTTCCAAGATTTTTATATATTTTTCAATCTGTACCCATTTGGCCGCATAGCTCATTCTTCCTCACGCTCAGTTCCCTGGTCTCTCGGCTTGTCTGGAACAGCACAAAGCCGAGAGTAGGTTACAGGATCCTCGCCGTTCCTCGTGAAGCGGGAGGGCTGGCCTCCCTGATTTTCGTAGGTACTGCCTCTCTGTGATCTTGGTCAGACTTTTGGACTGGAAATATAGGGCTGCGTCCAAACAGTGGGTTGAAATTGAGCAAGCGGACCTAGACGTACCTCTACATTACCTCCAGTGGGTCCCCCCACAGACTATTTATCACACTAGACGTTTGTTTTTTCTTACGAAAGAGATGCTTAAAGCATGGTGGACGGCCCTTAGGGTCTTACCTGACGTTCCGTCGGCAAGCTCCCTGACTCCACTCTTTCATAACCCAGCTTTTCCCCCAGGGATGACTAGCTCTACTCTTCTGCTATGGAATAATTGGGACGATGTTCACGTAGGCCAGGTCCTCCAAGATGGAGAACTCCCATCGTTCATTGTTCTGCAAAATCTTTCTTCGGACCGGGCTCTGAAGTGGTGGGAGTATCTTCAGCTGAGATCCTTCCTTGGATCGGCCGCCTTCCCTCGAGGTCCAAATATTAGCATGACCTCCATGGAACAGCTTTTTGCAAATGAAGAGGCCCCGGATGGAGGGATCTCGGTTATTCACCAAATTCTGTCCACAGCGGCAGACGCCGAGACCCAGGGATACCGACTGGCCTGGGAGAGGTAATTGGGATGGGCCATCCCGGATACTGAATGGAAGAGAAGCTTTCTTATGACCCAAAAGACTTCCAGCTCAAGTGATGCCCTGGAGAAAAGTTTCAAATTACGTTTCCGTTGGTACCTCACTCCAGACAGGCTGCATAAATGCTTTCCGGACACCTCCAACCTTTGCTGGCACTGTGGAACCGAGGAGGGCACCATGCTACATGTCTGGTGGGGCTGCTCCTTCATTAGTGGTTTTTGGTCAGGGGTGTTCAGGAATTACGGTCTGGTTACTGGTAAACAAATAAAAGGCTCTCCTGAGATGGCCCTACTTTCTTTGCTCCCGGGTTCGCTGAGGTCCCAGAAGAGAGACATTGTCAGATTTTGCCTCTGTGCGGCCCGGTCGGTGATTCCTCATCACTGGAAAGAACAGACCCCGCCCTCAATTTTTGAATGGTATACGGAGATGGAATCTCTTTGCCGTCTTGAGGAGTTGTCAGCCGGGCTCGAGCAGACTCTTCCCCAGTTCACCATGGTGTGGTCTGAATGGATCCTTTTTAGAGACGCCCCTAACTTTTGCGATCTGTTCTCTTAGTTCTTACTACGCTGCGGAGGCCTTTGTCTAACATCTCACTATTGGGACTGTTGGCTGAGAGAGCTGTACCTTTCTTGATCTCTGAATACATCTATCTTTTCTTCTATTATTCTGAATCTTTCTTCTTCATTTCTACTCCCCTCCCTATTTCTCCCCCTTTCTCCCTAGACGACCAGATAGTTACAAATATGTCTTGTGTTGTTTTCATTTCCCTCCCTTCTCCAGCTCCCACATATACTTATGCTGGGAGATTGAGAATTTCTTGGTGACTTCCCAAATAGTGCATTTTCCTACAGATTGCACACCCGTTCTCTATATGTGAACTGCGATTGTTCTGGTGTTGCTGCACTAGAGTGCTGTAGAGGGGTTATTGCATAGCTTATCCTATGTACTCCAGCCTCCTGTGTTCCATTTTATGGATGTCAAACCTTAACCCTGTTATGTACTTTATACTTCTGTAGTTTATACTCTTGTATCAATGTCTCTTACCATTGTTATAAAATCTCATAAAATCTAATAAAGATAAATTTAACAAAAAAAAAAAAGAATTATACCAGAAGTAACTGCAATTCACTGTGTCATCCACCAACAACACCTGGTAGCGAAAAATTTGAGTAATAGATTGCACCAATCGCTTCAATTTGTGATTAAACAAAATAAATTGTTAACAAAATAAGAATCAATGCATTGAATACCCGTTTATTTGCACAATTGTGCAACAAAAATAATAAAGACTTCCAACGATTGCTCTTACATACTGAAGTACGCTGGTTGTCGAAAGGTGCATGTTTAACAAGATTTTACTCACTTTTTGAATCAGTTTTAGGGTATGTGCACATGGTCCGGAGGAGCTGCGTGTTGGACGCAGCTCCTCCAGACCTGAGGGAAGCCGCGGGTGGCCGCAGGGAGACCGCAGCTGCCCTGTACTCACCGTGTGCGGCGGGTGCGGGGCGGCTTCTCCCTGCAGTCACCCGATGGGAGCCGCTTCCGATTCCGCAGCATGAAATAAACATGCTGCGGAGGAGCGGACTCCCGGCAACCCGCACCGCAGCTCCAAACACGCTGCGGGCGGGTTAAGCATAGTGAGGATGGGATTTCTTGAAATCCCATCCACTATGCCTGTACTGTACTACGCAGCGTTTTGGACGCAGCGCAAAGACGCTGCGTCCAAAACGCTGTGTTTCCTGATCGTGTGCACGCACCCTAATGGTACCTTTACACGCCGCTACTGTATGGTGGCAACAACCGGGTACATGAGAGAAATGTATCTTGCACCGCCAATTCAACCCGTGGTAGCGGCGTGTGAAGACGGTTGTAGCCACCCGCCAGTAGCGGCACCTGTTTCCGAGCACTGCCCTAAAACAGGTGGCTACCCAGGCGATTGTAGCGACCTGTATCGGCGTGTAAAGAAGGAACAGAATGGTTGTTTCTACACCATGCTATGTACCTGGTATGTGCCTGGGGCGTGACACAGCCTCTGGGAAACCACCCCCCTTCAGCGATCATTGGTGGAAGCTCCTGCATTACGATTGGTTGTTGCTGCATAGGGCGGCATATTTAAGGAGCTGACCAGTCACACTACACAATTGCTTGAGCGTCATGTATTAATCAGCCTCCTGCGCTGCCTGGCCAATCATGATGTTATTGCTTTGTCCTATCAGCTAAACGGACGTCTCGTAATCCACAATTGTGGCACGCCTATATGTTGTCCCTGCTGCACCAGGTCCGCCCATATTAGCTTGTTGTAGCGGTGTGTAAATGAGGTAAGGTGCTCAGAAGGTAACTTGAGACACCCGGCGGTGTATCTAGAGATAGATGTAACCTACTGTAGCGCACCTTGTTGCGGCGTGTAAAGGCGGTGCGGGTGCCGTTTGTAACCGTTTGTGCGTGCTCGTGCACGTGAAGTATCCGGTTGTTGCCACCATTCAGTAGCGGCGTGTAAAGGTACCATAAGAGTTTCTGGAAAGTAAAGATACAGATTTAAAAGAAAACCTGATCAAATTGAAAGCAGACATCGCGTATTTGACAGATTTGTTCAAAAAATTTAATGACATTAACTTGCAGTTACAAGAGGACAGCCTAAATTTAATAAAAAACAAAGGGTTTCATTTTGGCTTTTATTGAAAAATTGAAATTTATGAAGCAAAATATTAGTTGGCGTGAATTCTCCCAGTTTCCAAACTTGTGACAGGCAGAATGTCTTGATGAAGATATTCAGACATATGTTCAACATTTAAATGCCCTGCATGATGACTTCAAAAACAGATTTGAAGATATTCTGATGATGGAAATACCACCAAAGATCATAAATCCATTTGATGAAACGGAAGTGGTGAATGAGGTATTACAAGAGGAGCTACTCGAGCTTGGCAACAATGAGGAGCTGAAGGTGAAATTTAAAAAAGGCTATCAAACATTTGGCTGCAGGCAGAAATACCCGAAAAATATCCTGGGCTGTGGGACATTGCGTGAAAACTTTTGATAGCGTTTCCCTCGTCATACCTTGTCGAAAAAATTTTTAGTGTCGTTACAAACCTATTAACATAAAAAAGGAGCAGATTGAACATTACAGAATAGGGAGATTTGCGGTTATTCCTTACAAAACTGAAGTCAATCCATCATGTAAATCCCTCCCATTAAAATTATGACTATTTTTTTTTAATTGTTGATTTGCATTGTTGAAGTTACGTTACGTTATTAATGTTTAATTTTAATTCTATTAAGTCTGTAATCATATTATTTTAATAAATAAAGAAAATATACTATTCTTATTTTTAACCACTCCGAATTTAGGGTTGGAACTCAGCAGCGACGCAAATTTCCATCATTAGATCTAATCTTCACATTTTTTGACGAGTTTTGGGAATATGGTAGAAATGTAGCAGCAGGGGGTCCACCGAAACCAATAAAATTTTAAAAGTGGTCTATGAGAAAAAAAGTTTGAGAACCTCTGCTGTAGACCATTCCCTCCTATTACAGATGCTATCATCTCTTGGCATCACAGACTTGGCACTATCTTGGATTTTTTCATATCTAACAGACCGGATATTTAGCATCTTCCTCTCCCACACCACCTCCTCACCTCACCCCCTGTCTGTCAGTGTTCCCCAAGGCTCAGTTCTAGGACCCTTACTCTTCTCCATCTACGCCTTAAGCCTGGGACTGTTCATAGAGTCACACAGTTTTCAGTACCATCTCTACGCTGATGACATGCAGATTAGTGATGGGCGAATCCTAAATTACTCGGAATCGCTTGACTCTAGCGAGTCCGAGCACAGGACTCGCTACTCGTTGCGAGTCTAGCGAGTCCAATGTTAATGAATGGGGAAGCGAGTAATAGCGAGTAGTGTGAGATTTACAAATCGCAGATGTGTCTCGGAAGCTTCAGCCTGAAGCAATCCTAGTTTTGTCATTTATTTGCATTGCTCATTTACTTTGTAAGTAATCGCTGACTCGCACAGATAAGATCCTGTCTCCTCTGTACAGGCTGCCAGCTTCAGGGTCCTAGAGCCCGCCTGCTGCCTGATGTAGCAGTGCTGAGATTGTTCTCAGTCTGCTCATTCCCTGTGTACAGACATGAATGTCTGTGCACAGAGATGATGTAGCAGTGCTGAGATTGTTCTCATTCTGCTCATTCCCTGTGTACAGACATGAATGTCTGTGCACAGAGATGATGTAGCAGAGCTGAGATTGTTCTCAGTCTGCTTATTCCCTGTGCATAGACATCTATATTTATGCACAGGGGATGTAGCAGAGAGGACATCGCGTTTTGGACTGCGTCGGACGGAAGAGGATTTTTTTAATTAAAGATGGAGTCCCTAATGGCTTTTTTTTTTTATTTCTAATAAAAAATTTTCCTTGTGTTGTGTTTTTTTTAAAACAATTTAATAGAAATTCATGGCGGTCATGTCTAATATTGGCGTGACCGCCATAAATTTCGGGCTTAGGGTCAGCTGATAATACAAAGCTGGCCCTAACCTCTATTACCCAGCGTGCCACCGCTACCAGGGCCGCTGGAAGAGCGGGGTTCAGCGCCAGAGGATGGCGCTTCAATGAACGCGCCATCTTCTGGGGCGGCTGCGGGCTGCAATTTGCAGCGGGGGGTGCCCAGAAAGCTTGGGCATCCCTGCGCTGCGGATTCCAGCCCCCAGCTGCTTAGCTGTACCTGGCTAGACATAGAAATTGCGCGGAGCCCCACGCATTTTTTTTTAATTATTTCATGAAATTCTGAGATTCTGACTCTGAGACTCTGACTCTGAAATTCATGAAATAATAAAAAAAAAATGCGTGGGGCTCCGCGCAATTTCTATGTCTAGCCAGGTACAGCTAAGCAGCTGGGGGCTGGAATCCGCAGCGCAGGGATGCCCAAGCTTTCTGGGCACCCCCCACTGCAAATTGCAGCCCGCAGCCGCCCCAGAAGATGGCGCGTTCATTGAAGCGCCATCCTCTGGCGCTGAACCCCGCTCTTCCAGCGGCCCTGGTAGCGGTGGCACGCTGGGTAATAAAGAGGTTAGGGCCAGCTTTGTATTATCAGCTGGCCCTAAGCCCGAAATTTATGGCGGTCACGCCAATATTAGACATGACCGCCATGAATTTCTATTAAATTGTTTTAAAAAAAACACAACACAAGGAAAATTTTTTATTAGAAATAAAAAAAAAAGCCATTAGGGACTCCATCTTTAATTAAAAAAATCCTCTTCCGTCCGACGCAGTCCAAAACGCGATGTCCTCTCTGCTACATCCCCTGTGCATAAATATAGATGTCTATGCACAGGGAATAAGCAGACTGAGAACAATCTCAGCTCTGCTACATCATCTCTGTGCACAGACATTCATGTCTGTACACAGGGAATGAGCAGACTGAGAACAATCTCAGCACTGCTACATCATCTCTGTGAGCAGGCGGGCTCTAGGACCCTGGAGCTGCACAGAGAAGACAGCTGGACTCGGCTCGCAAAGAAACAGCAGTTATCTGCGAGTTTCCCTGCTATCACTGGCACAGTAGCCAGTGATTACTCGCAGAGTCTAATGCAAACAATGGCAATCCTAGTGTTGTCAGCGTTTCTGACAAAACTAGGATTGATATTGATTTGCATTGGACTCGTGCGAGTAATCACTGGGAAACTCGCAGAGTACCGAGTCCTGCGAGTCCCTTACTACTCGCCGAGTAACGAGTCCTAGTGAGTAGATTCGCCCATCCCTAATGCAGATCTACCTCTCTGGACCTGGCATCACCTCCTTACTGACCAAAATCCCACAATGTCTGTCAGCTATTTCATCCTTCTTTTCTGCTCATTTTTTAAAACTGAACATGGACAAAATATAATTCATCATCTTTCCCCCACCTCACTCTACCCCTCCACCAGATCTATCCATCAAAGTCAATGGCTGCTCACTTTTCCCAGTCCCGCATGCTCAGTGCCTCGGGGCGATCCTCGACTCTGCCCTCTGTTTCAAGCCACATATCCAAGCCCTTGCCACCTCCTGTCAACTCCAAGTCAAAAATATTTCTCGCATACATGTATTCCTTGACATAGAAACGTCAAAAACACTTGTGCATGCACTCATCATCTCCCGCCTCGACCATTGCAAACTCCTACTGTCTGGCCACCCCTCTAGCACTCTTGCACAACTCCAATCAAAACCTTAACTCTGCTGCCTGACTAATGCATCTGTCTCCCTGTTATTCCCCAGGCTCTCCTCTCTGCCAATCCTTTCACTGGCTTCGTATTTTCAGAGTCTCCAGTTCAAAACCTTACCTATGACATACAAAGCCATACATAACCTTTTTCCTCCATACATCTGTGACATGGTCTCCCGGTACTTACCTACACGCAACCTTCGATCCTCTCAAGATCTTGTAGATTGTGAGCCCTCACAGATAGCGTCCTCTCTCCTTCTGTACCTGTGTGCCATAAGTTGTCCATGTACTTTGTACCTGTCTTTGTATACCTTTTCAACATGTAAAGCGCCATGGAATTAATGGCGCTATAATAATAAATAATAAATAAAGAATAATAAATAAATCTTCTCCACTTCCCTCTTATCTCTTCTTTCCACAACCACATGCAAGATTTCTCCTGTGCTTGCTCCATACTCTGAAACTCTCTGCCCCAACACATCAGACTCTCGCCGGCCGTGGAAACTTTCAAAAGGAACCTGAAGACCCACCTCTTCTGACAAGCCTACAACCTGCAGTGATCCTCAGTCTACTTAACCGCCGCATGACCAGCTCTACCCTCTTCTAGTGTATCCTCTCCCATCGCTCGTACACTGTGAGCCCTCACAAGCTGTGTCCACCCGCCCTCTGTACTTGTGTGTGCCTTGTATTGCTCATGTTTATTGTAATTGTCAATGTTTGCCCCTTTTCACATGTAAAGCGCTATGAAATAAATTGCGCTATAGTAATAAATAATAATAACTGGTGTGTCAGAGAATTTTATACCATTGGATTGTAAAGAAAAAATAATTACATATTTACTACGAAAATGTTGCTTTAGCCCCAGGTTTTTAATTTTCAAACAGGAAAATGGTAAAAAATGGCACTGAAATTTGTCATTATGCCGAATGTGAAAATGCCCCATATGTGGCTGTACAGTACTTTTTAGGCACACGGTAATACTCAGGAGAAGGGATTAGCAAACCTTTGATGTTCGGATTCAGTTCAGTTCTCTGAACAGTTACATGCTTGCCGAATTGTTCAACAAACAGTTAACCGGGCATCCGAACCCCATTCAAATCAATAGGAGGCAAAATCAAGGCCTACAAAATACCTTAAAGAGGCACATAAGCTGTCAAACACAGCTCAAACTATTTACAGTGGAGTCCTGACTGTTTTCGGACAGACTTTAGCTTCCTACACTAAAGCTATGTGCCCACTGTGCTTTTCTGCTGCGTTTTTTTGCTGCGTTTTCAGCACCAAAAACGCATGACACACAGTTTTGTAATGAAAGTCAATGTGATTTTCAAAAAGCTGTGCCCACTATGTGCGTTTTTCAGTGGTGCCAAAAAAGCATGCATTTTTCAAAGTCCCTGTCAACTATCTTGTGCCTTTTTGGGCACAAAAACGCAGCAGAAAAGCACAGAGGACACATAGCCAAAAAGCATGCATGTTTTTTTGAAACATCTGCGTTTTTGAGGCTGGAAAAAAACAGCCCAAACAAATATGCACAGCGGGCACTTAGCCTAATACTTTGCTAGCTTCAGCGCCGCTGTCATACTCACCATCCTTCCAGGCCTGTTCATGAACCTCAGACATCCTTGTGACTTTCCTGAGATTGTCTCAGGTTACACAGCTGGTAAAATGCAGCAGGGAACACTGATGTGCGACCTGAGATAACCACAGTGGCGTCAGCGCTTGTAACACTAGCTTTCTCATGAGAGCTGCGATATCATGCGAGACATAACATACACATCTCACTGGCATCGTGAAACTCCATGTGTGAGAATTGGTGAAGTCAGGGAGTGCAGCGTAGTTCCAATTTGCAGGATAGACACTGTGTGACCCATGAAGTCTGAAGTGCAGTAATGTTTGTGATTGCACTGCTTGTCATACTTTCATGTGTGACTGCTCTCACAGTATATGGGGGATGCTTCCTGTGAATGTCACCCCACCATATTGCTGTAAGGCCTCGTGCCCATGGTACATTGTAGCAAAGTTGAGAGCTCAGAGTTCTGTGCCAATGTGTTTTATTTTCCTTTCAGATTTGGTGCTGGTTTTGGAGCAAAAAAAATATATCTGAACCACATGTGCAAGGAGAAAAAAATGAATGTTGGCACAGCACTTGTCATAAACTTTTCTGGCCTCAGGATAGACATACAGATTTTGATGCAGATTCTCAAAATATGCGTAAAAAAAGCATCAAAAATGCACCGTGGACACAGGGCCTAAGAGAGTCCAGGGAGAACCACAGTTGTGGTAAAAGGGCTCGAGGATTCCTCTTGCCCGCTGGCTACTTGCACAGAGACTTCTAGGGCAGATGTGGCCAACTACAATCCTCAAGGTCTGAAAACAGTGCAAGTTTTCAGGATTTTCTTAGCATTGCACAGGTGCTAATTTCATCACCCGCAGAAGTGATGATTCCAACACCTTGTGCAATGCCAAGGAAATCCTGAAAACATGTACTGTTTGCAGCCCTGGAGAACTGCACTTGGCCAACCTGTTCTACCAGAGTGTGTGTAGTGTCTTGTATTTCCATACCTAAGACTGTAAGGCCACGGCCTGTGACTTGTTCATCAATCTCTGTAGGGCAGTATCAAAGCACCTGTTTGTAGAAACAGTCTAGCACACAATGACTGAACTATAAGTCTCAAACACATACATAAGAATATGCGCAGGTATGATCTTTTCAAATTTTTATTCCATTACATCCACAGGATAAAGGTAGCAGGGAGGTGAGGAGGAGCAGACACAGGATGATGGCAGCTGTTTTGTGCTAGCTGGGGCTTCAATGGATCCTAACCAGGATTCGTTGAAGTGCCAGCTACCGCGAAACAGCTGCCGTTGTCCTGTGTCTGCTCTCCCTCCCCTCCCTGCCGCCTTTTTCCTCTGGATGTAACGGATTAAAAATTTGAAAAGATCATACCTGTGTTGACTGCCTTTTGGTTTCTTCTTTCTGCTTGGATTATTTGCAGCATCTGTTCCTTTGGAAATGAGCACCACCTAATTTCTGCTCCATCATGCCTGCATGTGTATGTGCTGAAGTGATAACCATATGGAGAGAGAAGTGCCCGGCTTCCTACTACATATCGCCTAGTCATATAACATCTCCTTGTTATGTGTGAGACCTATACAATGTATCCATATGCCTCTGATTTCATACAGTTGTATGGATGTAACAAAAAAGATATGGAATGCTCAGTTGGACTCAATGTGTACTACTTTAGAACTCTATGGATACTTAGCCTGTATAACAACACATGGATTCCATATGGTTCCATGCTAAAAAGCCATATAGGCAGCTCATCTGTGGGCAATTTCTTAACTGCATTATAGATTCATCATAGAGATCAATAGCTAGAACACCCCCCAAAATAAAATTGATCATTGCAAGCTATCCTGACAGCGAAATAATAGAGGTCCATACAATTATAAACCTCCAACAAATCTTAAAAAGAGCAGGAAAATTTGGCAGTATCACCTGTTTGCCGAATTCAGATGCCTGTAAAACATACAGTAATTTTGATAAATTATCTTGTAGATGTTCAATAAAAATTGCCTGTTTTTAAATTTGTTTCAATATCATATCTTGATTATTTAAGGAAGCCTGTAAGATAAATTGTTGTAAGATAATTGTTGCCCTTTCTGAGAGAAGCATGTGGTGGTAGTGACAGGCATCTGAATGCAGTCCGATATATCACTCTCACCCATAGACTTGCATAGGCGTGTGTGATCCGAGATATGCTGCCAATTGCAGCATGTAGCGATTTATTTCTCATGCTGAATTGGAATAAAAAAAAAACACTAACTGTCACTGTTCCATAGTATAACATTGGAGCGTGTGCTATCTGATAAAGCAAAGGTGGGGAACTCCAGGCCTCAAGGGCTGCCAAGAGGTCATGTTTTCAGGATTTCCCTAGTATTGCATAGGTGATAATATAACCAACTGCACTGGTGATGATTCCAACCCCTGTGCAATGCTAAGGAAATCCTGAAAACATGCACAGTTGGTGGCCCTTGAGGGCAGGGGTTCCACACCCCTGCAATAAAGCATCGGATAGCACTCCTCCGTGTTATATGCCAGTGTGAGTGAGCCCTAAGTATTACTAACTTTTGCTCTCAGAGGGCAGCATGATGTAGGTAACAGGTTCCCTTTAAAATTATAGCCCCAAAATATATGAATCCCAAATCACATGGAGTAACAGCTCTGCTGGTCACACTATGTGATTGTTATTAGTTTGTTCAGGTTTTTGAACCTGGCCATAAATAAATACATTTTTGGTGCACCATAAATAGTACGACATATATATTAGATGAGCTTGTATGTGCAGTATACAAAATTAATGTATCCAATTTAATAACAGCTGGAGATGCTGCTGATACACACTGAATAATTCTAACTCTTTTAATAATTGTTAGAGATTTGAGAGAAAATATGCTGGTCTACACTCTAAAATCAATTTCATATTTAGAAAAGGATTTGGGTTAGTTCTAGTTTTATTTGACAATTCTGTAGACCGGTTTCAGTACCAGTTGTACACCTTCATCTAATCAATATTATAAAATATACTGAATATAAATAATGTATTCTGGTATTATTATAGCTAAAAAATGTTATAAAAAAAGACAAGTTAAAGGGAACCTGTCACCTAGTTTAAGCCCCCCAATCTGTCACTACCTGTCCCTGCACCTTCCTATTACTAATCTAACTATCCCTCTCTGTGCTATCTGTGTGCTGGGATGGTGTATAAAATACTTTTTATACTTACATGTTGTTATGGAAACAAAGCGGGGGCTACAGTAGCCCCCCTGGGCGTCCTCTTTTGCTGTCTGTCTGATGCATTGTGGGGCTGGCCACGTGGGACGGCCCGGGTCCCGGCGCATGCACAGTGCGCATATTGAAGCCGAGCCATCCCACGTGACCAGCCCCACAATGCACCGGGCTGGATATGACGCTCCGGCCCGTCGCAATACGATGAGAAGGGGCGAGAGAATTCAAACCAGAGAAGGATTTATAGAAGGTTATGAAGACGTCCATCGGGGCGTGATAAAGAGGGGACAGACTGCGAAAGAGGACGCCCAGGGGGACTACTAACAGTAGCCCCCCACTTCATTTCCATTACAACATGTAAGTATAAAAAGTATTTTATACACCATCCCAGCACACAGACAGCACAGAGAGGGATAGTTAGATTAGTAATAGGAAGATGCAGTGACAGCTTGGGGGGCTTAAACTAGGTGACAGATTTCCTTTGAAAAAATTCCATTTGGATGAACATTCAGCAGCACTTACTGTATTTTTTGGGCTATAAGACATACGTTTTTCCCCAAAACTTGGAAGGAAAGTGGTCTTACAGTCCAGATGTAGTATACTGTGGGGTGTGGCTGAGCGGTGTCACTGGAGTCAGGAGCAGGAATCCAGCGGCTGGAGCTATGACATGCACCTGCTATTTAAGGAATTAATATACCCTGCTCCTCACGTGCATAATCCCACCCTCCTCTGAGCACTCTGACAGTTGGTATCGAGAAGTGAGTGATTCTGGGCATGGGGTGCAGGGTATATATGCATAACCCACCAGGGCCGTGGGTTCCTCGGGACAGGTCCCTGCTTTTCTCGTCACAGGGGTATGTCACGGTAGTGACCGTGGACCGGTTCTGTTGCCCTGGGGGGACTGCAATTAAAAGGGGAAAAATGTTAAAAGGGGTAAAAATAAAATTAAAGTTTGTCAGGACACCACCTGCGTGTATGCGGCCAAATGTGACCGCCGCTGCTTGTCTCAGCTCCGGGGGATGGTGGTGTAGAGCAGCCAGGTGATGAGCCCTCCACGGGCAGGGCTGTTTTATTTCCTGGGCTGGTGATAATAGTCTATTGTGGGGTGGTTGTGAGGTAACTCTGGGGGTGCAACTTACTTCTCACAGCTGCACTTCGGATCTCTCAGCTTTGCAACCTCTTAAATGCTGGTATCTGTAACCATGGATGCTCAATAAAAGCTCTCACATAAGTTTCAAGTTCAACCAGGTACTTTATTCACTGCTGTAGTTTTTTAGTTTACACAGTCTCGGTTTCCTGCAGTGAGCGGTACCGGTAGCCTGTCAGCAGCTGAAATGGATCACCAAAAGCACCCCCTTTCTTAATTCCTTTCGAGTCTCTCTTCAGGACTGTTCACTACCTCAGGTCTAGCAGTCGTGGACTTTCCTGGGCATCCTCCCTTTGGATCCCTAGTCCTATGTGAGACCTTTCCTTTGGTGTGACAGTCTGCTCGGTTCCAGGCATAAAGACCCTTCACCTAACCGGTTAATCTGTGGCCAGGACATATAGCAGCCAACCACTTTTGCAGGGTCAGTACCCTGTCAATCGACCCAGTCCCTCGGTGTATCCGTAAAGCTGGTCTTCCACCTTGGACTCCTTTTCCACTACACATAGTCAGTCTCTTCAGCTATGTCAGGGGATTCAGCTAGGAATCCGGTTCCTCCTCCCCTTTACTCACCAGGAACTCCGAACCTGTGTGTGGAGCCCACTGGGACAGGTTACTCGGTACCGGACCGGGATACCATGGGAGTTATCACGGCGTTCTTTGTCTGGACCGTGTCCCGAGCCCACAAGTAATGGGGGGTATTTACAGGGGAGAAAGTTGTGACGCCACCCGCGGTATGTGGTCAGGGTGACCACCGCTGCTGCAAAACCTCCGGGGATGATGTTTGGCAGCAGGTGATGTAACGGCTCTCAACGGGTAGAGCTGGGTTCCCCAGGGAAGTAGAGATGGAACAGCTTGTGCGAGAGAATAGGGCTCGAGCGCAAGGATTACACAGACTCACGGTTTTGCAGTTTTCCAAGTCTTTACTGTAGATGGCATTCAGCAGAGTTCGGTCCACGGAGTCTGTACAGGGGCCAGGTTGCCCCCCACCCTGTCCACGTCCTTGGTTTCCTACTCCTGCGCTGTGTGTGTGTTGCCCTTCTGCCGCTTTAGCTAGGCTGCCGGCCCTGTCCCCCTCACGGGTACCAACTTGCTAGTCAACTTGAGTCCTATCTTTATGTTCCTGACCCCACCGCGTTGCTTCGCTGTGGTACAGTGAAGATATGTATTCTTCACTAATCCGGTGTTTTCTGTGCTGTTTGTGTCAGGCACTATTTCGGATCCGGTATCCGGTCTTTGCGCTCCTCCGGGGTGAGTTTCAGGGTAACTTAGTCTCCCAGATGTGTTCGTCTGCTTCTCCTATCTCCATTCCTCAGATCCTGGGTAGGCCTGGAAATGGACACTGGACCATGGGATGAGCCTAACGCAGCTCTTTGACACCCAGGTCCTTCTTCCTCAGTCCTCCTAGGAACTTAACTGTCCACTTCCTCTCCACAGCAGAATATATAGGGAAGCAGCTTTAGCTCACCCTTCTGGTCTGGGGGCTCTAGTGTAGTGCTGTGAGTTGTGTGGGGAATTAACCCTTGGTGATGTTACTGTGGCACATGAACCCTGGGGTGCCACATGTGCTCACCCTCGAGCCCTCCTAACATCTCTCTGAGGGTCAGTAGCCTCGGACCCGGTCAGTCTCTGATAACACCGGCCACCGGGTCCCGGTTTTCCTCTCTTGTTGTTAATCTCTTTCTCCTCTGTCACTCCCGTTTTCTCTTCCAGTTCCAACTAAACTGACTAACTGAGACAACTACTCCCTAAGGCAACTACTGTAGCTCCTCCCATTCCACAGGTGTCTCCTATAAGCTCCATCCACCACTAAGCTCTCTCCCACCTCTCCCTTGCCTGGCATAAAGTCCTAGGTATTCAGGAGAGTGTTGGGTGTTTGGTTTGGGGTACATGGTTCGCCATGTCAGCTGTTGTTTAATTCTGCGGCCACCGGTCCACAGGGTCGCTACACATGCAATAGACCTCATTCACTCGGCAGTGTTTTCTACGCTTGCAAAAAAAGGTACACGTGTCTTTAGAGTTGTAGATATGAGTGTCATCAGTTTTTGGTCAGTCTGTCATCAGTATTCAATCAGTGTTTTTGTCCTATAGAAAGATTTTAAGGCAAAAAAAACCTGCCTGCTGTAATCTAAGCTTTCCCTCCTACATCAACTCTCCATGAACTGCAGTGTGATGAGCATTGCATCGGTCTTTGTAGCGAAAAAAATATGTATCTGTAGGTGAAGAGAGACTGCAGTAGTTAATGGACATCTGTTAAATTCTTTGTCACTACTCAGGGGTCATAACCTGTGCTTATCTGAGCAGAATTTGTAGTCATCTTGTACACAGGATCTGAGACCGCAGGGGTGTCTTGCTGAGAAGTTTCAGAGGTTGTAGCTTTTCACAACTCAGATGTCTTCATAGGAATTGACAAATGGTCGCTAATGGCAGAGTCTTATATTCCATATTTGCTGTGGGAAAGAAAGGGCTGTGAGACAAAAAGCATTTGAAATATAATGTATTCATTGTTATATTAACCAGGGTCCAGTCACAGAACCAAGATTAGAATATTAAAATTAAAAGGCTGTGCTAGATATTTGACCTTAAGCTTAAGCCTATAAAAACGCTTGCAAACCAACAGAGAACGTTCACAGATTGGGGTCAGTAGAGCTGATGTGATCCATATGTCATCTTTCTTCCCCAGGAAGCAGAAGACATTAGACTCAAAAATTTAGGTATTCTGTAATTTTCTCCCTTCTATTTTAAAACGGTCTTACATATCTGTATGTTGATTTTATCTTTATCTTTTATATCTTTTTATTGTAAGCACTGTAACTTTTCATATTAAAGCTTAAAATTTGAATAAGTTGGATCCTTATATAATCTAAAACAGGGGTGAGGAACCATTTTTCTGCCGAGGGCCATTTGGAAATTTCTACAATCCTTCGCAGACCGTAAAAAATCATCACCTTCAAAATTACCCGCTATATTGGGTTAAATAATCAACTGCCCCCTAATGTGATGGCTGGAGCTGCTTCTCTTTGGTGTGAGTGATTTTGATCACTTTGCTTCTCAACTACTTTTCCAGGTTTGCTAGAGCCATAGACATCACAGCAGAGGCTGGGAGTATATACTTCACTCTGAGGACTGAGTCTTGGGCATAGAGATCACT
Source organism: Allobates femoralis (assembly GCA_033576535.1). NCBI lineage: Eukaryota > Metazoa > Chordata > Amphibia > Anura > Aromobatidae > Allobates > Allobates femoralis. The sequence continues at coordinate 176,279,719 of JARQOC010000002.1, forward strand.
GGAGAGCTATATTTATAGGGCAGACAGTTGGTAATACGCATCTGCTAGCCTGAGCACTGCAGTCCCCAGGAATCTGCCCGGGAGCCGCAAAAAGGTCGTCAAGGGCCGTATTCGGCCCTAGGGCCTGAGGTTCCCCACTCCTGCTCTAAAATAATCCATAGCCATTGGAGTGTGTGATCTAACTGGCAGACAGTAGTATTGTATTTCAGGGACTCCTCACCCTGTGTGTTTTGAGGAGTGGTGGCTGCATGTTGTGAAGCTGGGGAAATGTTGTCTGTTTCGCAGTGTAATTTACCGTATTTTTTGGACCATAAGACGCACTTTTTTCCTCCAAATTTTGCATCTTATGGTCCGAATGTAACTTGGGTGCTTGCAGTGGAGAAGGGGCAGTGGTTGACTATGAGCACAGGAGTCAGGAATAGGTCTCCACTGCAGGAATCAGACAGCTAGAAGACCATGTTAGCCAGCTGATTATACTACTGTAATATTCACTGCTCTGGGAGGCTCCTCACGCTCACCTGTCTGCGCTGGCTGTTCAGTGCCAAGAAGGGGACATGGGAAGCAGCTCATGATTGAACAGCAGACACACAGTTGCTCCATCCAGATTCCTTCCCCTCCCCTGGTTGTTATACTCATCTTCTGGCCTTTTTTATATGGTACTTTACCAACACATCTCGTGTCCCGCGCACCATCTTCCACTCATAGCTTCTGACTGGCCAGAAGTCAGCAGTTATGTCACAGGCACTCAGTGCATCTCTCTGAGAGTCAGAATGAGGCTCTCAGAGAGTTGTATTGAGCTGTGACCTCCAGCTTGCTCCATGAAATGCAGGAGCTGCCGGCAGGTCACAAACTGCCACATACCGACAGTACCAGAGTTTCGGATATAGCGGATGAAGCCGCCAGAGAGTGAATACAATTCGGGAACAGGGGACTTAGACTTAAAACATCACTCCAGTGGAGTAATGAAAAAGACACTGGAGTGGTGCTTTAAGGACACAGTCACACTTGCATATACAGTAACTCACCAAAGGTTTCATCACAGAGCCACAGACTGGCTGGAGGCTCTACAAACCTGTGGCTGTAAGCATGTACCATATTTCTATGTAACTAACACGCTCAGGTCAGGGGAGCCACCAGCCAGTCTGTGGCTATGTGATGAAATCTTCGGTGATCCATACACAAGTGTAACTGCATCTCAAAAGGAACCTGTGCTTTTTACAGGCTGACCGATCTGCAGGCAGTGTGTATCAGAAATTTGCTATAAGACTTCAGCAACATACAGTATATTTTTACCTGAAACACTGCAGCATTTCAAAGAAAAACCTACCATACTTTAAAAACCATCGAGACCAAACCGCACTGGAGACTGCTTGGATAGACGAGTTCCATTGAGTGACAATTTTTTACCACATTTTTTGCTTCAAATCTTTTTTTTCCCTATTTTCCTCCTCCAATACCTAAGTGCGTCTTATGGTCTGGTGCGTCTTAAAAATACAGTATGCACAATTTTCAGCATAGAACAGGGGTTGAGTGTTGGATTGAGTGAGAGGAGATAAATTAACCCTTGCAGTTGTACCCCAAATCACGTGCTGAGAAGCGGGTACATGACAGTCTTATACAAGACTTGATGACACAATGTGACTAGCCAATCTCAGTAATGCCAGTAGCCAACATAACTACAGCATTACCATGTATGCCTGGCAATAACCACTTGTTGATTGCCTAACAGCCGCAAAACATGTGGGGTTGGGACTCGAGCATGGTGTTTGAGCAACAACAATATTCAATGAGTAACATGAGTGTCAAAGAATCTTGATGCTCAATCGAGTATCCAGCAGTGGTGAGCACACTTGCTCAACACTATTGTTAAATCCTCCATTAAAATGTAAACAGCCTGCGAAAAAGAGAAAAAATTATATTAAGTATTACACTTTGTATGTACTCTCAACAAGAAATGGCAGCAGATAGATAAAGTTTTGCAATATTGCTCAAGTGCGTAAAAATAATCTAGCTAGAACTCGTGCATATGTCAGGCTTCATTAACAATATAAATTTAATTAACTTAGGATCATCTTTTTTTCTCCCTTCGTCTTATTGCCTAAAATACAACACTCATTAGGGGATACATGTTACTGATCATGGTTTTGTAATGGGATGATTAGGATAAAGTCTATCTCTGGCACAAAAAAGGGAAGAATCTGAAGTGATGTTCAAACAAGTCCACTTTATTTTTGTCTCATTCACAAAATAGCAGTATACAACTGATACATTCAACGTTTCGGCAATCATTGCCTTGCTCACGTTGTGCTACAGCTTGGAGTGAAGTGAGAATTCAATCCTTAAATAAGGATAGCGGTTGGGTGTGTTCCTGTGGGTGGCCAAGTAGCTATATGCCTTATATGGATTGGAGGGTCAAAGGATCTAGTTATAATTCAAAATAATCAATAAATGTTGACATGATCCTAAAATTAGTTGGATGCAGTTCAACTAAAGGATGTACCTCAAAGAAATATGATCACTGTATTTACTAGGGAGGCAAGAAGTGGTAAGGTATTATTATTAAATCCATACAGACATCAGGTAAATAAGGCTACTGGGCTCCAGGGAAAACCCACTGCCTGAAGACTGGGTGAATGCAGGTGGGGTTGTGCTGGTAGAGCTCCTATTTTGTGAATGAGACAAAAAAAAGTGGACTTGCTTGAACATCACTTCAGATTGTTCCCTTTTTTCTTGAGAGTATGCCAGAGATAGATAGAGAGAGATAGACATCCTAACTGCACCATTTTTTCTGAGCACCTCGATCCGGGAATGTGAGCAGACTTATCACACATTATTTTGTAATGGGATGTCCATTAAGCTTATACAAAAGAAAAGCACTGTATAAATTGAGCGTTGACCCAAAAAGTGGTGTAAACCTACCCTAATATGGGCTATCAATGAAAAGGGCATGCAGAATAACACCAATGCAACCAATGCAATTCGATTTGTTGTTAGCGATCTCAGTCAAGCGAGGTCGCTAACAACATCGTTCACATCGCTGGTGAGCTGTCACACAGGCAGACTCACCTGCGATGTGGACCAGCGAGAACGCTGGTAACCATGGTACACATCGGGTTACTAGGCGTCACACGGCGCTTAGTAACCCGATGTTTACCATTAATACGAGCTCCCAAGATAGGCTGTGCAGTGCTGGGAGCTCGATGATCGCTGGTCTCCCGCTGTCACACGCAGCGATGCTGCGTGTCCAGCGGGCAACCATCGATAGATTTGTGAACACGTTCACAAATCTGCGATCAACGATCAACGACTAATCGTTGATCGTTGACAGGTGTCACACACAACGATGTCGTTCACTACATCGCTGCAACGTCACCAAAAATGTGACGTGTGAACGATATCGTTTAAAAAATCGTTGCATGTGATGGCCCCTTTAGTCTCGTGTAGATGTAGAGGTAACTGTCTATTCACTATTTGAAAGGAAGAGAGCGGGGAGCGCACATAGAGTGGTTACTGCGGGGACACCAAGAATAATTATCCAAGAGTCCACTCACCTTATCTGGTTGTGTAAACCCACAACCAGTTGGTATGATTTTGGCCGCTGCAGATCCCGCAGGAAGGAATACACACGTTTGAGGAATGTCCGGGAAAATACTCCGCATTGACCATAGGAATTGATGAAAACACTTTATTCACCCACCACTTTCACACACCACACAAGGATCGCCGACGCGTTTCGTGGTCTCCTGACCGCTTCATCAGGGCATGCCCTGATGAAGTGGTCAGGAGACCACGAAACGCGTCGGCAATCCTTGTGTGGTGTGTGAAGGTGGTGGGTGAATAAAGTGTTTTCATCAATTTTTGTGGTCAACGCGGAGTATTTTCCCGGACATTCCTCAAACGTGTGCATTCACTATTTGGTTATTTTCAATAAATAGGTTGAGGTTTATAATGTTGTTCTGCCTGCACAATATAAAATAAGGAAATTCACAGAAACAAAGATACGCATTTAGACAGATAATTTAAGGTAGTTTGGTTTGCATTTGTTCTAGTTCATAGATCACTTTAAATTATTTATGCCTTACCTGAATATATACCACTTCAAAGGAAGGATAATTGTGAACTGTTAAAAGCCCTAGCCGTCCTGGTAAATGCAGGATCAATAATACATAATAAAGCTAATGAGAGAAATTAGTTTGATGTCAAGCTTACCTGAAGCAAAAGAATAATGCTTTATGGATTGTGTGTGTCGGACAAATTCCTGGCTGTGTATACAGAATAATACTATTTATATTCCAATACCATAGTCTGTAATCATGTGGTTTTTTCTATCATGAAGCAGGTACATATACTTGGCTTTCAGCCTGCATTAGGTTTATACTTTTTTGAATTGTAAAACATTTTTTATAGGTTATGCAGAAACGTTAAACTGAGGAAATGTGGATGCATTTTATTGTAATGCTGTGCTGACATAGCATTGGTTTTTCTAATCACTGAATGATTTAGTACAGGGTGATTCTAGTTTTACCATATACAGTTTACATAAAAAGTCAACAGGCCCTTTTTAATATTCCAGGTGTAAGAAAATCATAAGAAAAAATAATTTAAGGACTTTTTCCACCTTAAATGCCACCTAAATCTGTACAAATCAATTGAAAAATAGGCTGAAATATTTTATGGTGGAAAAAGAAAAATAAAGAGCTAAAATAATGTAATTGAATAAATGTGCACCCCATTAAACTAATACTTTGTTGAAGTAGTCTTTGAACTTATAACTGAACTCAGTCTTTTGAGTAATACTCTATCAGCATGGCATATCTATAACTGGCAATCTGTGCCCCTCTGTCAAATTGCAAGGGCATCACCTATGTACAGCCCTCTATAGGCCAACTGACGGACTTTCAGTTAGATTCAGGTCTGGGTTTAATTGGGCCGTTCAAACACTTACAGTGTTGGCCAAAAGTATTGACACCCCTGCAATTCTGTCAGATAATACTCAGTTTCTTCCTAAAAATGATTGCAATCACAAATTCTTTGATATTATTTTCTTCATTTACCGTATATTCTCGTGTATAAGCCGACTTTTTCAGATCTTTTTTTTGGCTGAAAAAGTCCCCTTCGGCTTATACACGAGTCACTAACTTAACTAACTTCTGCCCTTCAATTTTTCCTCATCCTAGCTGTCCCCCAAACACCCACACAACCCCCCTACAACCACCCTCGCCCCCGCTTCTTCCCTTCAGTCATTACCTCAGCCCAGGGACTGATCCCTCCGGTCCCCTGCATCGCGCCGCCTGGGGCTGGCTGGGGCTGGGATGAGGCGGGCTGGATTCCTCCGCCCTGTTCTAGAGATGTGCGGTTGGATCCTTCCGCCGCATCGCTTCTTCCTGATGTAGCGATGTGCGGGTTGGATCCTTCCGCCGCATCGCTCCGTTCTGCTCTAGCGATGTGCGGCTGGGATCCTTCCGCCGCATCGCTCCTTTCTGCAATAGCGATGTGCGGCCGGATCCCTCCGCCGCATCGCTCCTTTCTGCAATAGCGATGTGCGGCCGGATCCCTCCGCTGCATCGCTCTGTCCCTCACAGTGCACACACAAAAAACTTTAATTACACAGTGTCCCACTCTAAGAAGGAGGTGAGGCGCCATTATAGTATAGGAGTGTAAGTTTACTTTGCATAGAGCAGGGAAAAGAATAGTGAGGGAAAGATGAGCAGAGCAGGGGAAAGATATATTCTCAGGGAAATTACAGTAGGGGAAAGAAGACTAGTGAGGGAAAGAAGAAAGCAGTACAGGGTATAGAATTAGCAGGATGCTTACTGTAGGCTGGTTTCAGTACCGGTAGCTGCTGCATTGTCCACCCTCGGCTTATACGCGAGTCAATAGGTATTCCCAGTTTTGGGGGGCAAAAGTGGGGGGGTCGGCTTATACACGGGTCGGCTTATACACGAGTATATACGGTAATTTGTCTTCAATGAAAAAACACAAAAGAGAATGAAGCAAAAAGCAAAACATTGATCATTTCACACAAAACTCCAAAAATGGGCCGGACAAAAGTATTGGCACCCTCAGCCTAATACTTGGTTGCACAACCTTTAGCCAAAATAACTGCGATCAACCGCTTCCGGTAACCATCAATGAGTTTCTTACAATGCTCTGCTGGAATTTTAGACCATTCTTCTTTGGCAAAATGCTCCAGGTCCCTGATATTTGAAGGGTGCCTTCTGCAAACTGCCATTTTTAGATCTCTCCACAGGTGTTTTATGGGATTCAGGTCTGGACTCATTGCTGGCCACCTTAGAAGTCTCCAGTGCTTTCTCTCAAACCATTTTCTACTGCTTTTTGAAGTGTGTTTTGGGTCATTGTCCTGCTGGAAGACCCATGACCTCTGAGGGAGACCCAGCTTTCTCACACTGGGCCCTACATTATGCTGCAAAATTTGTTGGTAGTCTTCAAAATTCATAATGCCATGCACACGGTCAAGCAGTCCAGTGCCAGAGGCAGCAAAGCAACCCCAAAACATCAAGGAACCTCCACCATGTTTGACTGTAGGGACCGTGTTCTTTTCTTTGAATGCCTCTTTTTTTCTCCTGTAAACTCTATGTTGATGCCTTTGCACAAAAAGAGAGAACATTCTTCCAAAACGTTTTAGGCTTTCTCAGGTAAGTTTTGGCAAACTCCAGCATGGCTTTTTTATGTCTCGGGGTAAGAAGTGGGGTCTTCCTGGGTCTCCTACCATACAGTTCCTTTTCATTTGAATGCCGACGGATAGTACGGGTTGACACTGTTGTACCCTCGGACTGCAGGGCAGCTTGAACTTGCTTGGATGTTAGTCGAGGTTCTTTATCAACCATCCGCACAATCTTGCGTTGAAATCTCTTGTCAATTTTTCTTTTCCGTCCACATCTAGGGAAGTTAGCCACAGTGCCATGGGCTTTAAAGTTCTTGATGACACTGCGCACAGTAAACACAGGAACATTCAGGTCTTTGGAGATGGACCTGTAGCCTTGAGATTGCTCATGCTTCCTCACAATTTGGTTTCTCAAGTCCTCAGACAGTTCTTTGGTCTTCTTTCTTTCTCCATGCTCAATGTGGTACACACAAGGACACAGGACAGAGGTTGAGTCAACTTTAATCCATGTCAACTGGCTGCAAGTGTGATTTAGTTATTGCCAACACCTGTTAGGTGCCACAGGTAAGTTACAGGTGCTGTTAATTACACAATATAGAGAAGCATCACATGATTTTTCTAAGGGTGCCAATACTTTTGTCCACCCCCTTTTTTATGTTTGGTGTGGAATTATATCCAATTTGGCTTTAGGACAATTCTTTTTATGTTTTTTTCATTGAAGACAAATTATATTAAGATAATAACACCAAAGAATTTGTGATTGCAATCATTTTCAGAAAGAAACTGAGTATTATCTGACAGAATGGCAGGGGTGTCAATACTTTTGGCCAACACTGTATATTTTTGGCAAATTAATTCATTTGTTGATTTGGAGGTATGCTTAGGGTCATTGTCGTTCTGTGCGGGGAAATTTTTCTTTATCTTCAGCTTTTTACCGAAGGCCTTAAAGTTTTGTGTAAAATTTATGGATGTTTAACTTTTTATGACAAAAGCCCCAGTTCCAGCTGCCAAAGAATCATCCCAAAGTATAGTACTGCCTCCATCATGCTTTAATGTAGGTATAGAGTTCTTTTTGTGATGCACATTTTTTACTTTATGCCAAACATGCCTATTGGAATTGTGGCCCAAAAATTAAGCCTTGGCCTCATCAGACCATAACATGTTTTCTCACATGCTTTGGGCAGACTGGATGTAGGTTTTGACAAAATATCGATTTTATTTTTAAGTCTTCCACCATTCCAGACTACCCCACAGGCCGGACATATGACTAATACATGATATTGTTGTAACGTAGTACACAACCAGTACTTGTCAGAAATTCTTGCAATACCTTTAATGCTGGCATATGTCACTTTGCAGACCAGTATTATAAAAGTTTTAGCTTCTTAAATTCTTATCAAATGGGTGCATGTCTAGGTAGGACCTGAGACCCCACTGATTGCTCAAAAGAACCTCTTACAAAAGCAAACCCTGGAGACAGGACAGCATATACAGAATGCACAGCATATTTAGTAGAAAATCATACGCTTTCTGAGTGCTTCTGTTTCCTGAGCTTAGTATTTCTAAGAGGCTTTTTAAGCAATTAATGGAGTTCTAAGGTTCCAGACTTGCAACAACTGCTTGAAATAAAAATAAACAAAAATTATAATATATCCCTCAAACGTTGTAACTCTTTAACTGTATAATACTGTTAGTGCTTTACTGCTTGCGTCAACTCAGTCCTATGGTTACTATATTGTCTTCAGTCTGATGATGGCTGGCAACAAGTACTCCCATCATCGCCTTAACATTGTTAAATACATGTCGGTGGCTGACATTGCAATTAATCATTGTACCAAGCCTGATGCCATATTCACATACTGATGATGGTTCTGGTGATGCATGCACATACTGATGGTGGCACCAGTGCATTCATATACTGATGGTTGTTCTGATGCTCTATTCATGTTCTGATGGTAAATCTGGTGCTGTATTCATGTACTGATGATGGTGCTGGTGACATATTCATGTACTGATGATGGTTGTGGTGAAGTATGCATGTCTTGATGCTGGTTCTGATCCTGTAGGTGTACTAATCTTTAATTTATTGGATTAGATAATTATAGAGTCAGTGTGCTGTTCCTTGTTCAAATGTACAACATACACATGAAAAACAATTAACATGGATTGAAATACAGCCATCTGTACAAAGCCATATACCGTATTTTTCGCTTTATAAGACGCACCTGATTATAAGACGCACCCCCAAATTTGATGAAGGAAAAGAGAAAAAAATATTTTTGAATGTTAAATAGGGTCTGTCTTATAATGTCAGTGTCCGTCTTACAAATCATATAGGGTATATGTCTCTCATAGCCCCTCTTCCTGGTACATGGTCCTCATCTTGGGATATAGCTCCCCTATCCTAGATATGGCCCCCTTATTCTGGTTTTGACTGGCACATGTCCCCCAGGGCTGGCATACGTCCCTCAGGGCTGGCACATGCCCCCCAGGGCTCTCACACATTCCCTAGGGCTGGCACATGACCCCAAGGGCTGGCACATGACCCCAAGGGCTGGCACATGACCCCCAGGGCTGGCACGCATCCCCCAGGGCTGGCATATGCCCCCCAGGGCTCTGACACGTCCCCCAGGGCTGGCACATGCCCCCCAGGGCTCTCACACATCCCCTAGGGCTGGCACATGACCCCAAGGGCTGGCACATGACCCCAGGGCAGGCACATGCCCCCCAGGGCTGGCACAAGTCCCCCAGGGCTGTTTTATGCCCCCCAAGGCTGGCACAAGTCCCCCAGGGCTGTTTTATGCCCCCCAGGGCTGGCACCTCTGCCCCAGGGCTGGCACATGCCCCCCAGGGGTTGCACAAGTCCCCCAGAGCTGTTTTATGCCCCCACAAGGCTGGCACAAGTTCCCCAGGGCTGGCACCTCCGCCCCAGGGCTGGCACATTCCCCCCAGGGCTGGCACAAGTCCCCCAGGGCTGTTTTATGCCCCCCAAGGCTGGCACAAGTTCTCCAGGGCTGTTTTATGCCCCCCAATGCTGGCACAAGTCCCCCAGGGCTGGCACCTCCGCCCCAGGGCTGGCACATGCCCCCCAGGGCTGGCACAAGTCCCCCAGGGGTGGCACCTCTGCCCCAGGGCTGGCACATGCCCCCCAGGGCTGGTACACGGTCCCCCTTGCTGCTGGGCAGAAAATAACAAACATTTTATACTTACCTCTCCGGCGCTTGCCTCAGTCTTTCAGTGCCTCTCTCCCTGACTGCCGCAATCTCCCTCCGAGGTCCCAGAGAAGCCGGTCATGTGATCGGGTGCACACTGATGACATCACCGTCACTGCAGTCATCAGTGAGCCCCCGATCACATGACCGGCTTCTCTGGGACCTCGGAGGGAGATTGCGGCAGTCAGGGAGAGAGGCACTGAAAGACTGAGGCAAGCGCCGGAGAGGTAAGTATAAAATGTTTGTTATTTTCTGCCCAGCAGCGCAGGGGGGCCATATCCAGGAGGGGGGACTGCAGGAACATTTAATATGCCCTGCTCCCCTGTCCATACTTCGGCGCTAGCTTCAGCACCGAGGTGATGGACAGCGGCAGTGCAGTGCATATTAAATGAGTTAATGAGCGGGGGTCACGACCTCCCGCTGCCTCCTCCAGCCCGCAGCCAGTCCGCCCCAGCCCCGGAGACTCTCCAGAGCTGCCCCCACTCTCCCCTGCACTGTATGTTCGGTTTTTAAGACGCACCCCCCACTTTCCCCCAAAATTTGGGGGAACAAAAGTGTGTCTTAAAAAGCGAAAAATACGGTATGTCACCCACCTCAACAACTGTTTGACTAAATCCTCTATACATTTTAGATAGCTGTCCAATCATTATGCTGGCATCCATCTTGCATCTCTCTCATACACAGGAGCGCTCACCTAGCTGAGTGCTCCTTTGCTTTCAATAAAACAGCCACTGCTAGATATTTCTGCCCTTATCTCTTAAAGAACAAAAGGATATACAATCTTTTATCTTCTACAACAATCATGAATTAGCGGTATCTATACATATTGTCCAAACCCATCAATATTGCTAGGTTCAGTCAATATTAGCCTATTGGACTTAAAGGCTTTGACTATTATCCAATGAGCATGTGCATATGATGTCTATTAGACATCTGCTAACCCAGCAGGATTTTTATGTGGAAAACAGTTCAGGACACGTTGGTGTTTTTGCCCTGGAACGTTGGGGGTTTTGTATCTTTTCAGATGTTTTTCCAATCTCTTTTAATGGATTATTTAAATTGTATTGATTAAATGAGCCCTCTAAAAAATAGTCAGGTCACTTCTTTTAACCACTTGTGTCTTTAGAAATCTGAAACAGTTAAAAGAACCTCAAAAGACTGAACATCTTACTGTTCTTATTTTGCAATGCATATGTTCATTGTTTTACACATTAATTTAGCACTGTGTGAGGTGAGTTACAAAGGTGTACCTGCCTGAAAAGGTTGTGCACATTGACTTATTCTGACTTACCAGTAGGGGTTGTGACCGCAACATAAACACCAAATATGGCCCTGCACACAGAATTATCTATAGTAACTGCATGTGTATCATACCTGTGGCCTGTAACAATGTAATGGCCACTTTACACACACCAACTTATCTGTCCAACTTCTGAACAACTTACTGGTTTCAGTGAAATCATGGACACATTGCTCCATTTTGTGGCTGTGTACAAATGGAGCAATGTGTCCATGATTTCGCTGCAACCAGTAAGTTGTTCAGAAGTTGGACAGATAAGTTGGTGTGTGTAAAGTGGCCATTACATTGTTACAGGCCACAGGTATGATACACATGCAGTTACTATAGATAATTCTGTGTGCAGGGCCATATTTGGTGTTTATGTTGCGGTCACAACCCGTACTGGTAAGTCAGAATAAGTCAATGTGCACAACCTTTTCAGGCAGGTACACCTTTGTAACTCACCTCACACAGTGCTAAATTAATATCCCTGAGGAAGGCGCCAGGTGGGGCGCCGAAACGCGTAGGAGAAAGAAATAAAAGGATGGAAATCTGACCGATGATTTTCTGACTCTTTGGTGAGTTTTTTTTGCACTGGAGCAGCGCGGACCGTGACACACCTACACTCCCATCAATTATCTGAGCAGGATAGGCATCCAAGGACGTACATTCAGTTGACATGTATTGCGGTTCAGAGAATGGAGGGACACAATTGCATGGGGGGGTGAACACCAACAGAGATCATTAAAAGTATGAGGAATTGATACAGAAGTATGAGAAATTGATCAGTTTTCATTATCCAAGGTATAACATTATTTGCTTAAAATTAAATTCCCCTTGAACCTTCTACCCTTCATAAATCGAAATAATTTACAGATATGAATTTATTGGCTCAGCAAATATTTTATATTGTGTTTTTGTACTGTCATTTTGTTGAAAAAAGTGAGAAAGGCATTCATGATTGTGATGCTTGCTCTTGAAAACAACTGACACTTTGTCAATGGCCATATTGCTAGTAGTGTATATGAGTTCTTTTATCTAGTTCCCTACTGCCCACGGCCTTTTGATGATGGGGGAGTGGATCTGCAGTCTACAGTCACATCTTTTGATGTTGCTGAATTAATGCCCCTGTAGTGTAAAAGAAGAAGGTGTGGGGTCTGTTCCACTAAGTTCATATTAATGTAATATTAGGTCTATGTGCTGTCAATATGGAAAAAACAACTAATCACAAACAACACATGGACCAATGTTAAGCAATGAGTTAGTTCACATGAATCTTTTCCCCTATGGGCCAAAGCTCTAAGTAAAACAAATTGCAGCATGTTGTAAACTCATTCATTTGTCAGATTAAATTTGAACAATCATTTTAATAGGTGCATAAAAAAAAGTATGGACATCATCCGTATTACCCCCATTTGAACACATCGAAAGCAAATATTTCCTGGACAACCTCATCATGCCTTTTAATATTTTTTATTTTTAATGTAAAAAACGGATGTCATCCAGATTACACATGTATGTGAAAAACAGATATACAGGAATAACATACGGATGACAGATCACCATATGGATGAAAAAGGTCTGTTTTTCCTGGATGAATAATAGATGACTTTTTTTATGCTTGTGTGAACGTATCTTTTTAGAGACAGCCAGGGACCAGGCTATGGTGAAGATAGGAGCAGTTTATTATGTCTTCTGTTTTCTTTAGCTAGCAACTTTGTGTTAAATAAGTGTTATGTATGTAGTAGGAAGAAGCATGTATGCTGCCCATGCTTCTATTGGTCCCATCAACATACTTGTTCTCCAGAGAGCTTAGATGATCTCTTGAAAGATATATTAAGTAAAAAAATCAATATAAAAAATAATTACAAAACTACTTAAATTACAGTACAAAATGAAGTGAATATTTAGTGGAAAAAAATATTTTTTTATCACAGACTGTGCATGCAATGAGAGAAATCATACCATTGGGATCTACATGTCTGTAATAACCCAAATAATTTGTTCAACATGTTATTTTTAGTGAAATGTGTACAGTCTAAGAAAATAGTAATAATAATGGCAGAATCACAAAGTAATTTATATCTACCATATACACACGTGGTCAAAATTGTTGGTACCCCTTGTTTAATGAAAAAAAATGCCACGATGGTCAAAAAATAACTTGAATCTGACAAACATAGTAATAAATACAAAAAAAATCTATGAAAATGAACATATGAAACTCAGACATTGCTTATCAACCCTGCTTCCACAGAATTAAAAAAAAAAATTAAACTCATGAAATAGGCCTGGACAGAAATGATTGTACCCCTGAAAATAATGTGACAAAAGGGACATGTTAAATCAAGTTGTGTCCCCTAACAAGCATCACAGGTGTCTACAATCTTGTAGTCAGTTAGTGGGCCTGTATATAGGTCTACAGATAGTCACTGTGCTTTTTAGTGACATGGTGTACCACACTCAACATGGACCAGAGGAAGCAAAGGAAAGAGTTGTCTAAGGAGATTACAAAGAAAATTATAGACCAGCATGTTAAAGGTAAAGGTTATAAAATAATCTCCAAGCAGCTTGATATTCCTGTGACTACAGCTGCACATATTATTCAGAAATTTAAGATCCATGGTACTGTAGCCAACCTCCCTGAACATGGCTGCAGGAGGAAAATTGATGACAAATCAAAGTGACAGATAATACGAATGGTAACAAAACAGCCCAGAAAAACTTCTAAAGAGATTAAAGGTGAATTCAAGCTAAAGGAACATCAGTGTCAGATCGCACCATCCGTCATTGTTTGAGCCAAAGTGGACTTCATGGGAGACGACCAAGGAGAACACTATTGTTGAAAAAAAATCATAAAAAAGACAGACAGGAATTTGCCACACTATGTGTTGACAAGCCACAAAGCTTATGGGAGAATGTCCTATGGACAAATGAGAAAAAATGAAATTAAACTTTTTGGCAAGGCACATCAGCTCTTTGTTCACAGACGGAAAAATGGAGCATATCAAGAAAAGAACACTGACCCTACTGTGAAACATGGAGGAGGCTCTGTTATGTTCTGGGGTTGCTTTGCTGCATTTGGCCCAAGGTGTCTTGAATCTGTGCATGGTACCATGAACTCTCAAGACTATCAAGGGATTCTAGAGAGAAATATGCTGCCCTGTGTCAGAAAGCTTGGACTACACATTGAACTACACTGTGTGCAGAATTATTAGGCAAGTTGTATTGTAGAGGATTATTTTTTATTATTGATCAACAATTATGTTCTCAATCAACCCAAAAGACTCAAATATCAAAGCCTAATATTTTTGGAAGTTGTAGAGTTTTTTTTTTTTAATAGATTTGGCTATCTTAGGAGGATATATGTTTGCGCAGGTAACTATTACTGTGCAGAATTATTAGGCAACTTAATAAAAACCTAATATATTCCCATTTCACTTGTTTATTTTCACCAGGTAAACCAAAATAACTGCACAAAATGTAGAAATAAACATTTCTGACATGCAAAAACAAAATCCAAAAAAAATAAGTGACCAATATAGTCACCTTTCTTTATGATGACACTCAACAGGCTTCCATCCATAGATTCTGTCAGTTGCTTGATCTGTTTACGATCAACATTGCATGCAGCAGACACCACAGCCTCCCAGACAATGTTCCGAGAGGTGTACTATGTTCCCTCCCTGTAGATCTCACATTTTATGAGGGACCACAGGTTCTCTATGGGGTTCAGATCAGGTGAACATGGGGGCCATGTCATTATTTTTTCTTCTTTTAGACCTTTACTGGCCAGCCACGCTGTGGAGTAGTTGGATGCATGTGATGGAGCATTGTCCAGCATGAAAATCATGTTTTTCTTGAACGATACCGACTTCTTCCTGTGCCACTGCTTGAAGAAGTTGTCCTCCAGAAACTGGCAGTAGGTCTGGGAGTTGAGCTTCACTCCATCCTCAACCCGAAAAGGTCCCACAAGTTCATCTTTGATGATACCAGTCCATACCAGTACCCCACCTCCACCTTGCTGGTGTCTGAGTCGGAGTGGAGCTCTCTGCCCTTTACTGATCCAGCCTCTGGCTCATCAAAAGTCACTCTCATTTCATCAGTCCATAAAACCTTTGAAAAATCAGTCTTAAGATATTTCTTGGCCCAGTCTTGACGTTTTATCTTATGTTTCTTGTTCAAAGGTGGTCGTTTTTCAGCCTTCCTTACCTTGGTCATGTCCCTGAGTATGGCACACCTTGTGCTTTTTGATACGCCAGCAACGTTGCAGCTCTGAAATATTGCAAGACTGGTGGCAAAAGGCATCTTGGCAGCTTCACGCTTGATTTTCCTAACTTCATGGGCAGTTATTTTGCGCCTTTTTTGCCCAACATGCTTCTTGCAACCCTGTTGGCTATTTGCCATGAAACGCTTGATTGTTCAGTGATCACGCTTCAAATGTTTGGCAATTTCAAGACTGCTGCATCCCTCTGCAAGACATCTCAGAATTTTGGATTTTTGAGAGCCCATCAAATCTCTCTTCTGACCCATTTTTCCAAAGGAAAGGAAGTTGCATAATAATTAAGCACACCTTATATAGGGTGTTGATGTCATTAGACCACACCCCTCCTCATTACAGAGATGCACATCACCTGATTTACTTAATTGGTAGTTGGCTCTCAAGCCTGTACAGCTTGGAGTAGAACAACAAGTATAAAAAGTATCATGTGACCAAAATACTCATTTGCCTAATAATTCTGCACACAGTGTATTCTAAAGTGGCATTCTATGAGCCCTGACCTAAATCCTATTGAGCATCTTTGGAAAGAGCTGAAAAATGCCATCTATAAAAGGCAACCTTCAAACATGAGACAACTGGAGCAGTTTGCTATTGAGGAGTCACCAAAATGCCTGTCAAGAGGTGCAAAAGTCTCATTGATGGTTACAGGAATCGTTTGATTGCAGTGATTGCCTCAAAAGGTTGTACAACAAAATGTTAAGTTAAGGATACCATCATTTCTGTCCAGGCCTACTTCATGAGCTTAATTTTTTTTTTAATTCCATGGAAGCAGGGTTGAAAAGCAATGTCTGACTTTCATATTTGTTCATTTTCATAGATTTGTTATTTATTATTACTTTTGTCAGATTCAAGCTATTTCTGTGACCATTGTGGGATTTTCTATCATTAAATGAGGGGTACCAACAATTTTGACCACGTGTGTACGTATGTACAATATCTCATACCAAAAACAAGAAGTCTTAGAGCCATATTAGTGAAGAAAAATAAAACATTTACAAGTACTAAAATGTAGGGAGGCAAAGAAGAAAAAATTACATAAAGTGGTTAATACATTTTTCTGCATGAGATTCTGCACTGTTCTCTTGGTAAAAAGGGGTATCTCCGTCTCCAATATCCTATTCAAATATGTAGTAGATGTAATAATAATATTAGCAAATACCTCCAATTAGAAATATAGTATAGTTCACCTGATTAGCTATGTCTCTTACCCCATGTGCAGGGCATTATAGCAGCTTAATTATCCATGGTTACAGCCACTAGTAACTAACTGTCACTATATGAGTGGTCATAACCATGGACAACTAAGATAAGCACCACTTTAAGCCTATTTTACAAGAAAACGCTGTGTGCAAAGGGGCATAATTACAATTTTTTCCTCAAAACAACAGACTCACAATGTAAGTTATTCAAATTCATTCAGAAATTAATTGAAAACAACAATGTAATTCATTGGGCTTCTTTAAGTTCTCTGTTATCTGTATTTCTAGACATGGGCAGATTGTCTCTGCTGTCAGTATAGTTGCACAGAGAACTAGGACCTGGGGGTACTTCACAAAGCCATTTTTGGAGAATAATTTGTAATCCATTAGAATGGGGTACAGCTTAACTACATTGATGAATGGAAGAATGGAACCTAAAAGGAACCTGTCAGCTACTTTATGCCTCTAAACCTATGACTATCTGTCCCTGCAGTTTCCCAGTACTATTCTAACCATTCCTGTCTGACCTAATACTTTACTATAATAGTTGAGAAAAATTGTGTAGTAACTTACAATCTTGGATGATAATTAGGCTCCGTCTATTGTCTCTGGGCATTCATATGGTGTCCATCCCCTCCTGTGTTCCGTAGTTATCAAGCCCAGTGGATGTGATAACCTAATTCACAAGCACGATCCCCATCTGAATTGCATGGACTCCTTCTAGCTATGATGTGACGGCCGCCTCATTTTGCGGCTCTGTGCATCGTGGGTGAATATTGTGTGTACTTGCCAGCTTCAGAATGTGCAGTGCACATGCTCTGGAGCCAAACAAGTACACCCAATGCTCACCCAAAAGGCACAGGTCCGGAAGTCATGTGGCCATCGCACAACAGGATCGGAAATGACTCGGCCGCTGCATCATGGCTACAAGGAGCCCATATAATTCAGACGGGGAGGACACTTGTAAATTAGGTTATCAGTCCCACTGGGGCGTGATAGCCATGGAACGCAGGAGGGTCTGGAGACCATAGGAACTCCCAGAGAGATTAGATGGAGCCTAATTACCACCCAAAATTGTAAATTACTAAATTATTTTTTTCAACTTTTACAATACAGTATTAGCTCAGACATGGATGCTTAGAAAAGTACTAACAAGATGCAGGGAAAGACAGTCATAGCTTTGGGGGCATAAAGTAGCTAACTGGTTCCCTTTTAACAATCAAAGATGGTGCTTTCCATCTGGGGAAATAGATAAATTATTTACATACAGCCAGCATCAAGCCAGGAATCGGTGTGTTACCTTAATGTTCCTCCTCAGTGTGAGGAGACAATGTCAAAAATAAATTTACCTAAAATCTATACAGAAAAATAAGCGATAATTAACTACACACAGCAGCAGGACAGGTGTAAATCAGATGGATGCAATTTAGTGAGGATCACTGACATAACACCGATTTACAATCTTATCAACTCTATACACACAATACATATAAACCCAGTGTACATATATGTACATACATATTTATATATATCTGATCTGTTGGATACCCGGGTATCTTATCTAATGCTACCATTTAGTCCAGTTACAGTCTGTACCAGGCCTGGGGAAGTACTGTTAGCGCAGTCACTTCCAATGGTCTTCAGCGCCAAAAAGCAAAAAAATAAATCAAACACCACTGTAGTAAACAGGGATATTGTGCTGTCTTGTCTGAATGGGGTCCTAAGTCTCTGTAGCTTTTGGTAAGGTGAAGTGTGTTCAACTGGAGACACCACACCAAGGCCTGCAGTCTCACAGCAGAGACTCAGTCTTTTCCTCTTACAGTATGGCCGACCCGTATCCTCCAAAGCACTCCTCTCCTGGCAGTAGTATACTCACTTCCTAGCAGGGAATAAGTCTTTGGTCCCCTACAGGGGCTCGGCTGTCCAGTGGATCAGTGTCCGGTCTCAGCTTTATCTGGCTCAGACTTCTCCATAGCCGCTCTCCTCACAGCACCTCAGGAGACTTGTTTACCTCAGCACTAAGGGTACCTTTACACGCCGCTACAACAGGATGGATACAACCCGCTACAGGCTACAAATGTAGCTTGTAGCGCCAATATAGCCCGTAGTAGCGGCGTGTGAAGACGGGACGTGACAGCCGGCAACAGATACATCTGTTTCCGAGCACTGCTCGAAAACAGATGGCTACAAAGCCGATTGCAGCGAGCTGTATCGGCGTGTAAAGAAGCTACAGAAGGGAACTCTGGACAGCCGGCGATGTAGCTGCAATGTAGCTAAGGCGTGACCCAGGCTCCGTGTTACCGCGCCCCATCTGCGATCATTGGTGGAAGATGCTGCGTTCCGATTGGCCCTTGCCTCACGGCCCTCCATCTTGGAAGAGCTGTCCCTTCAGCACTACACATACGCGCCGTATGCACGATCATATATTAGTACAATTACGCGACCACAAACTTGCGGAAGGCAAAATGAGAAATGGCCCATGATCCTTATACAGTGTGCACATTCTGTAAACACATAATGAATAATGCTGGACACAGCGGTCAAGTTTGTGTTACGGACCGGCCTGCCTTATTGAACTGCAGATGCCGCATAAGTGTCCCTTGAGTGTCTGCGCGCAACTCCACACTGATGCACGTATACCCACACCGCATTGAAGTCGAGTAGTCAGTACACAGCGCACAGGCTTGCTGTACGCATCGCTCTGTGGGTGTTGTACAGTAGGTGCCGCAGAAGTGGTTCGCCCGTGTCACTGCGCGTAGGACTACTTCAAAGGGTGCGTGACCCCGAACGTGGCCGCAATGACGTCCTTACGCTAGTTTCATTTTCACTCTGCCTGCAAGGTGCCAGTTCCCCCTCTGCACACACCATTGCAGTCATGGCGGCCGTTCACCGCGCAGCTACGTGGGGGATGGCTGAACTACTGGTCCTCATAGACCACTGTGACCGGTATGATTACTGGGGTCACCGGCACCACCGTCATCCCAGGCTGTGTAATCGTGCCACTATTCGCCGGATTCAGCGGGCTCTGCTGAATCAACTAGGGGTGGAGAGGGCCGCAAAAGCAATCCAAAAGAAGATTGCGGACCTGAAGAGCAAATGCCCAGGCCGCATAATCGACATCCGTGCCAGGATTGCCAGGCTGCGCGGTGAGTACTTCAGAGGGCCACACATGCTTTGTACTGTATGTAAGCATAACAAAAACATAAAAATTCGTTGACAAACATCATAGGTACAGTGAGAGGGACACCGGTCATTCATGCAATGGGGGACAATAATGGCAGCACAATATAGATTGACTGCCTACACATCTGCCTACAACTAATGTTCATGTGGCACCCAAGATGACTCCACAGTGTTAGATGCTCTCCACACAATTACCACACTAATGCCACATACATACGCCATGCAGAATACATGACATCATCCCATATCAGAACTACAGCAAATACATATGCCAAATATTGAACTGTGTATACATCTGAGAGCCTAAACATTCTGCTGACACATTAATTATTGTTTCATAATCTCCAGATGCTGATGTGTCACCAGATGAGGCTCCCCCGCAACCGCCTGCAGGTGGCCCCACCAACCCCACCGCCTCAAGACGCAGCTGGAACACCATCCCCACAAGGAATAGCCCCTCACCAGGGCATGAGGAGGAGGAGGATCATGATGATCCTGCGTTGCTGGAGGCAGAGGTGGCATCGCCTGCACGCCAACATGAGGCTATGGCTCAACCTCCAAATGCGGCTGGCTTGGATGATTATGGCGGTAAGTTATTTTAGTTGGATTCCAGGGGCGGAACACTCTAAGCAGTGTTGTTGCTAGTTGGGAAATGGGAAAGCTAATCATTTATTACATAATGTCCTTCACCCACTCTTGCAGATGGAGAACGTGCTGGAGCTGCAGGCTGGAGTGTAAGTGCCTCCCCATCACCCCCTGATAGTCAGGATGATGTTGAGCCCGAGGGTAAGGACAATATTTGTTGTGTGAACCAGAAAAAAAAAGCAGAGGTAGTATTCTAAAGTAATGATGTGTTTTTCACACACAATACAGGTGTACCCAGATGGAGGACGTGGTGAGGGCCCACCGCCAGTTTGCCCACCGACTGCAACGGGCCCTACAACGTGGAATACAGGATCTCACCCGCCTGTCTGACATGCTGGCTACCGTGCAGCAACAACAGGATGGCCAACATTGACATGTCACTACTCCCTAAACAAAATGTGCTCCCCTGACCCCAAAATATGTTGTCCTTGTTGGACCAGGAAATTTCAGACGTTGCCTGTTTGGCTTTGGATGTTTTATATTTTTTTTTTAGCCCCCGTTGGGCTCTTTTCTTATAGTGTCCCACTTTCTGAACTGGTGGATTGTGGGATGCCTAGGCCTTTGGCCCTTTGACCTATCCTGTCCCACATTGGGACCATCATGAGTGTGGACTGCCTAGCCCTTTGCCTTCTTTACCTATACTGTCCCACATTGGGACCATCACGAGTGTGGACTGCCTAGCCCTTTGCCTTCTTTACCTATCCTGTCCCACATTGGGACCATCATGAGTGTGGACTGCCTAGCCCTTTGCTTCTTTACCCATACTGTCCCACATTGGACCATCACGAGTGTGGATGCTAGCCCTTTGCCTTCTTTACCATACTGTCCACATTGGGACCATCATGAGTGTGGACTGCCTAGCCCTTTGCCTTCTTTACCTATACTGTCCCACATTGGGACCATCACGAGTGTGGACTGCCTAGCCCTTTGCCTTATTTACCTATACTGTCCCACATTGGGACCATCACGAGTGTGGACTGCCTAGCCCTATCTGGGCAAAGCATTCTGTGTATTGTGGCAAATGGCTGTCACACATGTATGTTTTCAATACAATGCTGGTTTAAGTGTTTTGTACGCTCCTTCATGTGACATTAATAATATTTGGTGCCTAAACCTGACCATGAGGTAACTATGTCAGCCACATCACCACATCCCTTTGTCAAAGGGCAAACACATTACCAAGGAACCCATGGTGGTCCTGCTCTGAGGCCATTGGGCCATATTGTGTGGCTTTGGAAAACCTATATTGGGCCCACTACCATTCACCCACGCTCACCCCCACAATCCTTAACCCAAAATAAATACACAATTGTGTCACCAAAAAAATTTAATCCAGCCAGAAATCATAACAAACATAAACAAATCATATGCTGTAAATCAGCCAACGAAATTTTTAAAATAAAAAAAAAACAGAATAAAACAAAATAAACAAGGAGCTTTCTCCATATTCAATAGTCCAGACTGCCAATTATGTGCATTGGCTACTAGTGTCCTACTTCTTCATCCTCTGTCGGCTCTGACAATGCCGACTCCCCCCTCCTCTCATGGCAGCCCCGACCTGCCCGAGCACGTCTTGATCTACGACGACGTGTTGGGGGGGGATTGGGTGACTGTGGCGGGGCCGGTCTTCTCACAGGCAGGGATGGGGCCGATGGGGAAAGGGGCCACAAGTTGTGTGGCATAGGGGGGGGGATGTGGCATCCCCATTGAAGGGCCCCATCCTCGGCAGCATCAGCGGCAGTGTTGAAGACCCGCTGAAGGATCTGTTTTTGGAGCGGCTCCATCCTTTGCAACCTGTCGCTCATGTAGAGGGCGTAGCTTGAGATGTGGGTCCGCTGTTCGCTTAACAGCACGCGTCAGGCCCAGGTGCCCAGCTCCGTCTCAGGTGGTACGGGACGTCTTCGTCGACGGATACCGGAGCTGGGACCTGGGACTGGACCCACATCACTCGCTGCGCCCTCCTGCTCAGCCCCAGATGTCATTGGCTGAGCATCATCAGCGACAGATTGCTCCGCAATGGAGCCGTCCTCTTCAGGGGCCTGTGGGGGGAGAAAAATAAAACCTCATTAGTGAAGGCAATATCCACTCAATACATTGTCCACAGGACTCAATATACCACTCCCACACACAAAAAGCCCAAAAACCAGATCTGAAAGGAAAAAAAACACAGAAAACCACCAAAGGTTAAAGACCACAAGACCAGTACTTCTCCTGTACACTCACCTCTACCATTCCAGGTACTCAGCTCAATACAGAATTAGGTGTTAGTCACAGAGCCGTAACCCAATTAGTACATGTCACCACAACACCTTGATACTGGGGGCTGTCCTGGCCAAAGACAGATATTGCCCACCTTGCCGTTTGGACTCCTAATATGATGAAAATCCACCCCACATTCAACTGCCTATAAACCACTTGCACCAGAGCCAACACACATGTGTGGCAGCACCATTTACTAGATGGTACTATGTGGCTCTTTAAATTCAAACCACAATCAATTTTGAAAGCCTTAAATAAGTAACCTAAACCTAAAAATATGTCGTGGAAGATGCAACATTGGAATATGGCTCTCTGCATAGAATTTACATCCTACTAATTCCTGGAAGGAGGGAAGATTTATTGACAGTCAAAGGTTTCCCACACCAAGGATAAAATTATGACTAAATGGTTGGTGTAAAGGATTTAGACAAGCACACATGTGAAGGAAACATTGTGGGCCAGCACTGTAACACAATTACCCACCTCCTGTGGCGCAGATGGTGATTCAGCCGGGCCTACATGGGACGCAGCAACGGGGCAGTTGGTCGTCGTTGCATGCGAGCTAGCCTCGCCCAGGATGAAGGTGAAGAGTGGATAGTACCATAGGGTAGGTAATGGTACCTCCTCAGCTCCAGCCCCTGAGCGACGGCGCTGGTACTCAGTGTGAGCCCGCATGAATGACGCCCGCATGTTCTTGATTTTTAGTGCCACCATATGCTTGTCCCACCTCCTGCCTACCCTTGGCTCCATCCGATTGGCTAGAGCCACAAGAGGCCTGTAGACCTCGGCCCTCGCTGCCTGATTTTTATATTCAGGCAGCGAGGAGCGCCACAGACACTCGTGCCGCTGATACTCCGTGAGAAGCTGGGTCTCAAATTCCACAGTACCCCTCGGCATCTGCCGATAAAAACACACCAAAAACAGACAGTCACTACACAAGCCATACCGAACTTTAAAACCTTTTTAAAAGCATAAACATGCTCATAAAGTTTGAACATGGAGAATATATGCTGCTATTTGGTTGACTTCAACTTTGCACGTGTGTGGGCCATTTTCTCAATGTCACACCGCTCCAAAGTCAAAACATGTGTCCAGAAATTAACAATCTCCGGATATCTGTGTCCACCTACACATGTTTATTACCAGATTTAATACCCCAATGTACCTATTTCAACACACCTCTACACGGTGTGTGCGTACATACCTCTAGGCCAACATGTGAGCAAACACATTGTGTGCAACCTAGTACCTGTGCACTGTCCCAAATGGTTAAGGTTAACCATATGGGAAAGGAGGGCTGGGTTTGTGCCAACACTACACATACTACATCTAATGGGCACACACATGATCATGTTGGTGTTCCAACAGCCATGGGACAACACTTTTAACACATGTACCAAACATCCCTGGAATGAACGGGCCAATTATTCCACCCATCAAATGGTGATGTGAAGTACCGGCAAAAAACACACCTTTATCTGTTGTCCTCGAAAATAACATCAAGGTGCAATCTATACTTACACAATGCAAGTAGAGGCACTACATGGCTATTGCCCTACAGAGAATAACGTAGCCATATGTATTAATACAGGGCAAAAATTACATGCCGTATCAAACATGCCCATACACACATTGCCTAAGCGGCCTGTGACAGAAGCATCTGCGTTCATTACAATTTCATTGAAACCGCTAAAGAGAAGGCTTACCGTCAGAGCAAAAGAAGTCAAACAGGACACCAGTAGCTCAATGCACATCGACGTCTGGACAAGGTGTAGTGGCCATTGGCCTGGCTTTATAGTCCGCTAAACCAATCACAGCGGACACAATTACGCACATCGTGATGGGACACCTGGGTGCGGAATTAACTGCCGCTAATTGGTGGAGATCGCTAAATCGTGATTGGTTGGCGGCCCTTGAAAAGCTGCGCATTCCGGCAAACATTACGCTTGCTGGCCAGACCCATTAAGTAAGTATTTGTGGACACACATGAACTTTGCGGTGGGTGGGGTGCATATGTTGGTTATTGGCGAGCGCAGAAGACTGCTTGAGCTGACTATATAGGGGTTTGTATTGTTGGGGACGCTATAGTGTCTTTGTTGAATTTGAGTAGGCATTTTCTCTGGGGCTTCACATTTTTGTAGAGATACATTGCTGTGTTGTTTTCAGACACCATACAGGAGAATGGCTGCAGGACTGTAGACAGAAATGTGTTACTCATGTCGACTGGATCGATTTCTGCATACTGGTTGTGGCCAATGGAGACTGGGTCCAACGGGGATAGGATCACACATGGCTTTGAGGTGTGGCGCTCCAGACATAGCACAGATGTGTAGCAAAAATAACACCAGCAAAAACATATGTAACCATGGTTAACCATCCTCACTCATGTGCAATGTTGTTTGGGTCATGTAGGCTTACTCAACCTGCATATTGTGGTACGTTTTTTTTTTTAAAGGTCATTTTTTCTTTATCCAATTTTAATTATGGTCTGTCTAATGGATTCTGGGACATTTTTGAGCGACATTATTGGTGACACATGTCCCTTTCTAACTCACCTAGGTGCAGAAAGTTTGACTTGGAGACCCTCCGATTGTAGTTGATGTATAGGAGGCCACTATCATTGGCCGTGTTCCATTTTGTTTGGGGTGACTACTGGGTGTTTGCCGTCCCTTGCTTCAGGGATGTGTTTTGGGGCCACACGAGAGATCCCATCCACTTGGCTATAGTGTGTCATCGAAAAGAGGTGTGGCTTGCTTAACCTGCTGACATGGCCACATATTGCTCTATGTACTCATGTTGTGTTTTCTCATCTACAGGTGCTGATATTGAGGATGCAGAATATCCATGACCGCAATGTTATCGTGGCTCTTGCGTTGGTGGAAGAGCAAATGTGGCTTCAGGATCGGTATGAAAGGTTGATGAGGCGCAGACAGCGGCGGTTGTGGACCCGGGATTGGCTTCGCAGGCGGGAAACCCGGGGCCACATGCAGCTGTTGCGGGAGCTGGAGCTTAACAGTCCTGATGATTACCGAAACTATCTCCATATGTCCGAGGACTGTTTCACCTTCCTATTGGAGCGTGTTGGGCCAATGATAGCGCGTCAGGACACTATAATGCGACCATCAGTATCAGCTGCTGAGCGGTTGGCTATCACTTTGCGGTTCCTGGCTACAGGGCAGTCCATGACATCCCTCACATACTTGTCACGTGTCTCCCTGCCCCTGCTGAGCCGCCTGATCCCTGAAACGTGTTGGGCCATCTGGAGAGCTATGCAGCCATCCTACATGAAAATGCCTCTAACCGCCGCAGAATGGCTGGAAGTAGCCCGAGGCTTTGAAACCCGGTGGAACTTCCCCAACTGTGGCGGGGCATTGGATGGTAAGCACGTGAGGATTACCAAACCTGCCAACTCTGGCTCTTTGTTTTTCAATTACAAAGGGTGTTGTAGTATAATCCTCATGGCTCTAGTGGATGCCAACTATGAGTTCCTCTACGTGGATGTTGGAATGAACGGTCGCAACTCAGATGGGGGGGTGTTTGCACGCAGCTCCTTGGCAACACTACTAGGGAGTGGTGGGCTAAACTTACCCTCAAATGAGGACACGACCGAACATCTCAACTTTGCGTTTGTGGCGGATGAAGCATTCCCACTTAAGGAACACCTACTGCGGCCATATCCCCAGAGGGCCCTTACTTCTGAGAGACGCATTTTAAATTACCGGCTATCCCGGGCCCGCCGAGTAGTTGAAAATGCGTTTGGGATAATGGCGAATAGATTCCGGGTTTTTCATACGCCTATGCATATGAAACCGGAGTCTATTGATGCGGTAGTGGTGGCCTGCTGTGTGCTGGACAACTTCCTGCGTCGTAGGGATAGAGCATCATACACGCCAGGAGGTTATGTAGATAATGCAGACGCTACAACAGGGGAGCTCCGTCCAGGGTCTTGGCGTGATGAGGGCCATGTGATTGTGCCACTCCAGCCGCAGAGCCATGGCCGCACTCGGCAGGAGGCCAGGGACAGTAGAGAAGCTTACTGCTCCTACTTCAATGGGTCTGGTGCAGTGAGCTGGCAGAACCAGGCCATGTAGTGTGGCTGGCTCTGGGAGATGTATTTGAGGTTGCAATGGAGGTGACAGCAGGTTAGCTGCGCCCCTTTTCTTTTTTGTTTACCATTTTCTGGATCTTTGGTTTCATTATGTGCATAAGGTTTCGTTAGTTAGTTAGTTAGTTAGTTAGTTTAGGTATGCTATTTTTTTTTGTGTTGCTGCACATGTTTCAATGTGTGGTCAATTTGTTATCCCTTTAATGTGGTTCAAGAATGTGACATGCACTTTAATTGTCCATTGTTTTTACTTTCTGTTTTTTTTTTCTTTCCAATCCAAGGTCACGATTAATGCATTATATTAAAATTTTTTATGTTGGATCCAAAATAATCTGTGTGAGCCTGATTACTTGGTGGAGGAGGGCAATGTGATGAAGGTTTTGGTGGGGGCCAGGGATGTCATAGCCACCTATTGGCTGGGATTGTGCAGACAATATGTGTGGGTAGCCATGTTTTTTTACAAGTCTTTTGGCCAACAGTGTTTGTGGCCATTGTGCGTACATGAGCCTTTATTTTGTTGTAGGCAGAGGGTCCCCTGCACACAGCACATTGATGCAGGACATATTCTTCTCAGGTGTTTTCAAATACACTGTCACACAGATCTTTGACATGTTGCCTTGGGAGCTGTTCCACTACATTCACATCTGTAAGCAGATATATAAACACCATTGAGCCTGTATTCACACATAGTTAGCCAGAGTTGACACAGATACAATTTCAACAGAAAACGCACATACTGTGTGTTTTAAGCCGCTACTGTGTGTCGCACAAACGCACCTTAGCGCAATCGCCACACGCCGCTGTCACAAGCGCTGATCGTGCGTGACAAGGCAAACACTTCTACTACGCACACATAGCCCAGAACCGATACTTTTATACACACGGGTATGTGACTGGCCACCGCTCCAGCCTGACGCATTACCATTGATTTCGATGCATTCGCCATGCTCCGCCATGTCACAACCGCTTATTCCGTGCCGCACTCCGATCACTAGTACGTCACGTCTCGCCCATCCGCCCTTTCCGTCGTGCCCAATCACAACTCCGTAGTGTTGGCCAATGGTTGTGGTTTGGGCGCGGCGTACAGGACTGTGGCACGCCTATTTGTTTTACGTCCTGCCTTTGTTCCTCCCAGATCACTCTGTGGTGGCGGCGTGTAAAGCTGGTAGGCTGAGCTACAGATGGCTACTTGAGACACCCGGCGATGTAGCTAGTTACAGATGTAGCGTAGCGTGGCGCACCTTGTGGCGGCGTGTGAAGAGGGTGCGTTTACCGTTTGTAACCGTTTGGGCGTGCTCGTGCACGTGAAGTAGCGGATTGTATCCATCCTGTTGTAGCGGCGTGTAAAGGTACCCAAAGGGTTATAATTACTCCCTGTCTCCATGACAACCCCCACATTTTTATTCAGGAAGTAAATTTTTACACACTCTTAGGGCCCTTTCACATCAGCGTTTTTTGAAATTCGCGGCAGATGCGGTGAAAAAAACGCATCTGCCGCGATTACCGCATACCGGCTGCACTTGCGGCGTGGTTGTGGCGCGGTTGCGGTAAACGCCATACTATGTATAGGCGGACTTGCGGCAGGTGCGGCAAGTGCGGTTTTGGCACTTGCGGCAGGTGCGGCCGCGAAAAAAAAACGCGGCTGACAGCATTTTTTTACGCGGCCGCACCTGCCGCAAGTGCCAAAACCGCACTTGCCACACCTGCCGCAAGTCTGCCTATACATAGTATGGCGTTTACCGCAACCGCGCCGCAACCGCGCCGCAAATGCAGCCGGTATGCCGTAATCGCGGCAGATGCGGTTTTTTCACCGCATCTGCTGCGAATTTCAAAAAACGCTGATGTGAAAGGGCCCTTAGGCTGCTTTCACATCAGCAGATTTCGCTGATCACAGCAGTTGCGGTGCAAAAACTGCAACTGCCGCGATTACTGCATAACGGCCGCACTTGCGGTTCACTTGCAGCAAGGCCCATACAATGTCTATGGCACTTGCGGCAGGTGCGGCCGCGAAAAAAGCGCACCTGCCGCAAGTGAACCGCAAGTGCGGCCGTTATGCGGTAATCGCGGCAGTTGCGTTTTTTTCACCGCAACTGCCGTGATCAGCGAAAGCCGCCGATGTGAAAGGGGCCTTACATGTGCGCTGTTCCAAAGTTCCAAAATGTCTCAGATCTAAATTCCTTATTTGCGGGAGATGTCCCACTATCCTGAGAGGTCAAAGCAATTTTTACTCTGTGCCTGAAATGACTCCTCTACTCTTCTTTCTGTGCAGGCTCAACACATGTCTTACTGTTGCGTTCATTGCTCAGTACTGCCTCCTTTTACTGCAGGGGAGGAGGTGCAATAGTAAAAATCTGTATAACACTGTTAGGAAAAGATGAATTATTTTCATGGGTGTAGAGACACAGCAGAGCTGACATACTCCTCCGCCCCTGATCGTTTATAAGGGAGATACATAGATCTGCTCCTTGCTTCCCCCTAGTCAGGAATTTTTACGACTAAGGGTACTTTCACATCAGCGGTTTTTGCCGATCGCGGCAGATGCGGTGAAAAAACGCATCTGCCGCGATTACCGCATAACCGCTGCACTTGGGGCACAGTTGCGGCAAGCCCCATGCGATGTCTATGGGGCTTGCGGTAAGTGTGCGGCAGGTGCGGCAAGTGCGGTTTCGACGCTTGCGGCAGGTGCGGCCGCGAAAAAAAACGCGTTTTTTTTGTGGCCGCACCTGCCGCAAGTGCTGATACCGCACTTGCCGCAAGCCCGCACAGACATTCTATGGGGCTTGCCGCAACTGTGCCGCAAGTGCAGCGGTTATGCGGTAATCGCGGCAGATGCGTTTTTTTCACCGCATCTGCCGCGATCGGCAAAAAACGCTGATGTGAAAGCACCCTAAGCCATAAACCTGAGCTAAGCTGAAAGCCAACTGGTTTGCGTTGGTTCTTCCTACAGCATCCACGTGATATTCTTTTGTCTTAAGTTACAGTCTTTTATCGTCAAATTTCATAAGACACGTTCATACCACAAATACATAAATCATATTTTTGGAATATGTACATTTTTGGGCATCTAATGATACCTCTTTTATATCTGGGAAACAATCAGAAACCTGGGAAATGAGTTCTAGCCTTCCACACATCCCAGATATATCACATTTGATATAAAAAAAATCTACATTTACGAGGGTAAACATTATGTACATATCTTGGACATGGGTGCATCCAATCCAAAGATATGGAAAAATAGAGGTTTTGAGTCTTGTGTAGCTGGGTGAGTTTACAGAACCTAGCCAACACGTGAGATAAACAAAACGGGAGTTTTCTTATTTTCTGTCTCATTATGTGGCACCCCATGGGTTAATGTGCCACAGTAACATCACACGGGTTCCCTCCCACAACACACTGACTTACACTAGCACCTCTGGGCCAGGAGGGGGAGCACAACCTGCTCTCTTAAATACTCCAGCTCATGAGGAAGTAGCAGAGAAGTTCAGTACAGGCAGTACTGTGAAGAGGAGAGAGACTGTAGTGTCAAGGAGCTGTGCTAGGCTTCTCTACAGTCTACTCACTGATTCCAGGCCTAGTGAGGGTCTGAGGAACAGGAGAACTACAAGCAGAGAGACACAATTGGGAGTACCCTCGTCCCAGTGGGCTCGACAATTACATAAATGTAAGGTGTCGATTTTGGGCTCATTCTACCCTGGGATGTCAGATGCAGCACGACACTAACGCTGCATGGAGGAATCATACACCATTTCTGGGAAGCCGTCCCTTCCCCCCCCCTTACTGAATCTGAGTTGTCACCGCATGGCACAGGTTTTGTAATTTATTTTAATTCCTTTTATTTTAATAACTGGCTTATGCATATATGAAAATTGGCTCTTTTGCAATATCTTGTATATCTTTTTGTAAACACTGCCAACTTTTTGGAGTAAAGTTTATCAATTTCGCTTTTCCTGTTCTATGACGAGCTGATGCACATCCCCGCTATTTCACATTGCCAAACAGGTTACCGATTCACCTGAAAGAGGACATTGGTGGCAGCATAATTTTTGTATTTATGTGGTATTGTGGGCCTGAGGGTGACCAGGTTGAGGTATATATACGTTCCTGGCAGGAACTGGTGGTATATATACATTCCGTCACAGCACTTGCCACAGTAGACAACATAACTTAGGGCAGATGGGCCCCTTTTCTTACCCTCTGGCAATACCAGGTTTGGCCAAAAGGGTAAGCGGGCGCCAGAGAGTTGCAGGTCCTGACTAAGTAGTACCCAAGGCCAGTTACCAGTTAGGTTTGGAGAGTAAAATGCAGAATTAAATGTGTAAAGTGTAAATATGTTTGTGTGACTATAAATTGAACTCTGTGGACAAATGTACACAGTTATTGCAACGTTAAAAAGCCCAGTACCCAAAGAGACTATCATGTATGAACTTTGAACTTTCCTTATTCACTTATGGACCATGTATACCGCGGACTGGTTGCGGTAAGAACTCTTGTGTATATACTTATCAGCCCGGAGTCAATAGACTAAACCCCCGGAAAGACTGCTTTTTGACTTTTTGGACTCTTTTTCAAATTTTATTGATTTTTGTACTTTTTCCTTTTAAGTCTTTGTAAATATCAATTGTATTAACTGTTGTTAACTTGTTTTTCCACAGTCCCGGAGTACTGTATTTAACTAAGGGGGAATGTGGCACCCAATGGGTTAATGTGCCACAGTAACATCACACGGGTTCCCTCCCCACAACACACTGACTTACACTAGCACCTCTGGGCCAGGAGGGGGAGCACAACCTGCTCTCTTAAATACTCCAGCTCATGAGGAAGTAGCAGAGAAGTTCAGTACAGGCAGTACTGTGAAGAGGAGAGAGACTGTAGTGTCAACGAGCTATGCTAGGCTTCTCTACAGTCTGCTCACCGATTCCAGGCCTAGTGAGGGTCTGAGGAACAGGAGAACTACAAGCAGAGAGACACATCTGGGAGCTTGAGTGCCACCTTCACTCACCCCAGAAGAGCGCACAGAACAGACACCGGATCCGGCACTGTGTCTGGCACCCACAGCACAGTGAATCCAGGAATAGTGGAGTCTCTAGACAGCCACAGTACCAGAGCGTACACAGCGGGGTCACTACAGCACAGAGGACTCAAGTTGCCTAGCCAAGTGGTACCAGCAGAACAGAGAAAGAGAGTGAGACAGTCCCAGCAGCTCAGCTAGACGCAGCAGCCAGGACACACACACACAGCGCAGCACGAGGAAGCTGATGACCCAGACTGGGTGGGAGGAAAACCCGGCCCCTACAGACTCTGTGGACAATCTGCACGAACATCGCAGTAAAGCTTAGGAAACTACAAAACGTGAGTGTGTGTTCCTTAACCTGTCTCCACTATTCACCTCCATCATAGAATTTACCAACACTGCCCCGGGGAACACAGTTCTGCCCACTGGAACTATTCCATCTCAGCTGCTACTACATCATTCCCGGAGGTTCTGCGGCAGCAGCGGCCCCACCTGTGGCCGCACACAGTGAGTGGCATCACGATAGACAATTCTCCCCTGTAAATACACCCTTTTATTTGCCAGGGCCCGGGACATGGTCCGGACCAGGACCCCGTGACATTCCCCCTGAAGCAGACACGGTCCGTTACTGAGTACCCTCATCCCAGTGGGCTCGACAAACCTGGCGTCACGAACAGGATCTACCTAGCCCGTTAAAACGGGCATTGTGTGCCGTGATTGACATAGAAACTGATTTTGAACTGCGCCATCTGAACTGTATTTTTGAAAATCCGCCATTTTGGAGCACGTGGCGTGCGGGAAATAAGGGGGGCGGTACCTTGCATTGGCGTGAACCCAGCCTCCTCCCTTGGTGCTGACGACATCCGGTGGGGAAGGAGACCTCCATAGACATCCGGACGGAAACGGAAGATGGAGGGCGGACATTAACTAAGATGTCGCAGCCCGATGCACAAGACGGCGACGGAGCAGCCGGTGGAGCTGCAGCGCCGGACCCAGCGATAGCGACCGGCGGTGTAGTGGCGCAAGGAACAGCACCAATAATGCCGTTCCTGATGCCGTATACTCCAGGGGCAATATGACTGCCCCAATACTCCGGTGAGCATAATACACTAACTGACTTTAGGCTAAAGATAAAAGAATATTATGTTATGTATCCCCTCACTGAAGCCCAGCGTATAGGAATGATAATGGGACAATTAACGGGCAATGCACGGCGTGAGGTTGCGTCCTGGCTGGACACAGACAAGGACACTGTAGAACATCTAGTAGCCACACTGAAAGCAACGTTTGAATCTACTGATGATACCCGGGCTAAGATGAGGTTCTTTGCCTGCCACCAGAAACCTAAACAGAGTGCTAGAGATTTTGCCTTGAATCTACAGGAAGCACTCAAAGCCCTTAAGCTGGCAGAACCTGCTTTAGCCCTGGGAGCTGATAAAATCCTACTTGATCAATTTATAGAAGGCCTCCATTCCCCTTCCCACAGAGGGCAGTTGAGCATGATACTGCTGCAGAACCCTGACATGACATTTACTGAGCTGAAAGATAGAGCTATTCGTCTGCAGCAGCTTGAAGAGCCACAGGAGCTACCAACTGTCCCGGACACTGCAGCAGCACCTCAGCAGCCGGCAGCCCAGCGACATCTGCAATGTCAGCAACTGCTGCTGAGACCGGGAAATATATCTCTAATGCAGCCCTCAATCAAAAGCTAGATGCCCTGACAGACACCGTGATCTCTATGGCCAAAGTCATCAAGGAACTGCGAGAGTCAAAGCCTGCACCCAAGATCAAGCTGGCGACCAGCAGAGAGGATGTCCCGTGGATGAGGCCCAGAAGATACCCAGCAGCAAGAGGACGACCCAGCGACCGCTACCAACCGGATGGACAGCCCATTTGCCGTCGTTGCCAGAAGCCAGGCCATCTTGCCCGAGAGTGTCCTTTAAACGACGATTCCCTGTGCAGGCGAGCCTTTCCTCAGGAATAAACTGTCAAGGCTCTTCAGCCTGGTTTGACAGATTCGTGGGAGGACAGCCGGTGATCCATATGGTGTTGGATGGCATTCCTTGCTGGATACCGGGTCCCAGATAACATCAATCCCACATGTTCTATATAAAAGGTATTGGGCTGATTCAGACATTACTAGTGCTCCGGATGACTTTAACTTTGATATATGGGCTAGTAATGGACAGTTAATACCACAGGTTGGGTTTAGAGAAATGAGTATTCAGATTGGGAAGGTAGAATTGCAGAACCAGGGTGTTATAATCATAGATGTTAACCGGCGGGAACAGTGAGCCAGTGATGCTGCTAGGAATGAATGTAATTGAGAAATGTTTTTCCGAAGTGTTAAGTGTTTTGCAGCAAATCGCCGAGACTGCCGGAACCGGACAACAGAGGCTTCTGCACAAAGAGATCAAAGCCCTGATTTTGAAGCAGCAGGTAGAAATCTCTGGAAGTGAGATCGGCAGCGTACGAGTAAGTGATCCAATACCCATTGTAATACCTCCCAAAACTGAAATGTTGGTCTGGTGTAGAGCCACAATAGGCATTAAAGGGCGAGACTATCAGGCCCTGGTAGAACCCATGTACTCAGACAGTAGACCCACCATACTTATAGCTAGAGGAGTGGTTGAGGTACACAGGGGGAGAGTGCCATTAGACTTTGGGCAAATTAAAGGGGTAGAGCACACTATACCCACAGGTAACCATCAAAGTATAAAAGAGAGGTATAGATCATTACCACCCGCTCACTATCAAACCACCAAAGACATGCTCAGAGAAATGAAATCTGCAGGGGTAATAAGAGACAGTTGTAGCCCCTGGGCAGCGCCTCTAGTGTTAGTTAAAAAGAAGAATGGGACCATGAGAATGTGCGTAGATTACCGGCAGATTAATCGCATCACATATAAGGACGCATACCCATTACCTAGGATTGAGGAGTCATTAGCTGCATTCAAATCTGCTAACTACTTTTCCACCCTTGATCTGACTAGTGGGTACTGGCAGGTTCCTGTGGCCGAGGCCGACAAAGAGAAGACAGAGTTTACTACACCAATGGGCCTCTGTGAGTTCAATTGTATGCCGTTCGGACTCTGCAACGCACCCGGGACCTTTCAACCCTGATGGAGAGCTGTCTAGGACACAAGAACTTTGAAACTGTCGTCCTGTATCTAGATGACATCATAGTCTACTCCAAGACGTATGAGCAACATCTACAAGATCTGGCAGAAGTGTTTGAAGCCTTGTCCAAATATGGCATGAAAATCAAGCCATCCAAGTGTCATCTTCTCAAACCAAAGGTACAGTACCTGGGACATGTCGTGAGTTCAGAGGGAGTAGCACCGGATCCTGATAAAGTCACAGTGATAAGGGATTGGCCAAGACCTACAAACGTGAAAGAAGTGAGGCAATTCCTGGGCCTGGTAGGCTATTATAGGAGATTTATCAGAGGATTCACAAAGCTTGCAGCTCCCCTGCAAGACATCCTGGTAGGACAGTCAAGAAAGTCTGCAACCCGTAATCCTCCTTTCCAGTAGAGTGAAGAGAAGGAAGACTCCTTCAACAAGCTGAAAAGTGCTCTGACAGGAGAAGAGATTCTGGCATACCCTGATTACCATCAACCGTTCATTCTATACACGGATGCCAGCAACGTGGGACTGGGAGCGGTATTGTCGCAGAAGCAAGGAGGCAAAGTGAGAGTTATTGCCTTTGCAAGTAGGAAGCTCCGGCCTACAGAAAGAAATCCCGAAAACTACAGCTCCTTCAAGTTAGAACTACTGGCAGTAGTTTAGGCTGTAACTGAACGTTTTAAGCACTACTTGGCAGGTGCAGAATTCACCATCTACACGTATAACAACCCGTTGACTCACCTGAATACAGCAAAATTAGGAGCTCTGGAACAGCGATGGATAGCCCTGCTATCTAATTACAACTTTGTCATCAAATACAGGGCAGGTCGCAAGAATGGGAACGCAGATGCCTTATCCCGGATGCCACACCTGAGAGACGTGGAAGAGGAACCGGAAGAGTTGGAAGAGATTGAACTACCGGCCTTTCATCGTTCAAAGGAAGAAAAGTATGAACCTGGCATCTACCAAAGAGAGCAGAAAGTAAATCTTAACCCGCTAAGACACCATGGATGGGCTGATACCCAAGATACTGATCCAGCCGTGAAACTAGTGAAAGAACTGCTTACGCAGCAAGGTGCAAACCCTGATCAGAATGCCCCAGCTGAGACTATACAGCTATGAAAGGAAAGTGGCAAGTTGTTTCTGTATCAAGGAAAGCTCTGCAGAAGGTTCACCAATCCCAAGACACATGAACTGGTCTGGCAGATAATTGTGCCCAAGCAAGACATCAGAATGGTCTTAGAAGCCTACCACAACGGTGCAGGTCATTTCGGATGGAAGAAGTTAGAAGCAATCCTGAGAGAGAGATTCTTTTGGGTTGGCATGAGAAGGTCAATTGAACTATGGTGCAGAAGATGTGCCGCATGCAACCTCAGAAGGAAAGATCCACAGAAAGCTCCACTCCAGTCCATCATAACCAAGCAGCCACTTGAGCTAGTTGTGTTAGACCACGTCAAGTTGTCACCAAGCCAGTCAGGCTATGTCTATGCCTTAACCATCATGGACCATTACTCACGTTTCTTAGTGGTAGTACCAGTCAAAGATCTGACAGCGAAGACGGCAGCAAAACCATTCCAGATGCATTTCTGTAGACCACATGGTTACCCAGAACAAGTCCTTGCAGACCAAGGTCCAGCTTTTAAATCAGAACTATTCAAGGAGTTCTGCAATATGTACGGCTGTAAGAAAACCCACACAGCAACGTACCATCCCAAACAAATGGTTTATGCGAGAAGATGAACCATATTGTAATTGAACTGTTGAAGACCTTACCAGAGTCAGAAAGAAATCAGTGGCCAGAGAAATTACCTGATTTGGTGGACCTATACAACCATGTTTCAGTAAGTTCTACAAATTGCACTCCGGCATACCTTATGCGTGCAAGACCCGGTAAGCTACCAATTGATTTAGAAATGGGAATCGTAAAACCAGATACAGAAGTGGAAGAAACAGATTGGGATATCAAACATCAGAAACAGTATCAACAAGTACAAGAATGTGTAGAAAGAAACCTACAACAAGCTAGAGCAAGACAAGAGAAGACTTTTAACAAACATGCTCAAGCAATGCCATTACAAACTGGTGATCAAGTTCTCAAGAGAAAGAGACGCTCAAACAAACTGGATAATCAGTGGGAAACCGTCCCATACACAGTCTTAACCTCTAACCTAGACAATGTTAAAACCTGTTTGATAAGCAAAGATGAAGGAAGAACTTTAGCAGTCGTATCTCGAGATCAACTCAAATTGTGTCCTGAAACCCTGAAGACACCTGAAGTAACAGAACCCGTACAGGTCCAACTTATCCAAGAGAAAGAAAATGAAGATGAAGTATTCCACACAGTACTAGGAGATTTCCCTAAAAAATGACCAAATTACCACGGAGCAGTTGTAGTGCCAATGATTGCATTCCCTTCAATGGTGGAACCAACACCAGAACCCGTGTTACCAGAACCCGTGTTACCAGAAGAAGACCCAAGACTAGAAGAACTGGAAGTAGAATCCGAAGAGGAAGGAGAAATTCCTGGTCCTAGTGAACTTGCCAGTCCTACAGTCAGATTCCCATCTGTCATAATACCAAACACCCAAATAGGTACACGTCTACTTACACCATCAGGCTAAGTCCACCAACATTGCGCAGATCAGAGCGTAGTACCCAAGGCCAGTTACCAGTTAGGTTTGGAGAGTAAAATGCAGAATTAAATGTGTAAAGTGTAAATATGTTTGTGTGACTATAAATTGAACTCTGTGGACAAATGTACACAGTTATTGCAACGTTAAAAAGCCCAGTACCCAAAGAGACTATCATGTATGAACTTTGAACTTTCCTTATTCACTTATGGACCATGTATACCGCGGACTGGTTGCGGTAAGAACTCTTGTGTATATACTTATCAGCCCGGAGTCAATAGACTAAACCCCCGGAAAGACTGCTTTTTGACTTTTTGGACTCTTTTTCAAATTTTATTGATTTTTGTACTTTTTCCTTTTAAGTCTTTGTAAATATCAATTGTATTAACTGTTGTTAACTTGTTTTTCCACAGTCCCGGAGTACTGTATTTAACTAAGGGGGAATGTGGCACCCAATGGGTTAATGTGCCACAGTAACATCACACGGGTTCCCTCCCCACAACACACTGACTTACACTAGCACCTCTGGGCCAGGAGGGGGAGCACAACCTGCTCTCTTAAATACTCCAGCTCATGAGGAAGTAGCAGAGAAGTTCAGTACAGGCAGTACTGTGAAGAGGAGAGAGACTGTAGTGTCAAGGAGCTGTGCTAGGCTTCTCTACAGTCTACTCACTGATTCCAGGCCTAGTGAGGGTCTGAGGAACAGGAGAACTACAAGCAGAGAGACACAATTGGGAGTACCCTCGTCCCAGTGGGCTCGACAATTACATAAATGTAAGGTGTCGATTTTGGGCTCATTCTACCCTGGGATGTCAGATGCAGCACGACACTAACGCTGCATGGAGGAATCATACACCATTTCTGGGAAGCCGTCCCTTCCCCCCCCCTTACTGAATCTGAGTTGTCACCGCATGGCACAGGTTTTGTAATTTATTTTAATTCCTTTTATTTTAATAACTGGCTTATGCATATATGAAAATTGGCTCTTTTGCAATATCTTGTATATCTTTTTGTAAACACTGCCAACTTTTTGGAGTAAAGTTTATCAATTTCGCTTTTCCTGTTCTATGACGAGCTGATGCACATCCCCGCTATTTCACATTGCCAAACAGGTTACCGATTCACCTGAAAGAGGACATTGGTGGCAGCATAATTTTTGTATTTATGTGGTATTGTGGGCCTGAGGGTGACCAGGTTGAGGTATATATACGTTCCTGGCAGGAACTGGTGGTATATATACATTCCGTCACAGCACTTGCCACAGTAGACAACATAACTTAGGGCAGATGGGCCCCTTTTCTTACCCTCTGGCAATACCAGGTTTGGCCAAAAGGGTAAGAGGGCGCCAGAGAGTTGCAGGTCCTGACTAAGTTTTCCTGACAACAGTGAACTGCTTTTGTTTTTTATACAATGATAGGTAAATGGCATGATTGATTTTTTTCTCTATTAAATGGGTTGTCCAGTACTTGGACAACCTTTTTTTGTTGCCCATTTTT
Source organism: Allobates femoralis (assembly GCA_033576535.1). Classification (NCBI taxonomy): domain Eukaryota; kingdom Metazoa; phylum Chordata; class Amphibia; order Anura; family Aromobatidae; genus Allobates; species Allobates femoralis. Next base: position 176,318,776 of record JARQOC010000002.1, read on the forward strand.
GCCCCATTAAAATGAAAAAGCCTATACTCACATCCTGTGCCAGCGATGTCAGAATTCAAGTAGTGGGGCCATGTGACAGTGTTATGAAACGTGAGCCCTGCGACCAATCAGTGTCGGCTTTGTTCTTCCTGCATTTGCACACAGGATTACTCAACAGGAAGTGAGCAGCAGCTGCAGAGATCACTTCCTGTTAATTACTTAAGCTCTTGAAGGTGGAGCGAAGAAAACCAGCGCTGATTGGTCACGAGGCTGCATGTTATAACAATTTTACGACTTCTAACATTGCTAGAACTGTGCTTGCAGCGGAGATGAGCGTAAGCATTTTTATTTTTATGGGGGCAAACATGGGAAATAAGAAGGGGTTGTCCAAGTAGTGGACAACACCTTTAAATTCCTGAAAAATTAATAAACATGTAATGCTGGGGCTATGTTCACACATAGTGTAAATGCTTTGTTTCTTTTACTACTTTTGATCTGCACATTTTCTGTAGGTGCCTGCACCATATTGCACAATAACAATCTTTAACAGTTGCATTTTTTCTGTGTTTTTTATGACTTTTCATCTTTATTTGATACCTTTTCGGTCCAGATTTGAATCAGTTTTTATAGTACAGAAAAGCTTTATGTTTCAGTACGTAAAAGTGCCACTGTATTTTTTTAATTGCACTTTTGTCTCTCCATAAAACTTAGAGAAAAAACGCATCAAAAACAACTCAGCTCTGTGTCTTCAGATATACATTAGTCGTGAGTTTTCATAAAATCGTATCCATTTTGTTTGGACAGTTCAATGCAGCATATTTTCTGAGCAACAAAATAAAACGGCAAAAATGAGGCATTTATGCAATATATGAGCACAGCCTTACAGACATGTTTGACAAAATGGCACTTAAAAAAATACAGTTTATCTTGCAATAATGCTAGAAACCATATAATAGGGATTCAGTACAAATTAAAAAGTTATGCCCTTACAACTATGAATGAATGGACATAAGATAAGGCCAATAATTTCAGATACAGCAAGTGAGTCCTATATTTGGTTCTGTGTCGCAGTGTTCTGTGTGGTCTGCTGATATCCGTCACTGCCACATGCTTCCGCTGACATCTCCTCCTGCCAAGGTAAAGAAAAATGGTAAATTGCTGTGGCTAAGGGTGTGGTTGGGGTGTAGCCCACAATTTTTAAAATTCGTCGATCTTCCTATTCTATGAAAGTTGAGAGGTATGGCTGTGCCTGTTTGATGTGTGGATTGTGCTTGAGACAAACATGAACTGTGATTTTCTGATGTGCATACTGTGATGTTTTATGTGTACAACATGGTTTCATGGTTTTATTTCATTCCATGTGTTAGTTAAGGGTGGGAGGCCCATACACAATACAGTTGCTCCAGTGTCAACCTCTGCACCTAAATGAATTCAGTACTGAGATGTGGTTTCTGTAATAAGCATGCATCACAACTAACATACAGTCATGGCGGAAAGTTTTAGCACCCTTGAAATTGTTCCAGGAAATGAAGCATTTTTACGAAAAAAGTATTGTAATTACACGTTTTGTTATACACATGTTGATTTCCTTTGTGTATATTGGAACAACAACAAAAATTAGGGTAAAAGAAGGCAAATTTCACACAAAACTCCTATATGAGCTACCCAAATTTGTTTGCACCCTGAAACTTAATATTCAGTTACACACCCTTTTTAATAAATAACTGCCATTAATCACATCCTATAAACATCAGCAAGCTTCTTAAATCTTTTACATGGAATTTCTTTTTTACAAACTGGTCTCTCATATATGAAGGTGCCTTCTCCTAATAGCAATTTTAAGATCTCTCCACAGGTGTTCAATGGGATTCAGATCTCTCCAGTGCTTTGTTTCCATCCTTTTCTGGGGGCTTCTTGGAGTATGTTTGGAATCAATGTCCTGCTGGAAGACCCATGTCTTAGGATGTAACCCAGTTTTCTGACAAATGACAGTACATTGCAACCCAAAATTTGTTGGTTATCTTAATATTTCTTGATGCTTTGCACACAGTCAAGGCACCCAATGCCAGAGGAAGAAAACAACTCCAAATATCTTTGAATTTCCACCATATTTGACTGTAAGTAATGTGTTCTTTTCTTTGTAGCCCTCATTCTGTTTTCGGTAAATAGTAGAATGATTTGCTGTACCAAAAAGCTTTATCTTGGTCTCATCTGTCCATAAGACACTTTCCCTGAGGGAATTTGGCTTACTCACATACATTTTGGCAAACTGCAGTCTAGCTTTTTTAGGTCTCTGTGTCAGCAGTGATGTGCCCATGGGTCTCCTCTCATAGCATTTCATTTCATTCAAATGTCAACGGATAATTCATGCTGACACAGATGCACCCTGAGCCTTCAGGACAGTTTGACTTTCATTGGAACTCGGTTGGGGCTGATTATCTTGCTTTGCAACCTATCATTAATTTTTCACTGCCGTCCACATCCTGTGTGATTGTCTACAATGTCGTGGTGTAACACCGGCGTGTTTGTACCTTGGTTCCCCGGCATTACTGTGCATTTCTGTGCTCTCACCCAATGCTCCTTTCCCCCTAACCAGCTGGGATACTGAAGAATGTTATCTGTTTGGATTCTGTTCAGTGCCCTGCTCTGCTGCGTAGCCATACACGTGCTGTGTGACTATCCCTGTGTGCGGTCCTTGGCTGCCGCTGTGAAGCTATCTGCAAGTTGTGAGGGCCTCTGCAGCTGGTGTATGACTTTCTATATGTGTCCAGGCTTGCAGCTGCTGCCAGGTGCCCTAGGCCTCAGTTCCTGTGCTGGCAATGCTGTACTGGTGTATGTCTGTGCTCAGGGTGCACACAGCCACACTTTCCCTGCTTTTATTAGGTGGAGTGTGTGTGCTTGAATTGCGGTCCCCAGCCTATAGCTGAGGGTTAGCACCTATTTAAAATTCCTCTTTCCTGTTGGGCTTGACCAGAGCTCCTCATTGGGCTCCAGAACCTAACCATGTGTATTTGGTCCAGCCATGCTGCTCCTGGTCTCTCTGTGTCTTCAGCTCCTGTCCTTCCTGCAACCAGTTCTAGATAGCTGATATGTGCCTGTCTTTGTCCCTGGACCCATCTTGCCTATGTGTTGGTACCAATGCCCTTACCCTTGAATGTGGTTTCCTGCTGTGTGTTATTCCTGAAGTCCTCCTGTATCTTGAACCATGTACCCAGTGACTGAGTTTCCTGTGACCAGTGTCTCATGAATAAACCTGTGTTCGTCTTTTGAAGATGGAGTCCGGAGTCCCTGCTGAGCATCTACTACACTGTGCTCATGCCACTATGTGGTGCTAGCTCCGTCCAACTCCGGTCCACTCCTGCGATGCATGTGTTTCTCAGCTCCGGTCCCTGCTGGATGTGCTTGCACTGTTTTGCTGTGCTTGCACTGCTTAGCTCCGGTCCACTTCTGTGGTACACAATGTCGTGCAGCATTGACCCACTACTGAGGTGCTTGCACCAGACCGCTTGAGTTCCTTTTCAGGTTGTGTCTGATATCTGGAGCCTGGTGTCCCAGATGACCAATGTGCCTGCCGGTGTCCCAGATGACCGATGTGCCTGCCGTTGTCCCAGATGACCGATGTTCCTGCCAGTGTCCCAGATGATCGATGTGCCTATCAGTGTCCTTGGATCCTGCGGTGTTAGCACCAGACCAATTGAATTCCTTTTCAGGTAGTGTCCTTGATGTCCAGTGTCCCCGATGTGTCCTGCCTGAAGTCATGTCTGATGTTCTGAGTCCTAAAGTCCTGCCTGTGTCCAGATGTGGAGTCTGTGGTCCTGGTTGTCCAGTTTGTGTTCTCAGAGTCGGTCTCACTCATGTTCCTGGATGGGCTCTTCCTCCGTGTTCCTGGGGAGTCTCCAGCCTTGGGTTTCGGTGATGGCTCTGTCTGAGGTTCCTGGATCTGACCAGCTGATGTCCTATGCTTCCATGTGGTGTTCCTGGACCTGTGCTGTCTGCGATCGGCCTGTGTCCCGATGTCCGGCCTATTCCCTTGGGTCCATCCAGTGATGACGTCTGTCCGAGGTCAGTGTCTGATGTTCTCCTGCTGTGCCAGTGCTATGCCTGAGAGAGTGGTACTCCTGATATGCCTATACCAGATGACCCTGGACTGCATAAACACATATGAATCTCCTGCCCCACCATCGCCTGACGTCTGCCTACCTGAGACGTCACCCATGCTTGATGTACGGAATCGGCAGCCTGGCTTCATGTCTTGTATTTTATACTGTCACTTTTGTTAAGTAAAATTTGTGTTTCTTTATACCTGAAGTGTGCAGTGTCCTGCATGTTACCACCTTTCCCACATGCTCAGCTGCCACAGACCCCGGTCGCTGCCTGTTCCTGGTCCGGGCAGGCCCAAGTCCCACCTGTGGTTCAGTGGGTCCACGTGCCTGTGCCACCTGGGATGCACACCCCGCATTGCCGTGGCCTGTTGGCGTGGGAGCGTAAGCAAGCTAAGCTAGCTCCCCCTCGCAACACATGGGTTATAAGCTTCCTGATTATGTTTTGCACTGTGGACAAAGAACATCAAGATCTCTGGATATGGACTTTAATTCTTAAAATTGTTGATAATTTTCAACAATTTTGGTTTTCAAGTCTACGATAAATCCCTTCTCCACTTAATGTTCTCCATTCTTAGTATGGCACACACAGACGCAAAATGCAAAGATTGAGTCAGCTTCTCCCCTTTTCATTTGGTTTCAGGTATGATTTTCATATTTTGCATAACTGTAACTTGCCACAGTTGAGTTTTTTTTTGTTTGTTTTTTTAAAATCTTTTTATTGATTTTCACATAAAAACCAAACGCAAGAACATATAGCAACATTAGGAGTTACATAACTCGGGTCATATCATATATTTACATCGAACACCCATGGCTCTCAACGATGGAAATCTATACAAAATATTAGGGATGGGCGAGTCTACTCGCTAGGACTCGTTACTGTGCGAGTAGTAAGGGACTCGCAGGACTCGGTACTCTGCGAGTTTCCAGGCAATTACTCGCACAGTAACGAGTCCAATGCAAATCAATGTCAATCCTAGTTTTGTCAGAGACTCTGACAAAACTAGGATTGCCATTGACTTGCATTGGACTCGTTACTGTGCAAGTAATCGCAGGGAAACTCGCACAGTAACGAGTCCGGCTGTCTGCTCTGTGTCGGGCTCGGGTCCTGCGGGCTGCCGCAGCTCCAGGGTCCTAGAGCTCGCCTACTCTCCCTGTGTACAGACATGAATGTCTGTGCACAGAGATGATGTAGCAGAGCTGAGATTGTTCTCAGTCTGCTCACTCCCTGTGCTTGGGCCTCCCTGCGCTGCGGATTCCAGCCCCCAGCTGCTTAGATGTACCTGGCTAGACATAGAAATTGCGCGGAGCCCCACGTATTTTTTTCTATTATTTCATGAAATTCATGAAATATAAAAAAAAGGGCTCCCGTATATTCTTGTGTCCGGCCAGGTACAAATAGGCACCTGGGGGTTGGGGGCAGCCCGTCGCTGCCTGCTGGATCCGGCTGGTTCCAGAAATACGGCGAAGCCCACGTAATTTTTTTTCTGAAAAATCAATTAAAAAAAACACAACACAGAGAAAAAATTTTTTATTAGAAATAAAAAAAAAAGCCATTAGGGACTCCATCTTTAATTTTAAAAAATCCTGTTCCATCCGACATAGTCCAAAACACAATCTCAGCTCTGCTACTTCCCTGTCTGTGCTTAGACAGACAGGGATGTAGCAGAGCTGAGAACTGACTAAACAGTCAGGGTTCAGCTCAGCAGATAGAAAACAAGCGGTGTCAGAGGTTTGGAGCGCTAAAGAAACCACGGGTTGGTGATTAAATTACCGATAATTTATTACACGAACAGCAGGGGTCCAGTAAGCCACAACGCGTTTCGACGCACAGATGCGTCTTTCTCAAGTGGATGAGGGATCCCTGATTACCTCTTTCTTATAAACCTACCCCCCACCCCAGATTGGATAATGGTTGTGACAGATTACAAAAGCTCGTTACTAGTAACTATTTCACTGCTGCCCATTATATATCTATATATAAAAACACATAATAATCCAAAACATATAAGAATCACAATCGAGAGCCTGATAAAAACTTATTACAATGGCATGTAATACTATATATATATAAAAAACAGTCATAATAAAACCATAAAAATGAAATCATAGGGGATCATGTACCTAATCTTTTGGCACCTATACTAATATATCTGGTTTCACTGTCCACATTATACCAAGGAAAAAAAGTTTGTTTGTTTTTTTTCCCTTTTCTCTTGTTTTCTCTGACGAGTTTTTTGACAACTTTTTTGACATTTTTTTGACAAGTTTGACAAGTTTCTTTGACTAGTTTTTAGCCAAGTTTTTAGCCAAGTTTTTAGACAAGTATTTTAGACAAGTTTCTTTGCCAAGTTTTTAGCCAAATTTTTAGCCAAGTATTTTAGCCAAGTTTGTTTGACAAGTTTTTAGCTAAGTTTTTAGACAAGTTTCTTTGACAAGTTTTTAGCTAAGTTTTTAGACAAGTTTCTTTGACAAGTTTTTAGCCAAGTTTTTAGACAAGTTTCTTTGACAAGTTTTTAGCCAAGTTTTTAGCCAAGTTTCTTAGACAAGTTTTTAGACAAGTTTCTTTGACAAGTTTCTTTGACAAGTTTTTAGCCAAGTTTTTAGACAAGTTTTTAGACAAGTTTCTTTGACAAGTTTCTTTGACAAGTTTTTAGCCAAGTTTTTAGACAAGTTATTAGACAAGTTATTAGACAAGTTTTTAGACAAGTTTCTTAGCCAAGTTTTTAGCCAAGTTTCTTAGACAAGTTTTTAGACAAGTTTTTAGACAAGTTTCTTTGACAAGTTTTTAGCCAAGTTTTTAGCCAAGTTTCTTAGACAAGTTTTTAGACAAGTTTTTAGACAAGTTTCTTTGACAAGTTTTTAGCCAAGTTTTTAGACAAGTTTCTTTGACAAGTTTCTTTGACAAGTTTTTAGCCAAGTTTTTAGCCAAGTTATTAGACAAGTTATTAGACAAGTTTTTAGCCAAGTTTCTTAGCCAAGTTTTTAGACAAGTTTCTTTGACAAGTTTCTTTGACAAGTTTTTAGCCATGTTTTTAGACAAGTTTCTTTGACAAGTTTTTAGCCAAGTTTTTAGACAAGTTATTAGACAAGTTTTTAGCCAAGTTTTTAGCCAAGTTTTTAGACAAGTTTCTTTGACAAGTTTTTAGACAAGTTTTTAGACAAGTTTTTAGACAAGTTTCTTTGACAAGTTTTTAGCCAAGTTTTTAGACAAGTTTTTTAGACACGTTTTTTGGCAAGTTTTATTGGCAAGTTTTTAGACATGTTTTTTAGACAAGTTTTTTGGCAAGTTTTATTGGCAAGTTTTTCGGACAAATTTTTAACAAGTTTTTTCCAGAGTCAGATTTAACCCCTCTGGAGAAAGAGTTCCTAATTTATAAATCCAAAAAGATTCTTTTCTACATAACCTATCAAATTTGTTATTGGATTTTTCATCTATTTGGTCTATTATAGTTAGACGCAGGCTAGAATGGTCTCTGTTGTGTATCTGTGCATAGTGTCTGGAGACACTATGCAACATATACCCGTTTTTTTATGTTGGACCGGTGTTTGTTTAATCTGGCCTGCATGGTCTGTATAGTCCTCCCTACATATTGATGCCCACAGGGGCATTCAAGGAGGTATACCACGAATTGAGACCGGCAATCCAAAGTTTGACTAATATTAAAAATTTGCTTAGTCGTATTAGAACAAAAAGATAGAGAATCGTTACATAGATCCCTCAGACAGTAGCTGTCCAGCGGACTCTAATTTCTTACATGTCCCTTTAAATGGCTCCTAAAATAAGTTTTACCCGTTGCAACATAAAGGTTCACACCTCGATATATTTCAACACTTGGTTCTAAAAGAACTATGTACCGTTACACATATAAAGAAAATTGATAATTTATCCGTAGGGGAGAGACAGGCCATCAATTCCCTTAGAGAGAATAAAGATATTATTATCAAAAGTGTGTTTAAAGAGGGAGGGATAGTGGTTATGAACAGAGAATGGTATCGAAAAGAGGGAGAAAGGATCTTAAATGATCCTATGTATTATGGAAAGTTGAAAAATTATCCATCAATCTCTATTTTTATAAAATAAAACCAACTTATCAAAGATGCTTATTCTCTTGGCATTTTGAATAAACAAGAGAAGAAATATTTAGATATTCCTAGATATCAGATACCATTCTTCTATTTCCTCCACAAAATTCATAAGGATCTCTCTAATCTCCCTGGTACACCAACAATCTCAGGGGTGGGATCGATCACTGGTAACCTATCACATTACATAGATTTATTCCTTCAAAATTATGATCTAAGACTGGACTCCTATCTAAAAGATTTGTCCCAATTAATAGGCCAACTAAGGGAACTAACTACCCCTCCTTCCGAACTGTTTGATATAAACCCTTGATGTAAATGCCCTTTATAGTAACATCCCACATGATTTAGGGCTTAACGTGGTAGAATATTTTTTTGTCTAATGATGAGATGATGATCAAATATTTGCCATTCAGTTTATACTTACCAACAACATGTTCACTTTTGAGAGCACCACATACAGGCAATTGAGGGGCTGTATGATGGGGAAGAGATTCGCTCCCAGTTATGCCACCTTATTTATGGGACTCTTCGAGTCCGTCTTCATCACACATTCCCCTCGTGCCTCAGGGCGCATAGTTCTATATCAGCGTTACATACACAACCTCTTTTTTATCTGGTCGGAGTCTCAAATTGAAGCTTAGAACTTCATGGAGGACCTTAATAAGAACCTATGGGGCCTCTCCTCCACTGCTTCAATGTCTAAGACTTTCCTCCAGTATTTGTACCTTTTGGTGCATTTGGATAACCTGGGGAGGCTGTCCACTTTAACCCACTTCAAACACGTTGATGTTAATAGCTATCTCCAGTTTGATGGTGGACACCTCCCCAAATGGATCACCAATGTAGCATATGGCCAATACCAGAGGATAAGGAAAAATTGTACAGACGATTCTTGTTTTCTTACAGAAGCTAAAATTCTGCACAAGAGATTCAGACAGAAAGGCTACCCCAAAAAGCTACTATGTGATGCCTTTTGTAAAGTAAGGTCACTCTCACAAGAATTTAGTATTAAGAACTTGAAATACGGATGGATGTACTATTCCGGAGGTGAATAATGGGAACACTTCTATTAAAACCGATGATTGGATGAAATGGAGCTTTGGTGATCACATTCAATCAATCCCATGTCTCTATTCGTAAACTACTTCATCAGTTTTGGTTCATCCTGAAGGGGGATCCCATCTTGTCCTGACGTATTCCTAATAGACCAAAATTTGGTTTTAGATGTAACCGTAACTTGGTAATATGGTTGCTCCAAGCAACAAAACACTTAAGCTGGGCAGGCACAGTGGCTCTGTGGCTCAAGTGGTTAGCACTGCAGCCTTTGCAGTGCTGAGGTCCTGGGTTCACTTCCCACCAAGGACAACATCTGAAAGGAGTTTGTATGTTCTCCCTGTGTTTGTGCAGGTTTCCTCCAGGCACTCTGGTTACCTCCCACATTGTAAAGACATACTAATAGGATATTTAGATTGTGAGCTCCAAGAGGGACAGCATTACTCATGTATCTAAAGTGCTATGGAATTAATAGCACTATATAAATGAACTAGATGGTGGCCCGATTCTAAAGAATCGGGTAGTCTAGAATGTATATATAGTTTATTTAGTAATAGTTAGGGGAGTGCGGTGAAATTATTTGTGTGTGTACAGGTGGCTCAGTGGTTAGCAGTGAGTGCGGTGGCTCAGTGGGTAGCAGAGTATATGGTGGCTCAGTGGTTAGCAGTGAGTGCGGTGGGTGAGTGGTTAGCAGTGAGTGCGGTGGCTCAGTGGGTAGCAGTGAGTGCGGTGGCTCAGTGGGAAGCAGTGAGTGCGGTGGCTCAGTGGTCAGCAGTGAGTGCGGTGGCTCAGTGGTCAGCAATGAGGGCGCTGGCTCAGTGGTCAGCAGTGAGGGCGCTGGCTCAGTGGTCAGCAGTGAGGGCGCTGGCTCAGTGGTCAGCAGTGAGGGCGCTGGCTCAGTGGTCAGCAGTGAGGGCGCTGGCTCAGTGGTCAGCAGTGAGGGCGCTGGCTCAGTGGTCAGCAGTGAGGGCGCTGGCTCAGTGGTCAGCAGTGAGGGCGGTGCCTCAGTGGTCAGCAGTGAGGGCGGTGCCTCAGTGGTCAGCAGTGAGGGCGGTGCCTCAGTGGTCAGCAGTGAGGGCGCTGGCTCAGTGGTCAGCAGTGAGGGCGCTGGCTCAGTGGTCAGCAGTGAGGGCGCTGGCTCAGTGGTCAGCAGTGAGGGCGCTGGCTCAGTGGTCAGCAGTGAGGGCGCTGGCTCAGTGGTCAGCAGTGAGGGCGGTGCCTCAGTGGTCAGCAGTGAGGGCGGTGCCTCCGTGGTCAGCAGTGAGGGCGCTGGCTCCGTGGTCAGCAGTGAGGGCACTGGCTCAGTGGTCAGCAGTGAGGGCGGTGGCTCAGTGGTCAGCAGTGAGGGCGGTGCCTCAGTGGTCAGCAGTGAGGGCGCTGGCTCAGTGGTCAGCAGTGAGGGCGCTGGCTCAGTGGTCAGCAGTGAGGGCGCTGGCTCAGTGGTCAGCAGTGAGGGCGCTGGCTCAGTGGTCAGCAGTGAGGGCGGTGCCTCAGTGGTCAGCAGTGAGGGCGCTGGCTCAGTGGTCAGCAGTGAGGGCGGTGCCTCAGTGGTCAGCAGTGAGGGCACTGGCTCAGTGGTCAGCAGTGAGGGCGCTGGCTCAGTGGTCAGCAGTGAGGGCGCTGGCTCAGTGGTCAGCAGTGAGGGCGCTGGCTCAGTGGTCAGCAGTGAGGGCGCTGG
>JARQOC010000002.1:176329777-176463616 GCA_033576535.1 Allobates femoralis
AGGGATGGAGCCGCTCCAGAAGAAGATCCTTCTGAGGGTGTTCCACAATGCCGCTGATGCTGCCGAGGATGGGGCCCTTCAATGGGGCTGCCACGTCCCCTCCCCCATGCAACACACCTTGTGGCCCCTTTCACCAGCTGCCCCATCTCGGCCCGTGAGAAGACCGGCCCCGCCACAGTCACCCCATCCCCCCTCAACACATCGTCGTTCAACCAGACGTTCTGGGGCAGGTCGGGGCTGCCCTCAGAGGAGGGGGGATGCGGCATTGTCAGAGCCGACAGAAGAGGAGTAATTTGGACACTAGTAGCCAATGCACAGAATTGGCAGTCTGGACTTTATAATTTCAGGAATTTGGTTTTATATGTATATTTTGTTTATAGATTTTTTGGCAAAATTAGTGGTTTTTTTTAAATTTTTTTTTCCACTTAAATTCTATTATTTGTAATTTATTTTAAATTCCAGGCTGGAATAAATTTTATTTATTAACACAATTGTGTATTCATTTCAGAATAAGGATTGTGTGGGTTTTTGGGGGTGAATGGAATTGTGGCCAATAATAGGTTTCCCCAAGCCACACAATATGGGCCAGTGCTCGCTCAGCAGGATCACCATCGGTTCATTTGGAATGTGTTAGCACATTCACAAAGGGATGTTGTGATGTGCCTCACATAGTTAGGTTATGGTGAGGTTTGGTCACCAAATATTAGTAAGGTCACATGAAGGAGCGTATAACAAAGTTAGAACAGCATTTTATTGTAAACATACATGTGTCACAGACATTTGCCATCATACAAGGAAGGCTTAGGCCAGATGGGGCTAGCCAGTCCACACTTGTGATGGTCCCAATGTGGGACAGTATAGGGATTGTAGGCCAGATGGGGCTAGCCGGTCCACACTTGTGATGGTCCCAATGTGGGACAGTATAGGGATTGTAGGCCAGATGGGGCTAGCCGGTCCACACTTGTGATGGTCCCAATGTGGGACACTATAAGAAAAGAGCCCAACGGGGGCAAAAAAAAAAACAAACCAATATTTTCACTTTTGCAAGGCAACAAGCCAACGTGTGAAAATTTTAGGGTCCAACAAGGACAACTGTTTGTGGGGCCATGTTTGGCCAGGATACAATGCATCCCTCAAATTCATGGGTGTGAACCATGGTGTGGGTGTAGGTCCGCCAGCATTTGAGCCAGGCGGCCAAGGTCCTGCAGGCCACGCTGTAGAGCCGTGGTCAAACGGGCCACAAATGCCTGATGGGCCTGGATGAATTCCTCCATGGTAGGGGCACCTGTATTGGGAGTAAACACAAACTTTAGTACACACTCGTCACTGCTGATGGTTAGTCATGACTGGCCGCAACCATCCACTTACCCTGTTCCTCCAAATCCAGTTCACCATCAGACGGGGAGGGAGATGGGGTCAAGCTCCATCCATATGAGCCCGCACGTTCACCATCTGGAAAAAGGGAGAACCAACATGGTTTACTTTGTTTACATAAATTGTTTGGCCCCAGATGAAATTGAAGCAACAGTGTGCAGGGTGTGTGTGGCAACATAACACACTTACCACCATAGTCACTGTGTGGGGACATGGTCACCCCAGGACTCGCCACTGAGCTGGAGACAGTGGGAGCTGGTGTTACTCCCGGGCTGGGGCTCCGTGGCCACATTATGTGGTTCAGGGGTAACAGTGGTCCTGGGCTACGGGGCAAAGACTCCTCTGGGCCGCCAGGTACTTGCTGCTCCTCGCCCTCCTGTGGGGAGTTGATGTGTTCCTCCAGCAGCCAGGCAGATGGGGACAGCTGGTCACACTCCAGCGGGCTGCCAGGTGCGGACTGGTCCTCCACGTCCTCTGTCCCGGTGGTTGACGGGACGTCTGGCTCCTGAGGCCCGGGGGAAGGTGTTGCCCCTGGGGACAAGGGTGCCACTTGAGGCTGATGTGGTGGGGTTCTTGATGGGCCACCTGGGGGTGGGGCATGGGGCCCTTCTTCTGATGAGGATTCAGCATCTAGTTTGAAATTTGAACATAAAAGACGTAATAAGATCATGCCTACACATTGTTGTCCTACAAAGAGCTTGTGTGGGTATTTATTTGACGGCTATGGCTGGGGTCACACACACACAGATATGTGGCCAGATATTGTTGACAGATCTCTGGTTGCAGTGAAAGCATGGACACATTGTTCCATTTTGAGGCTGTCTCCAAATGTCAACATGTGACCATGATTTGACTGCAAACAGAGATGTGCAAACAATATGTGGGCAGATATCTGTGTGTGTGACCCCAGCCTTACTTAGCATCAACCAGGTGATGCTGGATGCATACACTCATGTTGTATGCATGGACTGTGCGTGTGAGCCATTTTTAGGGCTGACTGGATGAGCACAACACTGTGAAGATGTGTTTGATTGTGTAGGCCACACTGTCCCTTGTCATATGTTTCCATCATTTTTTGTGTATTGTGGGACATGCACATGTGGCGGTGTGTGTTTTGGGGCAACAATTACTCACCACGCAGCCTGCCAATCCTGGCACGGATGTCCAGTATGCGACCTGGGCATTTGTGCTTCAAGTCAGCGATCTTTTTTTGGATCGCTTTTACTGTCCTCTGTACCCCCAGTTTGCAGAGCAGGGCCCGCTGGATCCGCCGCACGGTGCACCGATTGCGCAGCCTGGGGTGGCGGTGGTGATGGTGGCCCCAATAGTCCCGACGGTCACAATGATCAATGAGGATGATCAGCTCCGCCATCCCCCATGTTGCGGCGCGGTGCACGGCTGCCATGACTGCTATGGTGTGTGCAGAGGCGGGGCTGGCACCTTGCAGGCAGAGTGAAAATGAAACCAACGTCATGACGTCATTACGACCGCTGTGGGGGTGACGCACCTTTATAAGTAGGCCAACACGCAGTGACTCGGCCGACACACTTATGCGGCCCCTACTGCAGCAGACCCACAGTGCAGTCCGTACAACACGGCTCTGATCTGACTACTGGGTAATCTCCTCCGATGTGGTATGGGATTGTGTGCATCTGTGTGCGCGCTGCGCGCACTGCCAGACCCGGAACACTTCTACGGCAGCTGCTGTGCAATAAGCCAGAGCGGTACGTAACACACACTTGTGCGCTGTGTCCCGCATTATTCGTTTTCATGTTGATATGATGTGCACACTGTATGTACATCATGGGCCATTTATGATTTTACGTTCAAGTGTGTGTCCGCGTAATTGTACTACTATCTGATCGTGCATACGGCGCGTATGTGTAGTGCTGAAGGGACAGCTCATCCAAGATGGAGGGCTGTGAGGCAAGGGCCAATCGTAACGCAGCATCTTCCACCAATGATCGCTGAAGGGGCGCGGTATCACGCAGCATGGGTGACGCCTTAGCCACATTGCAGCTACATCGCCGGGTGTCCAGAGTTCCCTTCTGTAGCTTCTTTACACGCCGATACAGCTCGCTACAATCGGCGATGTTGCCATATGTTTATGGGCAGTGCACGGATACAGAGGTATCTGTAGCCGGCTGTGTCGTCCCGTCTTCAGACGCCGCTACTACGGGCGATATTGGCTCGACAAGCTACATTTGTAGCCTGTAGCGGGTTGTATCCATCCTGTTGTGGCGGCGTGTAAAGGTACCATAAGGGTACCTTTACACACGGCTACATTAGTAGCTTGTCACCAGGTAATTTACTGGTTGCAGTGAAATCATGGATACATGATTCCATTTGTACACAGCAACAAGATAGAACCATGTATCCATGATTTCACTGCAACCAGTAAGTTACCTGGTGACAAGCTACAAATGTAGCCGTGTGTAAAGGGGCCCTGAGGGTACCTTTACACGCGGCTACATTTCTAGGGTGGCTACAGGTAACTTACTGGTTGCAGTGAAATTATGGAGAGATTATTCCATTTGTACACAGCAACAAGATAGAACCATGTCTCCATGATTTCACTGCAACCAGTAAGTTACCTGTAGCCACCCTAGAAATGTAGCCGCGTGTAAATGTACCCTAACACCACAGTTGTCAAGAAAAAAATCCAGATGGGAATAAAGGAAGTGGATCTTAAGAGACATGTTGCAGCCAACTTGAGCATACTGTATCGGCATGTCTTCTACTACTTCATTGTAGGTTTCTGCCCTAACATTCCAGAGAAATTTTAGAAGAAAGCTGTATTGCACATGTAGCACAGCATATATACGGGGCCCAAGGCTTGTCCTAGTCGTCAATCTTGCATCTGAAGTGAAGATGATATGCTTTCTTCCCTTGAAAAGTAATATGTTTTTCTGGTTGGCAAATGTAACTTTCCCACAAATATAGCAAAAATGTCCATTGGCATTAATGCACTTTTGAGGCATTAATGTCCTGTATTGCAACTAACTGGATAAAATAATAAGTTTTATGTAATGGTAGCTTTAACTGTATCCCAAGAAGTCTGAAATATTTTGAATGCTCAACCTTTCTGATTGGGCTTTAAATATTACACTTGCTGACGTCAGCTTATTTCAGCAGGTGCCTTGCAGTAGTATTGCACTGCATCTGAAAATCAAGCAATAAACTCTGGATAATGTGTTCACGATGGTATTATGCAATTTGATGCACTGTTATTATAATTCTAGGCTTAGGCTAGGGTCACACATAAAGATTTTACTTGCGTTTTTAGAGACCTGCGTTTTCTAAAAACACATGCAAAAACGCACCCATAGGCCCCCATGTAAAAACGCATGCCCCAATAGCAAAAACGCATGCCTAAAGTGCCATGCGTTTTTGGGATGCATTTTTGTGCTTAAGTGAGGAGCTGCCTTGAAAAACGCATGTAAAAACACATGGTACCATTTAGTGCCATATAAAAACGCATGCGTTTCCCATAGGGCCCCATGCTATTAAAATGCATGCGTTTTTAAAAACGCACCAAAAAACGCAGCTTGCAGTATTTTTTGGTGCTGATTGAAAAACGCATGCAAAACCGCAGGGTGTCATAAAACACCTTAAAAAACGCATGTAGAAATGTAAAAACGCATGGAAAAAAAGCATGGGTGCCAAAAAGCACCGTGTATAAGCCGACCCGTGTATAAGCCGACCCCCCTACTTTTGCCCCCAAAACCTGGGAAAACCTATTGACTCGTGTATAAGCCGAGGGTGGACCCCATCACAGGTATACAGCCCCCAGCAGTGTGGTATACAGGCCCCCCCAGTGGTAGTATACAGGCCTCCCAGTGGTAGTATACAGCAGACTCCCCAGTGGTAGTATACAGCAGCCTCCCCAGTGGTAGTATACAGCAGCCTCCCCAGTGGTATATACAGGCCCCAGCAGTATATACAGCAGCCCCAGTGGTATACAGCAGCCTCCCCAGTGGTAGTATACAGCAGTCTCCCCAGTAGTAGTATACAGCAGCCTCCCCAGTGGTATACGCAGGCCCCAGCAGTATATACAGCAGCCCCAGTGGTATACAGCAGCCTCCCTAGTGGTATATACAGGCCCCAGCAGTATTACAGCAGCCTCCCCATTGGTATATACAGGCCCCAGCAGTATTACAGCAGCCTCCCCAGTGGTATATACAGGCCCCAGCAGTATATACTGCAGCCCCAGTGGTATACAGTAGTCTCCCCAGTGGTATATACAGGCCCCATCAGTATATACAGCAGCCTGAGTGGTATACAGGCCCCAGTGGTATACAGGCCCCAGTGGTATATACAGGCCCCAGTGGTATACAGGGCCCCCCACTTGCTGCCGCACACCTGTAAAGTAATAGATCATTATAATTATCCCTGTCGCTGTCGCCGCTCTGCACCGCGCTCCTCCGAGTCTTCATGCTTCTTCATGCTTCCTCCTCCGGCGCACAGACAATGACGTCATTGCCTGCGCCCGCCGGTCACAAGCTGGGAGAAGCATGAAGACCCAGAGGAGCACGGTGTCAGAGCGGCGACAGCGACAGGGAAAAGTATAATGATCTATTACTTTACAGGTGTGCGGCAGCAAGGGGGGGGCCCTGTATACCACTGATGGGGGGGGGGCGCCTGTATATGACTCGTGTATAAGCCAAGGGGGGGACTTTTCAGCACATTTTTTGTGCTGAAAAACTTGGTTTATACACGAGTATATACGGTATATGAAATATCTTCAACACGAGAACCAATAAATGTTTTTCATGGTCATGGGCTAGGGTCACATTTCAGGTTTTTTTTTTTAAACCTGATCCGGTTTTGAGCTTTTAAAAAGTTCAAAACCGGATCAGGAAACGCTCCTCATAGGAGCGCTGCCAATAGATCTTACTGTATAAGCGTTCAGGACCTTGGACAGCGCACATACTATAACTACAATAGGTATAGTATGCGCAGCTGTCAGGGGAGCCGCCGGGTTCATTGATAAAAGTTGTACAGAGCCGACAGGACTCGGCAATACTGTACACGAGGAATGAACCCTGACATGCCCACCTGAGTTTGTAGCATGTCTCTAGGGGGGGTGGGCACCCCCTAGAAATATGATGGCCAAAATTAATATTAACATTACAGCTTTTTTAACAGTTTAAGCACTTTGCCTATCCGGCGGCAGCCAGGATAAGCAAAGTATACGGGAACCAGATTGCTCAGGATTACACATCCTGAGCAATCCGGTTATTGCAATGCGGTTACCTCCACACATTTGTCATAAAAAATGTGTGGGACCACAATTGTGTTCACCGCATCCGGACCTGGATGCGGTGAACACAATTCGATTTTAAAGTGTGACCCTAGCCATATTCATGTTCAGCACATCAAGATACTACAGATTATTACAATATTAAGTCTTTAAAAATTCCAGTGTTGACCAGTGTGATCATTAGACCATACAAAAACCTCAGTACTAATTAGAATTAGGCTAGAGTCACACTTGAGCCTTGGATCAGGTTTTTGCATCATTTTGTGCACTTTTTTTCTAAGGCTAGGGTCACACTTATAAATAGAATTGCGTTCACCGCATTCAGATCCGGTGAACGCAATTGGCTTCAGACAAGCCACAATCCATTAACCGGATTGCTGAAGCAGCAATCAGGTAACCGGATTGCTCTGGATGTGTAATCCGGAGCAATCCGGTTCCCAGATAGTTTGCTCATCCTTGCTGCCGCTCAGTGTTTTAAAACTTGTAATTTTATTAATAAATGTGTCTATACTTTCTCTAGGGGGTGCCCACTTCCCTAGAGACCTACCACCCCCTCAGGGGGGCTTATATAATGATGTTATATCTTATGTACAGTAGCCGGTTTCTGTCGGTTTCTTTATGAATGAAGCCGTCGGCTTCCCTGAGTGCAGCGCTCATACTATACCTATTGTAGGTATAGTATATGCGCTGTCTGAGGTCCTGAAGGCTTATACAGTAAGATCTATGGGCAGCATTCATAAAGCTTTATTTTACACTTAAGCTCTTTGCTTATCCTGGCGGCAGCCGGGATAAGCAAAGTATATACGGTAACTGCATTGCTCAGGATTACTCTGAAAACTGCAGCCTGCATGATTTTTCACGCAGGCTGCAGAGCCGGATGCGGTAACCGTATTGCTTGTAAAGCAATCCGGTTTTTATAATAGGCTCCTATGAGGAGCGTTTCCTGCTCCGGTTTTGAACTTTTTAAAAGCTCAAAACCGGATCAGGTTTTAAAAAGAAAAAAAAAAAACGTAAGTGTGACCCCAGCCTAATTTAGTATTGTTTATCATATAGATTAGTAACAGCTTTTGATGATTTTACACTGATTATGGAGCATATTTCGCATATTTTATTTCTTTACCATTTTGCTAGGTATCACTTTTTATTACGTATTAAGGACCTTGAATATGATATAAAAACTGTACCCTTGAGTAAATGATGTTATGATCTCGCTGAAAGACTCTGGCTGCTGCGTCTTTCTTGAGTATCTTCAGTACACGGTATACCAGTGTCAGTCCTTTTAATTTCTCTTATTAATCAGTCTACTCTGGTTAGTTTTGAGTTTCCTGCTTTCACAGATGCCATGATGACTTTTCCCAAGCACAGCTCATCTCTGCAGACTTCATCTTCTCCGTTCTTCTGCAGCACATCTCAACATAGTACCCTTAAAAGTAAGAGTGTTATTATAATGACCCTGAATAAAAATATCTGCGCTACATCGCACTCTTGAATAAATAATTGCTCCTCACTGTGTTCTGTGCACAAAATATGATGCACACACTATTGCTCTTATGGTACATGCCCTCCACACTGTCCCCTCTTCACACTCTACACTATGTCCCCCTATTGTGTCCAATGATTATACTGTTCCCTCTCATCACACTCTCCCTTCTCGCCATACTGTCCCATCCTTGTTGTGGCCTCACACAATCACCCTGTACAGCTCCCTCTACAAACTATCCCCCCTCCCACAATACCCATTTGTGTCTGCATTGATCTTGGCCCCACCCCCAAATTACCCATTCTCTATTATGTGCTACCTCACTTTTTTCTCATCTCATACTATCTCCTTACTACCTCTCCCATTTGCGCCCCATAGTCTGGCCACACCCATCCTCCTTTCTCCTCATACTGGGTCCACACTCATGGCCTCTTACTCCTCATGCTGTGTCTGCACCCATTCCCCCCTCACTCCCTATACTATGTATGCAACCATCCCCTCTCACTTCCCATACTTTGTCGGCACTCATCCCCCCTGACTTGCCATACTTTGTCCGCACTCTGCCCCCTCACTCCCCATACTGTGTACGCACCCATCCTCCCTCACTTCCCATACTTTGTCGGCACCCATCCCCCTAACTCCTCATATTGTGTCCACACCAGTCCCCCCTAGTTCCTCATAATGTGTCCTGCTGTCTTGCTCCCCATACTGTGTCCTGAAATTTACCCCATGGCTCCCCATACTCCACCTCCCCATACTATGTCTGCAGCACCCATCACCCCATTGCTCCCCATTATGGGTTCTAATATCCCTCCTCCATTTGCTTCACATACACTCCACATACTCTCCCCAATCCTTCCCCTTGTTTCGACTCATGCACTCACCTAACCTCTTCCTCCTCCCCCTAATTAAAATTAATTTTTGGTGCCAACTCCACTGGCGCACTTTCCACTGACACTGTTTACACCTCTGCCGCACCAAGAGGTGATATCAGCAGCCTGATCAGCTGATATGATCACGCTGCTTACTTTTCCCTTACCATGAATTGCTGGCAGTCAGGGCTTCAATCAGTGTGAGCCTACGTGCTGCAGTTTCTCTGAGGTGCTGCCAGGTATGCAGTGGCTCAGAGATAGAACGTCTGACTCCCACTGTAAAATACAGCTGTCGGGGTGACACCATGGTCATCTGCATCAGGTGGCCTGAAGGCACACCCCTGACTGCTGCGTCCCTAACAGTCCCCCTCTGGCTATGCTTGTGGGCCCCGCCCCCTGCCCCTGGGGCCCTGTGAATAGAAGAATGAAATAGGAAAACCCCTGGCTGCCTGCATGTTGAGGTCCACCTCTTGATGTCCATGAATTGCTGGCAGTCAGGGCTTCAATCAGTGTGAGCCTACATGCTGCAGTTTCTCTGAGGTGCTGCCAGTTTGGCAGTGGCTCAGAGATAGAACGTCTGACTCCCACTGTAAAATACATCTGTTCGGGTGACACCATTGTCATCTGCATCAGGTGGCCTGATGGCACACCCCTTACTGCTGCGTCCCCAATAGTCCCCCTCTGGCTATGCTTATGGGCCCCGCCCCCTGCCACTGGGGCCCTGTGAGCAGCAGAATGAAATAGGAAAACCCCGGGCTGTCTGCATGTTGAGGCCCCCCTCTTGACTTCTGCTCACCGGGCCCCAAACAGGAGTAAGGGTATTAATGCCCTGATGATGGCCCTGCTCACATTCACTTATTCAGTTGATGGTAGTTTGAATTTACTAATTTAGGGTCAACCTACTATGTTTTTAAAGAATAGTTTTTACAGAAAGAGGTAAGAGCACGTGATAAAGTCATGATGGTTCATTATAAACAATGAGATTTTTTTACTTTGTTCAGAAATTAATTTGTATTCTTGTTTCTCAATGTTGTAGTTATACCATCGGATGTAATACTATTTGACAGACCATTTGGTAACAGTAGGAGTGACTTTTCTTATATAGTTGTAAAATTAATAACACATTTTTCCAGGGGTAGAACTTTGGTAGTGTATACGACAACATATTTATAACTACTAAATACTGTGCTAAAAACAGGTCTTGCTAAAGATGACATTATAACATACAAACTAATTATCAAGCACAGGAGAATAAATCTAGTCTTATTCTTCATGTTTGGTTGGTTACTGAACAATGCATTACTGGAATTTTAGTAATTTGTCTTCTCCATAAAGAATGGTGAGAAAACCGGCTTCCTTTAGCATTCCTATTGTACCCCAAACACAATGTATTAAAAATAGCATTAGTATTACTCATGCTTTCAGACAATACAAGTGAAAAGCTCACTAATAAATAGCTAAACAGGCATAAAACTCATATTCTATAAGAAAGTAGTGAACAAAAGGCTAGTTAGCAGTATTTACTGAATACAAAGAACGCAAAATATGTATTATAGTACTCATGGAAATACCATTGAGCTGTCTGATAGCTCTATTTGCTTTTAAAGAGGGGTTGCAATGTTGTATCTTCCGGAGTGCACTGTTCACGGCCCCAAACTTTCAGCCAGCTACAGAGTGCTGTGACCAGGCAGCAAATGATAGAGCCTTTATGTGATGCAGGCTCCACAGATTGGAAACCGGCCACTCTGTAACTACAGGGTGGTTGCTGATCTAGTAATTGAGCTCTACGCTGTGAAATTAAAAATTCCTTCCCAATGTTGAGAACATAGAGGATTTACTTAAAGGAGTTAAGGGGGTTGGAGTTAAGGGGGTTTTACCATGAGCAAATGTAATTTTAAAGTTTATTTTAATCAGTAGATCTTAGGCTAGGGTCACATTTGCGCTAGTGATGGGCGAATCTACTCGCTAGGACTCGTTACTCGGCGAGTAGTAAGGGACTCGCAGGACTCGCTACTCGGCGAGTTTCCCAGCGAGGACTCGCAAAGTAGCGAGTCCAATGCAAGTAAATGGGAATCCTAGTTTTACTAGCGAGACTCGCTATATCACATCGCTATGTAGCTTGAATCTCCCCCAAATCGTTAAGAGAATGGCACCGCTTCACGGATACCCGCTGTAAGTAGCGATTCCGAGCGAGTCGTAGCGACTCCTAGCGAATCCTAGCGAGTCTACGAATCCGAGTCCTGTATTCTGTATTCGGGACTCGCGAATACAGAATCTGTTATGTTCCGACAAATCTTCCGAGACAGCCTAGCGTGTTAGGTCAGACAAACTTGTGAAGATGGACAAGCATGTTAGCCAATCTTATTCAGTAATGCCACAGCCCTCTTCTTGTGGCATTACTATGATTGGCTTCTGTCCATCGTGATGGCTATGTCATCGATGACAGGCAAGGCTGTATATAAGCCTTGCCACCGCCATTTTGAGCACATTTCTCTGAAGATCTGAGCTAGAACAGGGTGAGGTAGATTCTGGAGCAGATCATAGGGATTGTCAGTGAGTGTAGGGAACTTCAAGATTCCTTATATTAACCCCAAACAGCTCTTGTGAGAGCTAGCAGGAGGACAGAGGAGTACTGTGTACTGTGACACTGTAGGCAGGCAGGGAAGCAGGGAGCTGCAGCCTTTACAGTGTTCACAGGAGCGACCTCATAGCTTCGCTTACTCACTCAGCTGTTCTAATAGCTGAAGTGAGAGGCTTAGCTGAGGTACTATTTACAATTTTTTGCCAGCTGATAGATTTTGGGTCCTAAAAACACCTTCAGCGTTATTTTGTCTGTGGCAGAAACAGTGCGTTGCTGCTCTCCTAGCTGCAAATAGCACGTACGCCACCTACTTCTGCGACTAATTGTGCGCACTTAATAATTTTTTTCAGGGAATAGTGTGCTGCTTCACTGTCAAGTGTTAGCACACACTTAACCCGCCAGTAAGTGACGCCTGCAGCAACACCAAACTCCATCTTGGTGGCTGTGCGCACTTTCTAATTTTTTCAGGGAATAGTGTGGTGCTTCACTGTCAAGTGTTAGCACACACTTAACCCGCCAGTAAGTGACGCCTGCAGCAACACCAAACTCCATCTCGGTGGCTGTGCGCACTTTCTAATTTTTTCAGGGAATAGTGTAGTGCTTCACTGTCAAGTGTTAGCACACACTTAACCCGCCAGTAAGTGACGCCTGCAGCAACACCAAACTCCATCTCGGTGGCTGTGCGCACTTTCTAATTTTTTCAGGGAATAGTGTGGTGCTTCACTGTCAAGTGTTAGCACACACTTAACCCGCCAGTAAGTGACGCCTGCAGCAACACCAAACTCCATCTCGGTGGCTGTGCGCACTTTCTAATTTTTTCAGGGAATAGTGTAGTGCTTCACTGTCAAGTGTTAGCACACACTTAACCCGCCAGTAAGTGACGCCTGCAGCAACACCAAACTCCATCTCGGTGGCTGTGCGCACTTTCTAATTTTTTCAGGGAATAGTGTAGTGCTTCACTGCCAAGTGTTAGCACACACTTAACCCGCCAGTAAGTGACGCCTACAGCAACACCAAACTCCATCTCGGTGGCTGTGCGCACTTTCTAATTTTTTCAGGGAATAGTGTAGTGCTTCACTGTCAAGTGTTAGCACACACTTAACCCGCCAGTAAGTGACGCCTGCAGCAACACCAAACTCCATCTCGGTGGCTGTGCGCACTTTCTAATTTTTTCAGGGAATAGTGTAGTGCTTCACTGCCAAGTGTTAGCACACACTTAACCCGCCAGTAAGTGACGCCTACAGCAACACCAAACTCCATCTCGGTGGCTGTGCGCACTTTCTAATTTTTTCAGGGAATAGTGTAGTGCTTCACTGTCAAGTGTTAGCACACACTTAACCCGCCAGTAAGTGACGCCTGCAGCAACACCAAACTCCATCTCGGTGGCTGTGCGCACTTTCTAATTTTTTCATGGAATAGTGTGGTGCTTCACTGTCAAGTGTTAGCACACACTTAACCCGCCAGTAAGTGACGCCTGCAGCAACACCAAACTCCATCTCGGTGGCTGTGCGCACTTTCTAATTTTTTCCGGGAAGAGCGTAGTGCTTCACTGTCAAGTGTTAGCACACACTTAACCCGCCAGTAAGTGACGCCTGCAGCAACACCAAACTCCATCTCGGTGGCTGTGCGCACTTTCTAATTTTTTCAGGGAATAGTGTGGTGCTTCACTGTCAAGTGTTAGCACACACTTAACCCGCCAGTAAGTGACGCCTGCAGCAACACCAAACTCCATCTCGGTGGCTGTGCGCACTTTCTAATTTTTTCAGGGAATAGTGTGGTGCTTCACTGTCAAGTGTTAGCACACACTTAACCCACCACTAAGTGACGCCTGCATCAACACCTAACTCCATCTCGGTGGCTGTGCATTTGTCAACAATGTCCCAAAAACACCAAATTCCCAAAAACCAGTCTGCAAAGGGACAGGGACGAGGTCGGGGCCCTAGCAGTCGTGAACAACAAGGCACTGGTAGAAGTAGACAGACAAGGATTGATCGATCCACCTTCCTGCTGTCTAAATTTCCCAGTACTCAACCGAAACGTGTCTTGAGGCCGGAAGATCAAGACCAAATAACATCTTGGATGGCTGACAAGACCTCAACCACGGGTTCTGGCAGCACACAATCATCCTTGACACCATATTCAAGTGCCGCTACTGACAACGCGGGGTCATCTAATCCACAAAATCTTCCTATTTCCTCAAGCCATCGCCAGACGGAGGAAAATTTAGACCGCGAACTTGGGCATTCGGAAGATTTATTTGGTTCTTATCAGCCATTCAGACAACCGGACCTTTCAATGTCACTGCCTGAACAGATACTTGAACCAGACGTACATTCCATCTATGGACAAAGTTTGGATTCACCTCGTCCTGAAGAACGTCCCTTTCAACAAAGCCATAGACCGTCTCAGGAGGTGGAGGATGATGATGATGATGAGACACACATCTCATCTGGCCAGCCTGACCAGTCACGTTATCCAGATGACTTTGAGGAGGAGGGGGTGGATGATGAGACCACTGATCCAACCTGGACACTTGACATGCAGAGCCAACAGAGCAGCCAGGAGGAGGAAAGTGGTTATGTACCACAGCCTAAAGCACCCAGGCTTACTCCTTTATCCCGAATCCAAGCTGTGACAACAGTAGCCCAAATTGTGTCAACTGTTGCACAAACTGTACCAACTGTTGCCCCAACTTTAAGAACAGTTGGCCAAAATGTGTCTACAGTTTGTGTTGGCCAGACTCATCCTTCAGTTCCTACACCACAACCTAAAGGACGAACATCCATTGTCTGGAAATTTTTCAAAGATAGCCCATCAGTACCAAATGTGGTTATATGTAACATCTGCTATGCCAGGCTGAGCAGAGGCCAGGGCAAAGTAAACTTGAGCACCAGCAGTATGCGAAAACACATGACTCTTAAGCACCCTAGTCAGTGGTTGGCCCATCAGGGTTCGACAGCAGGGCCTTCTGACCTCAACACCGTTATGCCACTTCAGAATCGTCCTTCACCATCTACTGTTCATGCAGCAGCTCCTACTCATACGATCTCACCACAAGCTGCGTTAGACCAGAGATATGACAGTAGTCAAGTGACTTGTGAGTCTGCGCCAATTGTCCAGTTGTCTGTTCCACAGCTGTATGAGAGGCAGCGGAAGCACCCATCCACACACCCTTTTTCTCGACAAATGACAGCGCAAATTTCTAAGCTGTTAGCTGTAGAAATGCTGCCATTTAGGCTTGTTGATACTGAGGCTTTTAGGGAGTTGTTGGCTGTGGCAGCACCACGATACACTGTCCCCAGTCGCAATTTTTTTTCACGTACTGCCATACCCGCGCTACATCTGCACGTGGTTAACAACTTGAAGCGTGCACTGACAAATGCTGTGAGCGGAAAAGTTCACCTGACAACTGATACCTGGACAAGTACTTGTGGACAGGGCAGATACATATCCCTGACAGCTCACTGGATCAACCTTGTCGAGAGTGTCCCAAAGTGTAATAGTGGAATATCTGCGATCCTACCAACTCCACGAATAGCGGGCACAGCATCATTCCGGGTGTCCGCGTCCTCATATACTTCTACAACACAATGTGCGTCTTCAACTTCCTTGACCACTGCTGATTTGTCCGCCACATCACGTCAAAGTTGGGAGCTTTGCAGTACTGCATCAGCCAGGCGACAACAGGCTCTTCTTAAGCTCATCTGTCTAGGTGACACACCTCACACTGCAAACGAGCTGTGGAAAGGTGTTAAACAACAGACAGATGAGTGGCTGGCCCCACTGCAACTACAAGCAGGTCTTGTTGTCAGTGATAACGGACGAAACCTTGTTGCAGCAATAAAGCTCGGTAAACTTCAACACGTGCCTTGCATGGCTCACGTACTGAATCTTGTAGTTCAGAAATTCTTGAAAAATTACCCAGAGTTATCTGATCTACTAGAGAAGGTGCGTAGAAATTGCGGACATTTCCGACATTCATCAAAGGCACTTGCAAGTCTATCTGCCCTTCAACAGCAATTTAATTTGCCCAAACACAGATTAATTTGCGACATGCCCACACGATGGAATTCTACATTCCATATGTTGGCTAGGTTCAATGAGCAGCAGAGGGCTATAGCGGAATATCAGCTGCAACATGCCCGTCACCCAGGAAGTAATACAAGACACATTGGTACGATGGAGTGGGTCTGGATCGCTGACCTTTGCGAGGTTCTAGATAACTTCGATTACTGCACAAAACTGGTCAGCGGTGATGAGTCCATTATTAGTCTCACCATCCCCATGCTGTGTTTGCTTAAAGATTCTCTCCTGAATCTTAAAACAGAATCATTGAGGGCACAGCAGAGGGCTATGGATCCACATTTTAACATCCAGGATCAGAGCCAGCAAAGCCAATTTCAGCCGGCAACATTGGCTGCAGAACAAAACAGTGATGAGGAAGATGAAGACGATTTATTTCTCCATGGTACTGAGGTGCACCCTGATGGAACTCCCAACCCCAGTTTTATGGAAGAATGATGGGAGTGATGGTGTGTCACGGTCCGCGCTGCTTCTGGATTCAATAAACTCACCAAAGAGCCCAGCAATCTTTCATCCTCTTTATTCCTTATTCCTACGCGTTTCAGCGCCACACCCGGCGCCTTCCTCAGGGAAGTCCCTGAGGAAGGCGCCGGGTGTGGCGCTGAAACGCGTAGGAATAAGGAATAAAGAGGATGAAAGATTGCTGGGCTCTTTGGTGAGTTTATTGAATCCAGAAGCAGCGCGGACCGTGACACACCATCACTCCCATCATTCTTCCTTGGAATATACCACGGTCCAGTGGTAGGTGGAGGTCCTGCAGCAGCTTGGAACACTGATTCCTAAAACGCAATCAAACCAGTTGTGGGGACCACAACTGGACCAGGTGAGCGGCCACACAGCATCACCATTTGTACACTAGTGTCACTAGTGATAGGGCACTATTGCGCCTCTTGTCCCCCCCCTCTTATATTTTGCAACCCCAGTTTTATGTCGGTACAGCATGGGTGGGCTGAAGAGCAGGAGGCGGAGACCGATTTTGAGACCATGATGCCTATTGTTCATCAGTCAGGTGACACAGAAGACATGAGTCTTTGTAGCCTAGCACACATGTCTGACTTCATGTCTCAATGTCTGTCCCAGGATCCACGCGTCATTAACATCTATGACAGCGACCTCTACTGGTTGTCAACATTCCTTGACCCAAGCAACAAAGACAAGTTTCCATCGCTGCTGTTGCAGTCACCAAGGGGCTTAACGATGGATTATTTCAAAAGTGTGGTGGTTGACAATTTAATGTCAATTTCACCATCTGACTCCGCTATACCACGAACAAGCAGCTCTTTGCCACAGCAGCCTTTGGTTCGAACACAAACTGCCACATTGTCAAGAAGAGGTGGTGGTAAGATGTCCACCAACTGGGCGATGTTCAACAGACCTTCCAATCTGCAACGGATTGTGCCTACGGTCCCCTTGTCTAGGAGACAAACATTGTCAAACATGCTGAACGAGTATGTGTGTGACACTACCAGCTTCTTAACCGACCCCTCTGTACCCTTTAATTACTGGGTTTCCAAGCTTCACGCTTGGACTGAGCTGTCTTTGTATGCCTTGGAGTTGCTGGCCTGCCCAGCTGCTAGTGTGACATCAGAGCGTGTTTTTAGTGCCGCTGGGGGAATTGTCACTGATAGAAGGTCACGGCTGACTACAGAAAATGCCGACAGACTCACTCTCATTAAGTTTAACAAGGACTGGATATCATCAAAGTTCTTAACCCCTTCAGACGACAGTACCCAAACCTAGAGGGACATTTTCAAATTTGTTACGTTTGTCTCAGTGCGGTTTAAACATTATGTCCTCTTCTGACACAAAGGATAAACAATGTCCCTCTGCTAAGAAGATTGGATAAATAATGTTCCTGCTACACTTGCTGCATGACAACAAAACTACACAATCAGTGTCAGTAATGTTACTTTAATAATGCATGCACTTGTGATGTTTTTTGACCGTTGAATTATGTCAGACAATCCAAAACAGTCTCTTGGCTGAATTTTTTAAGGCAACAAGCCTATGCCTGCATTGTGGGCATTTCTCAAACTGAAATAAAACATATAGTTTGGCTCAAGTGCCTTGCATAAATTTTAAAAATGTTGATCCCGCCCCTTGGGCTAATTTTTTTGAGGCAACAAGCCTATACCTGCATCGAATAAGTTGCTTGTACTATGCTCTCAGGACAAGCAAATAGTATGGGCCACGCGCCCTCCTCAACTTCAAAATAGAGTTGATCTCGCCCCTTGGGCTAATTTTTTGAGGCTACAAGCCTATACCTGCATTGAATACGTTGCTTGTACTAAGCTCTCAGGACAAGCAAATAGTATGGGCCACGCGCCCTCCTCAACTTCAAAATAGAGTTGATCTCGCCCCTTGGGCTAATTTTTTGAGGCAACAAGCCTATACCTGCATTGAATACGTTGCTTGTACTAAGCTCTCAGGACAAGCAAATAGTATGGGCCACGCGCCCTCCTCAACTTCAAAATAGAGTTGATCTCGCCCCTTGGGCTAATTTTTTGTGGCAACAGGCCTATGCCTGCATCGAAAACATGGCTTTTACTAAGATCCTGCTGGAGCATGGCGAAGGGTCCCACTGTACGCTACGGAGATAACGCGTAGACGCGCTCTGTTGCAAGTAGACGTCCCAGCCTATCGCATCTGTGTTCCCAGTGTTGTTGCCATACCGAGTCATTAAGTAACCCCCCCACAAACACAGGCACTATTTATTTGTCAGCAACATTTGTATGTGCAGTCATGATTTTCCACATAATAACCAAGGTGCCTTCATGCGCCATGCGGGCCGTAAAGTACTTGCTAATGATGATGACTTTAAGCCCACCCACAAAAAAAAACCTACACATCCATTCCCTGAAAAAAGACAGACACAAAGCAGTTTTTGTCAACTGGGTATTATTTCGCCATAATGGCAAAGATGTCAGAATTTTTTTTTTTTTTTTTTTTTTGGGTTTAAACTTTGTAAAAACAAATAATAACATAACAAAGAAATTGTGCAATGCACAGGAACAAAAAATAAACAAAAAAAAAAAAGGGGTCTACAGCTGGTGGTAGGTTGCCGCATCCTCCGGCCTTGGCTGTAACGTGGCACCATCACCCTGCTCGTTGAGTAGGTCCAGGGCCCCATGCAGTACCTCACCCAGTGGTTGGAAGCCTGTAGGCTGGGGCATCTGGGCCGGTTGGCCTTGGCTTGGTAGGCCCCTGATTCTTGGACACCACCTCTGGGTCGCAACATACCTGTCCCGGGGTGTGGCCCTGTCCAGGATGTTTGATCTGCTGAGCCGCCACTCCTCCAAAAAATCAAACACCTGCCCAGGATGGTTTGGGGGCCTACACGCATCGAGGACAATGTGTATTGCTGACCATGCCCGCAGTCGTCTCTCGAATGGAATGTCATCCAAGAACGGTATGAGACTGCGGGCAAAGTCAGCACTACACTGTCCTCTGCGGTCTTGTGGTGCCCCCGGGATCAGAGCAGGGCTGCTGGGGTTCCAGTGACTCCCCACACTGCTGCTGGCAGTCGGCACTGGAGGGCGCTGGTGTGGCCCTTCATCCTCCTCTTCTTGTACCTGCGGCCCCAAAGGTGGTGGTGGTGGTGGCGGCGGTGGTGGTGGTGGTGGTGGTGGTGGTGGTGGTGCTACTCCCTCCTCCTCATCTGGTGGGGGTTGAGGGGCCTCCCTCCCCTCCTCAGGCAGCTGTGGTGGCGGTTCCAACGCCGCCTCCGAAAGTGAGCAGCTCTGTGGGTAAATATAAAAAACATTTGGTGAATGGGTTGACTTTGGAAACAAAACCATAGGCCAAACATAACATGTGCACGCTTTTTTGACTCAGTGTATCTGTGTATTCTGTGTCTTTTCATTGTTGCCCTTAAGATGGAATTGCAGCAAATAAATTAATGACATTTTTTGGCTCATGCCTCAAACTATATTGTATGTGTGGGTACTGTTGCTCCACGATTTTTTGCCATTACATTACAAATTTTAAAATTAGTCTGCACTATTACACTGTGCCCTGACTTAGGCAGGACAGCTATGTAGTCACTTGAAGACATATTAGTGGCCACAACTATTGTTTTGACTTTTTGAGGAAACTTTATGTGGACAAAGCTATAGCCTGACACTGTGAGGCAAACACATTATTCAGGGTTGTTTGCCATCAGATGGACACAAAAACACACAGTGTGGACGGCCTTGGTCTCAATGCACATAACCCAGATCTATAGGGCAGGTGAGCAAGACAGGAAATGGAGTCCTGCAGCATAGGTGACACATGAGCATTTGGCGTTAGTGGCCTACACTCCTTGTTGCTGCCATGTATGCTAATCAGGAATGTCTTGGTAAATAAAACACACCAAACAGATGGCTTGGGATTTG
Organism: Allobates femoralis; assembly: GCA_033576535.1. NCBI lineage: Eukaryota > Metazoa > Chordata > Amphibia > Anura > Aromobatidae > Allobates > Allobates femoralis. Next base: position 176,349,807 of record JARQOC010000002.1, read on the forward strand.
AAACGACTGTAATGGACATAGAGTATGGGGTTGTCTTTGAGCAGCAGGTCACACATCGTTGGTGCCAAACAAGGTGGTATGCACAAATGGACAGTTTTAGTTATTCCAACGGGGCCGAACAAAAAAACGGGAACAGCAAGGACAAACCTCGGGTTTCCTAAAGGACCTTGGACATAAAAGGCTGTTGCACTTAAAATATGGCCCTCTTTAGTTTGATTTAATACAGCATTAATACGCTATGTTTTCCGGAGGATTCGTAATGTGGCCATGAGTTAACGACAAAAAAAGTAAAATTCACATGTGGGCCCTAATATCTACACCATCACCTTGCAGCCCCAAATAAACCCATGGGAAAACTGAACCACACATATTTGTAGTGATACAGGGTATGTTCTGAAATGTGTGTGAATGTGTCAGCAATCTGGGATGGTGTACAAACAGTTTAGTGCAAAAGGGGTATATCCTTGCAACGTTATTTTGCCGAAAAAAACACCCACAACTAAATGTGTAGGGATGTATGTGGCCCTTATGCAAGTCGAGGCCATTAGGAACTGATACAACTGAGGCTTATGACAGGCAAACCAGACAGGGCCACACACCTTAGAGGCCATTGGAGGGAAGAACATGGCTTTGTTCCACAAACATGCCAACAATAATAGCTAATTGTGAGGTCACGGAACATTGTGTCTGACCACCCTGCAGAACATTGCTTATTTGTCCAAACGTCACAATGTGACTATAAATGTGTATGTCCTGGATCATTGCCAAAGGTAATAGAATTGTGTTGCACCATGGCAGAAACAAACCCCTGTGTGGGTATGTAAACCAGCACACTCATTATAGAGCTTCATACGTACATTGTGTGCCCTCGTGGACAGGGTCCTCTCCTTTGTACCTGTATGACCTGATTGTCTTCATGGACTGTTTTTTGTCGTTAACCCTTATCCTCATGTAAAGTGCCATGGAACCTAATGGCGCTATATTAAAAAATAATAATAACAATAATAGTAAACAACAGTGCGGCAGACACATACCTTGGCATACGGGCCACCGGTTCCAGAAATGACAGCCGTTCATATTGGCAATATATTATCCCGTGACCAGCTTCCGGGCCCCCCTCCATGATCCTCCGGTGTTGCCGCTTAAATTGGTCGCGGCAGCTCCTCCAGCGCTTCATAATGTGGTCAACTGTGAAATGATTTCAAACCGGGTTTAGACCTCTTTAACATTTGAAACACTAAAAGTATGTGTACAAATCAACAATAACATTTTAATCATGTTGTGTGTGAAATGTGTATACAAGGCACATGGAAACGACAGTGTGGAACATCATCAACAGCATTACGGACATTGAGCTCACGTGGCCACAATCACAAATGGGGCAGGGCACATGTCAACGCATAGAGAATGTAATAGTGCGGGCACCAGACTCCGCTCATTAGTGGTATTTATATACACCCAACCCCCTGGCCTTCAGAGCCAGGAGGAACAGCCCTTAAACTAAGTGTACTATTGTGAACCCATCCAAATATAGGCAACCATGCAATGGCGCATTATAACACATTGAGGGCCCTGTATACCCTACTATGGGGGCCCTGTATGCCCACGGGGGCCCTGTATACCCACTGCTGGGGTCTTGTATACCCACGGGGGGGCTGTAGACCCTACTATGAGGGCCCTGTATAACCACTGGGGGCCATGTATACCCAGTGCTGGGGGACCTGTGTACCCACGGGGGGGCTGTATACCCTAATATCGGTGGCATATATACACACTGGGGGGCCCTGTATACTCTGCAGGTGGAGCTGTATACTCTGCTGGGGGGATGTCTAACAGTGATAGCCGCTGTATACAAGAATGGCGGTCAATATGGTTTCCCACTTTTTTGGGGCTAAAGTAGGGGGGTCGGCTTATACACGGGTCGGCTTATACACGACTATATACGGTAAATGCAATATAACGTGTGAACACATTTAACTCACCCATATTGCTCTGCACATCATGGCCACAACGATGAAACGTTGGGAAAACGCCCTGTGCGATCTCCCTCCAGGTCGTAGTCCGCTGGACATTATCCCCATATGCAGGGTCAGTGGGCAGCCAAGCAGGGGCCGAGCCTCCACCAGAGCAATTAATTGCAGGGTGTCGACAGGAGCCATGCTTCCTCGCTGTGACTTTCTGCGCGTCCAGCCAGGAAGCTCGAGTCGGCTTATTTCCTGTTTGCACAAAGCATGGGGTTTGCTGCAGAAAGTCGCTTGCCTCGCCTCCAACACATGCGACTTTGGCCTCGGAGACAGCAGCAAAATACAGTTGCCAGTGGGGCTTCCGACACGGCAATGCGAGCGCTTTCCGACACACATCTGCGATTTTTAAATCACACATTACTCGCTATTATTCGCTTCCCCATTCATTAACATTGGACTCGCTAGACTCGCAACGAGTAGCGAGTCCCGGGCTCGGACTCGGTAGAGTCAAGCGAGTCCGAGTAATGTAGGATTCGCCCATCACTAATTTGCGCTAAAATTTTCAGATTCTGACCCGGTTTTGATCTGTTAAAAAGCTCAAAACTGGATCAGGAACCGCACCCCATAGGAACCCATTATTCAAACCGGATTGCTCTACATGCTATCCGGTTACTGCTTGCGGATCTGCAGCCAGCTGTAAAAATCATGCAGGCTGCAATTTTCGCAGCGGTTAGGAAACCGCAGGCGGATTGCTATAATGGGCTCCCATGGGAGCCCATGCGGCTGCCGCAAGGCACATGTGAGTGCCTGCGGCAGCCGTATACTTTGTTCATCCCTGCTGCCGCAGGGATGAACAAAGGGTTAATCTTAATAATAGATGTGGGCAGCATGTCTCTAGGGGGTGCCCACCCTCCCTAGAGACAAGCTGTCCACTCAGGTGGGCATGTGAGGGGTTAATATGTGTCATTATAGTTTTGCCAGCTATTGTCGGCTTTTTCAATTTTATGAATGAATGCGGCGGCACCTCACTGTAGAGGAGATACTGTATGTAATGTACATACTGTATGAGCCCCTGTCCTTGGTCCTGAAAGTTGTAACATTAGGTCTATGGGCAGCGCACCGCCATAGACCTAATGTTACAACTTTCAGGAGCAAGGACAGGGGCTCATACAGTACGTACATTATGTACAGTATCTCCTCTACTGTGAGGAGCCGCCGCATTCATTCATAAAATTGACAAAGCTGACAATACTATCATGACACATATTAACCCCTGACATGCCCACCTGAGTGGACAGCATGTCTCTAGGGAGGGTGGGCACCCCCTAGAGACATGTTGCCCACATCTATTAATAAGATTAACCCTTTGTTCATCCCTGCTGCAATTGCGGTTACCACATCTGGATCAGGATGCGGTAACCGCAATTACTCTTCCAAATGTGACCCCAGCCTTAGAATAATAATAATTTAAACAATTGGATGTGTTTAAAATTATTTTCCTGTGTTGAGTAATCATATATGTGTCCCTGCAATGTACTGTGTAATGGACATGTCTAACTGTACAGGGACATGGTCTGATCATACTATATCTCCTGGGCAGGGGAGGACATAGAAGAGTATACAGACATTACAGCACGGGATCATAGATGATTCTTTTTTTTTTAAGTAAAACATTTCCCTGCCTGTTTTGAAAAAAATGTTTTATCTCAAAAAAAGAATTATTTGCGATCCCGTGCTGTAATGTATGTATACTCTATTTAATTTTCCCATGTCCACGAGCTATGGTATGATTACACCATGTGCCTGTATGGTCAGACACAGCCATTATACAGTACATAGCAGGGATACATATATAAGATTATCTCAGCACAAGAGATATGGTATGATCAGACCATATGCCTGTACAGTCAGACACATCCATACACTGTACATAGCAGGGACACATATATAAGATTACCAACACAGTAATAAAAATATACAGTTGTGGACAAAAGTATTGACACCCCTGCAATTCTGTCAGATAATACTCATTTTCTTCCTGAAAATGGTTGCAATCACAAATTCTTTGGTATTATTATCTTCATTTAATTTGTCCTCAATGAAAAAACACAAAAAGAATTGTCCTAAAGCCAAATTAGATATAATTCCACACCAAACATAAAAAAAGGGGGTGGACAAAAGTATTGGCACTGTTAGAAAAATCATGTGATGCTTCTCTATGTTGTGTAATTAACAGCACCTGTAACTTACCTGTGGCACCTAACAGGTGTTGGCAATGACTAAATCACACTTGCAGCCAGTTGACATGGACTTAAGTTGACTCAACCTCTGTCCTTTGTCCTTGTGTGTACCACATTGAGCATGGAGAAAAGATAGAAGACCAAAGAACTGTCTGAGGACTTGAGAAACCAAATTGTGAGGAAGCATGAGCAATCTCAAGGCTACAAGTCCGTCTCCAAAGACCTGAATGTTCCTGTGACTACCGTGCGCAGTGTCATCAAGAAGTTTAAAGCCCATGACACTGTGGCTAACCTCCCTAGATGTGGACGGAAAAGAAAAATTAACAAGAGATTTCAACGCAAGATTGTGCGGATGGTGGATAAAGAACCTCGACTAACATCCAAACAAGTTCAAGCTGCCCTGCAATCCGAGGGTACAACAGTGTCAACCCGTACTATCCGTCAGCGTCTGAATGAAAAGGGACTGTATGGTAGGAGATCCAGGAAGATCCACTTCTTACCCCGAGACATAAAAAAGCCAGGCTGGAGTTTGCCAAAACTTACCTGAGAAAACCTAAAACATTTTGGAAGAATGTTCTCTGGTCAGATGAGCCAAAAGTAGAGCTTTTTGGGCAAAGGCATCAACATGGAGTTTACAGGAGAAAAAAAGAGGCATTCAAAGAAAAGAGCACGGTCCCTACAGTCAAACATGGCGGAGGTTCCTTGATGTTTTGGGGTTGCTTTGCTGCCTCTGGCACTGGACTGCTTGACCGTGTGCATGGCATTATGAAGTCTGAAGACTACCAACAAATTTTGCAGCATAATGTAGGGACCAGTGTGAGAAAGATGGGTTTCCTTCAGAGGTCATGAGTCTTCCAGCAGGACAATGACCCAAAACACAATTCAAAAAGCACTAGAAAATGGTTTGAGAGAAAGCACTGGAGACTTCTAAGGTGGCCAGCAATGAGTCCAGACCTGAATCCCATAGAACACCTGTGGAGAGATCTAAAAATGGCAGTTTGGAGACGGCACCCTTCAAATATCAGGGACCTGGAGCAGTTTGCCAAAGAAGAATGGTCCAAAATTCCAGCAGAGCATTGTAAGAAACTCATTGATCGTTACCGGGAGCGGTTGATCGCAGTTATTTTGGCTAAAGGTTGTGCAATCAAGTATTAGGCTGAGGGTGCCAATACTATTGTCTGTAAAATAAGAATGCGCATATTGGGTCTTATCTTAATTAGACACTATTTTCTTATGATGAGGTATTGCTCACCTTGTCCAGTTGTGAGACCCACAACTGGTTGAAAAGCGTTAAAGCAGCTACCGCAGGGACCGCACTACCACAGGTAACCGTAGTTGCAATGTAGATTTTCTTGGACGAAGTGCCTCACTGTCCGTGCTGCTGCTCCAGGACCGAAGGAACCAAGACACAGGGATGTCTGGATCAACTTATGTTTTTATTATCCAAAATAATAAAAACATAAGTTGATCCAGACATCCCTGTGTCTTGGTTCCTTCGGTCCTGGAGCAGCAGCGCGGACAGTGAGGCACTTCGTCCAAGAAAATCTACAATACTTTTGTCTGGCCCATTTTTGGAGTTTTGTGTGAAATGATCAATGTTTTGCTTTTTGCTTCATTCTCTTTTGTGTTTTTTCATTGAAGACAAATTACTGTATATACTCGTGTATAAGCCGAGTTTTTCAGCCCAAAATTTGGGCTGAAAAGTCCCCCCCTCGGCTTATACACGAGTCATATACGGGGGGCTGTGTCCCGGGGGCTGTGGAGGCTGGAGGAGGCGGGGGGGGGCTGCTGTATGAGCGGCCCCGTCACGTGGGGCCGCTCATTATATATGCACTGCTTCCCCCTGTCAATCAGCGCAGGGGGAAGCAGTGCATATGGCCCCCCCAAAAGCTGGCACTGTCCCCCCTTGTAAGGGCCCCCCCCCCGCTGCTTATACATTACCATCCCGGTGTTCTGATCGGCGCCGCTCCTCGGTGCTGCGTCGCCGTCTTCATCCTCCCGTCCGCGCTCGCTGCATCCATCCGGGTTCTCCGGCGGTCGCAGCGATATGACATCATCGCGCAACCGCCGGAGATCCTGGATGCAGCGAGCGAGGACGGGAGGATGAAGACGCAGCACCGAGGAGCGGCGCCGATCAGAACACCGGGATGGTAATGTATAAGCAGCGGGGGGCCCTTACAAGGGGGACAGTGCCAGCTTTTGGGGGCTGTTGGTACCCCCAGGGGGCTGCTGGGTACCCCCTGGGGGCTGCTGGGTACCCCCTGGGGGCTGTTGGTACCCCCAGGGGGCTGTTGGTACCCCCAGGGGGCTGCTGGGTACCCCCTGGGGGCTGTTGGTACCCCCTGGGGGCTGTTGGTACCCCCTGGGGGCTGTTGGTACCCCCAGGGGGCTGCTGGGTGCCCCCTGGGGGCTGTTGGTACCCCCTGGGGGCTGTTGGTACCCCCAGGGGGCTGCTGGTACCCCCTGGGGGCTGCTGGGTACCCCCTGGGGGCTGTTGGTCCCCCCTGGGGGCTGTTGGTCCCCCCTGGGGGCTGTTGGTACCCCCAGGGGGCTGCTGGGTACCCCCTGGGGGCTGTTGGTCCCCCCTGGGGGCTGTTGGTACCCCCTGGGGGCTGCTGGTACCCCCAGGGGCTGCTGGGTACCCCCTGGGGGCTGTTGGTACCCCCTGGGGCTGTTGGTACCCCCAGGGGGCTGTTGGTACCCCCAGGGGGCTGCTGGGTACCCCCTGGGGGCTGTTGGTACCCCCTGGGGGCTGTTGGTACCCCCAGGGGGCTGCTGGTACCCCCAGGGGGCTGCTGGGTACCCCCTGGGGGCTGCTATATGTACCCCTGGGGGCCTGCTGTATACCACTGGGGCTGCTGTATACTACCACTGGGGCTGCTGGGGCTCCTGTATACTACCACTGGGGCTGCTGTATACTACCACTGGGGCTGCTGGGGCTCCTGTATACTACCACTGGGGCTGCTGGGGCTCCTGTATACTACCACTGGGGCTGCTGGGGCTCCTGTATACTACCACTGGGGCTGCTGGGGCTCCTGTATACTACCACTGGGGCTGCTGTATACTACCACTGGGGCTGCTGGGGCTCCTGTATACTACCACTGGGGCTGCTGGGGAATCTGTATACTACCACTGGGGCTGCTGGGGCTCCTGTATACTACCACTGGGGCTGCTGGGGAATCTGTATACTACCACTGGGGCTTCTGGGGAATCTGTATACTACCACTGGGGCTGCTGGGGAATCTGTATACTACCACTGGGGCTGCTGGGGAATCTGTATACTACCACTGGGGCTGCTAGGGCTGCTGTATACTACCACTGGGGAGGCCTGTATACCACACTGCTGGGGGCTGTATACCTGTGCTGGGGTCCACCCTCGGCTTATACACGAGTCAATAGGTTTTTCCAGATTTTTGGGGCAAAAGTAGGGGGGTCGGCTTATACACGGGTCGGCTTATACACGAGTATATACGGTAAATGAAGATAATAATACCAAAGAATTTGTGATTGCAATCATTTTCAGGAAGAAACTGAGTATTATCTGACAGAATTGCAGGGGTGTCAATACTTTTAGCCACAACTGTATATGCTTCTGCGCAAATTTCACCAGATACAATAATAAATATATGTATATGGCGCCGTACTGAGTTTACAAAAGCAAGACACACAATTAAACATACAATATCTAAAAATACTCAGTCAGTGGCCCATGTCCATGTATAGAGGTTTCATTGATTATAAGTGTATGTGATTGTCACAATTCTTATCTCACTATATGGAGTTATATTGTCTCCTGGGTTGATGTAAAAAGATAGATCTCTTCTCAGATAATAATAACATACTTGTACCATATATACCGTTTTTGTACAAAGTACATCTACATAAGTTTTAACCTTAGATTACAATGTGTGCTTTCAGAGCCAATTAGCTCAAAACAAATAGGGTGCTTCCACTTCTATAGCCTGGTCACTAACAACCAAACAGTGCCACAGACCCTAATGAGTCTCCTACATGTCCCAGGGCAATTGTTGCATGAGATCCTGTGCACGATGGACGTTCTGCGTTACTAAGGTGTAGCCCTAGACCTGCAGGTTGAAGGGGTTTATCCCCCACACCTGGGATGTAGGTGCCTGCTCATTGTGTGGCACTATACCTGGGACGCCTTGACTGATCAACGCTCTCAGTTTGCAGGCGCAGCACTGGAGGCCAGACTTAGGGTACCTTTACACGCCGCTACGACAGGATGGATACAACCCGCTACTTCACGTGCACGAGCACGCCCAAACGGTTACAAACGGGAAACGCACCCTCTTTACACGCTGCCACAAGGTGCGCTACGCTACGCTACATCTGTAACTAGCTACATCGCCGGGTGTCTCAAGTAGCCATCTGTAGCTCATCTTAGCTCATTTACACACCGCTACAACCAGCTACTATGGGCGTACCTGGTGCAGCAGGGACAGCACATAGGCGTGCTATAATTGTGGATTACGAGACGTCCGTACGCTGATAGGACAAAGCAATAACATCATGATTGGACAGGCATCGCAGGAGGCTGATTAATACTCGACGCCCGAGCAATTGTGTAGTGTGACTCGTCAGCTCCTTAAATATGCCGCCCTGTGCGGCGACAACCAATCGCAACGCAGGAGCTTCCTCCAATGATCGCTGAAGGGGGCGCGGAAACCCGGAGCCTGTGTCACGCCCCAGCTACATAGCATGGTGTAGAAACAACCCTTCTGTTCCTTCTTTACACGCCGATACAGCTCGCTGCAATCGGCTTTGTAGCCATCTGTTTTCGAGCAGTGCTCGGAAACAGATGTATCTGTAGCCGGCTGTGTCGTCCCGTCTTCACACGCCGCTACTACGGCTATATTGACGCTACAAGCTACATTTGTAGCCTGTAGCGGGTTGTATCCATCCTGTTGTAGCGGCGTGTAAAGGTACCCTTAGTGTTGACGTCACACAAAGGGGTGAAGGACCAACTAGTTTCGGAGCCCTGATAAAGGAGCCTGAGCAGCTTTAAAACTAGTTGGTCCTTCGCCCCTTTGAGTGACATCACCACTAAGTTACGTGCCTACAAATTGAGAACGCCGATCGGTCAAGGCATCCCAGGTATGGTGCCGCACAAGGAGCGGGTACCTGAATCCCGGGTGTGGGGGTTAGACCCCTTCAACCTGCAGGTCTAGCATTACACCCTGGTTGCACAGAACTTCCATCGCACACAGGATCTCCAGTAACTATAGTTCCCGGATGGGTAGGAAACTCATGAAAGTCTGTGACACTGTTTGGTTGTTAGTGACCAGGCTGTAGAAGTGGAAGCACCCTGTTTGTTTTGAGCTAATTGGCTCTGAAAGCACACATTGTAATCTAAGGTGGAAATTTATATTGGTGTACTTTGTGCAAAAATGGTATATATGGTGTAAGTGGATTATCTGAGAAGTGATCTGTCTTTTTACATCAACCCTGGAGACAATATAACTCCATATAGTGAGATACCGTATATACTCGCGTATAAGCCGAGTTTTTCAGCCCAAAAATTGGGCTGAAAAGTACCCCCCTCGACTTATACGCGAGTCAATACGGCAGCCCCGGCAGCCCCAGCAGCCCCAGCAGCCTCAGTAATCCAGGGCCCCCCCAGCCTTGCTCCGGTAACCTGTAAAGTAAAATATACTTATCACTGTCCCGCTGCCGTCCGCGCCCGCATCTGCCGACATCCCGATCCTCCATCTTCATGCGTCTTCTTCCGACTTCCTGTGTTCGTCGCAGGCAATGACGTCATTGCCGGCGCCGAACACAGGAAGTCGGAAGAAGACGCATGAAGATGGAGGATCACGGTGTCAGCAGATGCAGGCGCGGACGGCAGCGGGACAGTGATAAGTATATTTTACTTTACAGGTTACCGGAGCAAGGCTGGGGGGGCCCTGGATTACTGGGGCTGCTGTATACTACCGCTGGGGCCGCTATATACTACCACTGGGGCTGCTGTATACTACCACTGGGGCTGCTGTATATACCACTGGGGCTGCTGGGGCTGCTGTATACTACCACTGGGGCTGCTGGGGCTGCTATATACTACCACTGGGGCTGCTGGGAATGCTATATACTACCACTGGGGCTGCTGTATACTACCACTGGGGCTGCTGGGGCTGCTATATACTACCACTGGGGCTGCTGGGGCTGCTATATACTCCCACTGGGGCTGCTGTATACTACCACTGGGGCTGCTGTATACTACCACTGGGGCTGCTGGGGCTGCTATATACTACCACTGGGGCTGCTGGGGATGCTATATACTACCACTGGGGCTGCTGTATACTACCACCGGGGCTGCTGGGGCTGCTATATACTACCACTGGGGCTGCTGGGGCTGCTATATACTACCACTGGGGCTGCTGGGAATGCTATATACTACCACTGGGGCTGCTGTATACTACCACTGGGGCTGCTGGGGCTGCTGTATACTACCACTGGGGCTGCTGTATACTACCATGGGGAGGCCTGTATACCACTGGGGGAGGCTGCTGTATACCACACTGCTGGGGGCTGTATACCTGTGCTGGGGTCCACCCTCGGCTTATACACGAGTCAATAGGTTTTTCCAGATTTTTGGGGCAAAAGTAGGGGGGTCGGCTTATACACGGGTCGGCTTATACACGAGTATATACGGTAAGAATTGTGACAATCACATACATTTATAATCAAAGAAACCCCTATACATGGTTAGTGAGCCACTGACTGAGTATTTTTACATACTGTATGTTTCATTGTGTGCCTTGTTTTTGTAATCTCTGTGCAGTGCCCTACACATATGTGTATTCATGTATCAGGTGAAATTTGTGCAGTAGCATACAATATATACCGTATTTTTCGCTTTATAAGACGCACCTGATCATAAGACGCATTCCCAAATTTGGTGAAGAAAAAGAGAAAAAAATATTTTTTAATGTTAAATGGGGTCCGTGTTATAATGCAAGTGTCCGTCTTACAAATCATATAGGACACATGTCCCTCATAGCACCCTCATCTTGATACATTGTTCCTCATCCTGGATATAACCCCCTTGTGCTGGCTCACGTCCCCCAGTGATGGCACACATCCCCTATTGATGGCACACCTCCCCCAGTGCTGGCACACTTTCCCCAGTGCCTGCACTCACCCCCCTGTGCTGGCACACTTGCCCCAGTGCAGGCAGAATTGCCCCTGTGCCTGCACCACCCCCAAGTGCAGGCACACTTTCCCCTGTGCCTGCACTCACCCCCACTGCAGGCACACTTGCCCTTGTGCCTGCACTCATCCCCCACTGCAGGCACACTTGCCCCTGTGCCTGCACTCATCCCCCAGTGCAGGCACACTTGCCCCTGTGCCTGCACTCATCCCCCAGTGCAGGCACACTTGCCCCTGTGCCTACACTCATCCCCCAGTGCAGGCACACTTGCCCCTGTGCCTGCACTCAGCCCCCAGTGCAGGCACACTTGCCCCTGTGCCTGCACTCAGCCCCCACTGCAGGCACATTTACCCCTGTGCCTGCACTCAGCCCCCACTGCAGGCACATTTACCCCTGTGCCTGCACTCACTTCCCTGTGCAGGCACAACTTGCCCCCATCACTGTTTAAAGCTCCCCTGCTGGCGTGCACAGAATAAAAATAATAAATCATTACTTCACCTTCCGACGATCGCGCTCCCTTCTGCCAGCTGATCGGTGACTTCCTGCTTTGGTCTCGAGACCAAAGCAGGAAGTCACCGCTCAGCTGGCAGAAGGGAGCGCGATCGTCGGAAGGTGAAGTAATGATTTTTTATTTTTATTCTGTGCACGCCAGCAGGGGAGCTTTAAACAGTGATGGGGGCAAGTTGTGCCTGCACAGGGAAGTGAGTGCAGGCACACCTGATATGCGCTGCACCCCTGTCCATATCTTGGTGCTGGTTTCAGCACCAAGGTGATGGACAGCGGCAGTGCAGTGCATATTGGAGGAGGTTAATGAGCGGGAGCACGTGACCTCCCGCTGCCTCCTGAGGACCGCAGCCAGCCCGCCCCGGCTCCGGACACCACTGCACAGCTGCACTCAGCCTCCCCAGCACTAAAGAACCGTATATTCCCATTATAAGACGCACCCCCCACTTTCCCCCAAGAGTTGGGGGAACAAAAGTGCGTCTTATAATGCGAAAAATATGGTATTTTTATTATTGTGTTGGTGAACTTATTTGTACCAGAAAAACAAGGACAGGTACATTTTTCCTACCTTGCAGCATCCCCCCTTTTTTGGATTTTAGATTGATCCTCGAAATGGACTATAGATAGGTGGTGCATTTGCATTAATTTACTGAGAACATATATAAGATTATCTCAGCACAGGAACATTTATTTTAAACACATTACAATTGTGGAAATTATTATTACTTCAAGATCTATAGATTAAAATAAACTTTAAAATTACCTTAGTTTGTGGGAAACCCCCTTTTAATTACAAAGTTGTTTCCTTTTGTAAGTACTTGGGTTGCTTTCACAGCATGTTTTAGGTCATTGTCCATCTAAACTGTGAAGCATTGTCTAATCAACCTTGTTGTATTTCATTGATACTGAGCAGAAAGTATAGCCCTGTACACTTCAAAATTCATCTGGCTGCTTCTTCTTTAGTCACATAATCTATAAACACCAGTTACACAGTTCAATTGGAAGCCATGCATACTCATGACCTCCACCATGTATTATGGAGATGCAGTGTGCTTTGCAACATGAGCCAATCCAAGCCTTCTCCATACTTTCTTCTTCCCATCATTCCAGACCAGGTTGATTCTAGTTTAATGTGTCCAAAGAATGCTTTTCTAGAACTGAAAATTCTAATCTGGCCTTTCTAGTTTTAAGGCTGATTAATGGTTTGCACCTTGAAGTGAAACCTCTGTATTTGTTCTTATGAAGTATTCTCTTTATATTAGACTTAGATACTGAAGCACGTACTTCCTGTAGAGTGTTCTTCACTTTGATGAATGTTATTTAGGGGTCTTTCTTCACCATGGGAAGGATAATGCAATCATCCACCACTATTGCTCTCTGTCGTTCTCCAGGCCTTTCTGAGATCCCAAGCTCACCAGTGCACTCATTTTTTTGGAGAATGTACAAAATTGTTGACTTGGCCACCCCTAACATTTCAGCTAGCTCTTTGATGGATTTTTTTTCATCCTGTTGATGGTCTGGTTCTTTTTCATTAACGGTTCCTTTGACCACAAATTTTGGGTTCACAGCAACAGCTGTTTCCAAATGCAAATGCCATATCTGGAATCAGCTCCAGACCTTTGACTTGCTTAAGTGATGATAATTAATATGGTTATAGCAGATGCAGCCCATGAAAGAGTTTGAAATAATTGTACAATTATTTTTGGTCCCCTGTAAAAGAGGCAGCTACATATAAAAGAACTGTAATTCCCAAACACTTACTCCTATTAAGATGTGAATAGCTTCAAATTAAAGCTGAGATTATGTGCTTTAACCTCATATTGATTATGTAACTGTACCTTGAATATGTTTTGTTAAACATTTAAAATGCCAAAACTTGGGTCACTGTCCAAATATTTCAGGACCTAACTGTAGATTGCCGTCCACTTGTTTTTCTAGATCTCATGGAGGGATTTAAGTAGGAGTCTGTCTGGTAGTCTGGCATGAATTACTTGTTTAGCTTCTATTAGAACTATGGGCATATCATGTGACAAAATATTACAATATCTACTCTATAATTGCCGTAGGCAAAATCGTGTCGGACCCCGAAATCGCCGTGGCTTTGTCACTATGTGACGTCACCATGAGCGAAGCATTGGCCGCGTAGCGGCCAATGCGAGTCGTTAGCCTGCGCGAGCAATGGCCGCGAGGCCATTGCGAGTCGCTGGCTGAGTGCGAGCAATGACCGCGAAGCGGCCATTGCGAGTCGCTTCCCGAAAATAGAACCAGAGGCTCGGCCCCAAAGTTAGCGATTTACCGCTCATGTAGCGCGAGTCGCTGCCTGAGCGGTAAATCGCTAACTTTGTGGCCGAGCCTCTGGTTCGATTTTCGGCCACAAAGTTAGCGATTTACCGCTCACCCCCCCAATAAGTATTCAACACCCCCAAAAAGTATTGAACACCCTCCAAAAAGTATTGAACACCCCCCAAAAAGTATTGGACACCCCCCAAAAAGTATTGGACCCCCCCCAAAAGTATTGAACCCCCCCAAAAAAGTATTGGACCCCCCCAAAAAGTATTGGACCCCCCCAAAAAAGTATTGGACCCCCCCAAAAAAGTATTGGACCCACCCAAAAAAGTATTGGACCCCCCCCAAAAAGTATTGGACCCCCCCAAAAAAGTATTGGACCCCCCCAAAAAGTATTGGACCCCCCCAAAAAGTATTGGACCCACCCCAAAAAGTATTGGACCCCCCCAAAAAAGTATTGGACCCCCCAAAAAGTATTGGACCCCCCCAAAAAGTATTGGACCCCCCCCAAAAGTATTGGACCCCCCCAAAAAGTATTGGACCCCCCCAAAAAGTATTGGACCCCCCCAAAAAGTCCACACACCCCCCCAAAAAATACTCACACCCCCCCAAAAAGTACTCAGACCAGCTATAACTATTATAAGCAAATTTATGCACGTTCTAGAATCCCGATGCATTTGCATCGGGCTCACAGCTAGTTGTTTTATAATTGTAATAACTGTTGTCTCCATTCACACCTAATGTACCAATAATTATTAGGCTATTTTTGGAATTATGATAGAAGTGAAGGTAGTGAAAAGCACACGTGCAGCTATCTCCATCTCACAATGGTTGGAGCTACATCTAACAGTCATTTTTGGTGTAGGGACGTTAGGGAAGGGAAATTGGAAAGCTGCCTCCCACCTGTTCCAGAAACCCTTTCATCACCTACTGTAAGACTAAGAACTTCCGAAATGCGTAAGGACGGGACCTTGCATGGTCCAGAACTTTTTTGTAATGTTTTTAAGAAGAACCTAATTAAAGATATGAAGTTTAATGGATAAAGTCGGCAGTCAGACTTCCTTTCTAATCCATTTTTGGTATACCCTGTGGATAATCCATAAATATCTGAGCTGAAAATACCTCTTTAGTTCAGAATATAACAGTAGTTTGGAAGCAGTAGGTACATTGTGGCTCCAACGACTCAGAAGTTTGATGGAGCCCAAGTACGTAGCGTGCAAAAATGCTCACTAAGGGCCCTTTCACATCTGCGTTTATTTGAAATCGCGGCAGATGCGGTGAAAAAACCGCATCTGCCGCGATTGACGCATAACCGCTGCACTTGCGGCGCGGTTGCGGTAATTCCCATTGAAAGTATAGGGGACTTGCGGCAGGTGCGGCAAGTGCGGTTTTGCACTTGCGGCAGATGCGGCCACGAAAAAGACTGCGGCTGACCGCGTTTTTTTTCGCGGCCGCACCTGCCGCAAGTGCAAAACCGCACTTGACGCACCTGCCGCAAGTCCCCCTATACTTTCTATGGGGATTACCGCAACCGCGCCGCAAGTGCATCGGTTATGCGTCAATCGCGGCAGATGCGGTTTTTTCACCGCATCTGCCGCGATTTCAAATAAACGCAGATGTGAAAGGGCCCTAAGCACATCTTCACAGTTTTGGAGTGAGATGTATGGCATTACAAATAAAATCAGTTACATTCCAACTATTGTTCATGTAAAAAAATCATTTATACTCCTGAGCTATCATTTTAGATGAACTTTCTAATTTTTGTCTCAATTTCATTTATATTTGTTGTAGAAGAATAATACAAAATGTCTTCAATCAATTACAGTCCTGAAGAGTTTTCCATAATGTTACCTCCAGATGGCACCATTTAACTGAAAAGAGGGCTTTTAAAACTACAAATTATATAAATCAAAATATGCAATACTTCACTTGCTTTGAATAATTTATACTTGCAAGGTTTGCCAAGTCACAGTTGTTCTTGTAAGTCTTTACGCAAAATGACTATGAATCACTAATTAACACTGTTAATCAAGTCATATAGTCAAAATATTTTTCATTCCCTTTAGACTTTAACATGTGCATAATCAATCATTAGCATTATAAATGTTTATCACATAAGTTTCAATTATATATTCTAAGTCTGCCACCAATTTAGTGGTGAATGGAGAAAACTCACAATAGTTTATTTACCGTATTACCGGTATGTTTGCTTCTATTGCACCATCATATTCTACAGAGCTTTACATACATACAGTACTCTGTCATCACTCAGCCCATATTCCCTGAGAATATGTGCATTGGAAAGTTGGAAGAAACCCACATAAAAAGAGAACATACAGGTGCATATCAATGAATTAGAATATCATCAAAAAGTTAATTTATTTCAGTAATTCATTACAAAAAGTGAACTGCATATACTATATAGAGTCATTACAAACAGAGTGATCTATGTCAAGTGTTTATTTCTGTTAATGCTGATGATTATGGCTTACAGCGAATGAAAACCCAAAGGTCATTATCTCAGAAAACTAAAGAATGGATTATGAAGGATCTGAGAGATAAAATATTTCCTCTAAATAGGTATCAGAGGCTTCACCTTGTGTGGTTGTGAGAGTCATAACCACTATAAAGTAAAAAAATATTTGTACTGTGTTAGCCAGTAGGTAGAAAAATATTGGAATCTGAGAGTCCTCAGTGGTTGATACCGTTCAATGCCTAACTGAAAAGATGGTAAAAAAAAACAAAGCAAGCATTTGCGACTCTATGGCCTCTTCATCAGGCTTATAATGACACAAATTCTGAAGACACACATATAATATATATATCATGGCTGCTGCAGTCGCAAACGTGGTGCATATAGAGTAGGGAGGATAAAGGGTTAAAAACCACGCTACGATATTCCACGAAGCATCAAATAAAATATAATATTAATTTATTAGTCAACACTTTTCAGGGCTCCCTGGTCCCTTCCTCAGGACAAATCAATATCATATTGCCATGTTTCAGTGCATTTCAGGAAGTCTTGAAACGTGTTGACTAATAAATCAATATTATGTTCACCCTCTGATATCTGGAATACGGCAGTGCAGTTTTCAACCCTTCATCCTCTGCTCTGCTTTCTTCCACTTGTGGTGCTGTAGATATCTAGCATACAGCTTAAATCTTGTTCACTTCCCCAAGGATCAGACTGTAGGATTTCCGGAGTCTATATTTATTGAGGTGATAAGGTAAACTGCATGGCGAACGATAATGTTGTAGAAACTATAATGTAAAGAATAAACAGTCTGAATCAGTACTGACATATCATAAAAACAGCAGTATAATACAGAAATGCAATTAATACCAGTACTGGGGCATTACAAAAACTGCACAGTAACAGTATAACACAGAATGCAGTTAACATGGCTATCTAGGGTAAAGGTCACTGCAAAAGGCACTACTTTATACAAACACATCTAACTGCATATAGTACACGATCATGCTAGGATGCAGGATTACAGATAATGATACCTCACTTCTATTACACTCTGTACAATGGCGGCAGCCTACACCTGCTTACACATATCCCAATATAAACATGTAACTGCATTTTACTCTTACCGGAATCATCTGATAAGAGGATGAAGGTTGTAGAAGAAGGGACAGGAGCCAGGATAAATCTGATCCCTCAGAAGTTCAGGAACATGTCTGCCGTCTCCTTTATTCAGAGAAGCAGGGGGCGGTCCCGTCTAAATGACTAATTTTAAAGGAACTTGTCACTTCAATGAAGAAGTGGATGAACTCTAGCGGCACCTTTAGGTACCAATCCTTAAAGTCATAGTTGACTCTTTAACAAGCCTTTTAATATGACAAAGGATTTGTGCCAGATCAGAACCCCAAACTACAGACGCTGCACTTCGGGGTAACTGCCCCTCATCAGTGTAGTGTGGGGATTTTCTGATCTGGCTGTATGAGAGGCCAAGACGAGGTCTGGGGAACTTGCTATCTACCATATGGAGAGGAGTTTCCCTGCAGCCATAAGAAGACAGAAAAGTTGATAAGGACACTTATAGCCGCAATGGTCCTCTGGGAAATATTCAAATTGTCACTTCAATGAAGAGGTGGATGAACTCTAGTGCCACCTTTAGGTAGCAATCCTTAAAGTCATAGTCAACTCTTTAATTTTAAAGGAGACATTCTTATTTGAGCAGAAACAACGTAAATGGGTATTTGGTGACCTATAAGGGTTATAACCAGTATTAACTATGCACATAAATGGGCAGAATATCTTCCCTACTTTAATTTTCTGAGATAATGAATTTTGGGCTTTCATTGGTTGTAAGCCATAATCATCAACATTTACAGAAATAAATACTTGAAATAGATCACGCTGTTTGTAATGATTCTATATAATATATGCGTTTCACTTTTTGTTTTGAATTACTGAAATAAATTACCTTTTTGATGATATTTTAATTCATTGAAATGCACCAGTCCATGCAGCTGGTGTCATTGGTTGGATTTAAATCTGGGACCTCAGCACTGTAGAACAGGGGTTCCCAATCTGCTGACGTGAAGTTAACTGAAGTTTTCTACACAGAAAAGCTATTCTACAAGTTCCTCAGGGCACATATCGCATCTGTTCCTTAAAGGGGGCAGTTTCCACAATATTATTTAAATGATGATTAATTGTTTGGGTAACAAAGAGGCAAATTTCTGAAATATGTTAAGATCATTAACTGACGTGGACATTCTTGTTAACAGACAAAGAGGCTTAGGTGGGCACCATGAAAAATAGCGCATATACCAGGAGTGCACAGGAAAGAGTGTATAAATGTATAATTAGAGAAAAAAGACAAAGAAGATTCACACACAAAAACCCTTAGGGTACCGTCACACTTGGGGACGCGCCAGCGATCCCGACATCGATATGACCTGGTAGGGATCGCTGGTGCGTCGCTATGTGGTCACTGGTGAGATGTCAAACAGTCAGATCTCACCAGCGATGCAGCAATGATCGGGGATGATACGGAGGTCGCTGGGACCCTGTTTCTCAGACCTGTAGTATTGAGGTCGTTGGTCGGTGTCCCTGTCAAACACACCGTTGCATGCTGCTCAGCGGGACCCCAATGATGAAAAAATGGTCCAGGCAACTATGACACGACAAGTGATCTTACAGCAGGGGCCTGGTCGCTGCTAAGTGTCAAACATAGCGAGATCGCTGGCGAAGTCACTGTTGCATCACCAAACTTGTCACTTAACAGCGATCTCGCTAACGATCACGCTTACTGTGATGGGGGCTTATAACATCAATGAATTAACTTTTATTATAGAAAAAAAGTTGAACAGCAAGGAAAAAATCTCAGTAACACATTTAAAATAGTAAAGCAAGCCCCCAAAAATCCATTTTACCATATAATCAAACTAAATATTGGAATTCTCAATACCAGCGATATGCGTGGGAACTAGTTCCCCACTTTTATATGTTTCTAGATGGTGGCCCGATTCTAACGCATCGGGTATTCTAGAATATAGAAATAGAGATTGCATGGGGAAGGCGGTGAGGGCTGAATTGGGAAGAACTTTGAAGAAGGAGCGGCGGGGAAAGGACGGCGTGGCAGGGGGAGGAGGGAGGACAGAGCAGCAGGGGGGAGGAGGATGGAGGACAGAGAAGGTAGCAACGGGGTGTGGAAGGATGTAGCAGCACAGGCAGGGGGAGGAAGGAGCGGCAGGGGGGAGGAGGACAGAGGACAAAGTGGCGGGGTGGGGGAGGATGGAGCAGCACATGCAGGGGAGGACGGAGGGTGGAGTTGCAGAAAGGAGGAGGACAAAGGAAGGAGGAGGAAGCAGTGGGGTGGGTGAGGATGGAGCGGCACAGGCAGGGGGAGGATGGAGCGGCACAGGCAGGGGGAGGATGGAGTGGCAGGGGGAGGATGAAGCAAACAGCGGCGGGGGGTGGAGGACAGGATGAAGCGGCGGGGTGGGGAGGACGGAGCAGCACAGGCAGGGGGAGGTCGGAGGATAGAGTGGCGGAGGTGAGGAGGAAAAAGGAAGGAGGAAGCGGTGGGGTGGGGGAGGATTGAGTGGCATAGGCAGGGGAGGACGGAGCGGCAGGGGGAGGACAGAGCACAAAGTGGTGGGAGGAGGAGGACGGAGGACAAAGTGGCGGGGTGGGGGAGGATGGAGCAGCACAGGCAGGGGGAGAACGGAGTATGGAGTGGCGGAGGGGAGGAGGACAAAGGAAGGAGGAGGAAGCGGTGGGGTGGGGGAGGATGCAGCGGCACAGGCAGAGAGAGGATGAAGCGGTAGGGGGAGGCCAGAGCACAGAGCCATGGGGGAGAGGAA
Organism: Allobates femoralis; assembly: GCA_033576535.1. Lineage (NCBI taxonomy): Eukaryota > Metazoa > Chordata > Amphibia > Anura > Aromobatidae > Allobates > Allobates femoralis. The sequence goes on from JARQOC010000002.1 coordinate 176,370,293, forward strand.
GATGGAGGACAAAGTGGTGGGGTGGGGGAAGCCGGAGCAGCACAGGCAGGGGGAGGATGGAGCACAAAGCGGCGGGGGAGAGGAGGATGGAGGACAAAGCAGCGGGGTGGGGGAGGCCGGAGCAGCTGAGACAGGGGGAGGACGGAGGATGGAGTGTCGGAGGGGAGGTGGACAAAGGAAGGAGGAGGAAGCGGTGGGGTGGGGGAGGACGGAGCGGCAGGGGGAGGAAGGAGCACAGAGCGATGGGGGGAGGAGGACGTAGGACAAAGCGGTGGGGTGGGGGAGGATGGAGCAGCACAGGCAGGGGGAGGATGGAGGATAGAGTGGCAGAGAGGAGGAGGACAAAGGAAGGAGGAGGAAGCGGTGGAGGAGGATGGAACGGCAAAGGCAGGGGGAGGACGGAGCACAGAGCGGTGGGAGGAGGAGGATGGAGGACAAAGCGGCGGGGTGAGGGAGGATGGAGCACTGTACGGCAGCTCAGTGGTTAACAGAGTATACAGGGGCTCAGTGGTCAGCAGAGTATACGGTAGCTCAGTGGTTAGCACTGCGCGGTGGCTCAGTGGTTAGCACTGTGCGGTGGCTCAGTGGTTAGCACTGCGCGGTGGCTCAGTGGTTAGCACTGCGCAGTGGATTAGTGGTTAGCACTGCGTAGTGGCTCAGTGGTTAGCAAAGTATGGTCGCTCAGTGTTTAGAACTGTACGGTGGCTCAGTGTTTAGCACTGTACGGTGGCTCAGTGGTTAGCATTGAGTGCAGTGGGCAGAGTGGTCAGCGCAGTGAGGTGGGCAGAGTGGTCAGCCCAGTGCGGTGGGCAGAGTGGTCAGCGCAGTGCGGTGGGCAGAGTGGTCAGCGCAGTGCGGTGGGCAGAGTGGTCAGTGCAGTGTGGTGGGCAGAGTGGTCAGCAGAGTGCGGTGGGCAGAGTGGTCAGTGCGGTGGGCAGAGTGGTCAGCGCAGTGCGGTGGGCAGAGTGGTCAGCGCAGTGCGGTGGTTAGAGTGGTCAGCGCAGTGCAGTGAGCAGAGTGGTCAGCGCAGTGCGGTGGGCAGAATGGTCAGCGCAGTGTGGTGGTCTCAGTGGTTAGCATTGAGTGCGGTGGCAGAGTGGTCAGCGCAGTGCGGTGGGCAGAGTGGTCAGCGCAGTGCGGTGGGCAGAGTGGTCAGCGCAGTGTGGTGGTCTCAGTGGTTAGCACTGAGTGCGGTGGGCAGAGTGGTCAGCGCAGTGCGGTGGGCAGAGTGGTCAGCGCAGTGCGGTGTGGGCAGAGTGGTCAGCGCAGTGCGGTGGGCAGAGTGGTCAGTGCAGTGTGGTGGGCAGAGTGGTCAGCAGAGTGCGGTGGGCAGAGTGGTCAGTGCGGTGGGCAGAGTGGTCAGCGCAGTGCAGTGGGCAGAGTGGTCAGCGCAGTGCGGTGGTTAGAGTGGTCAGCGCAGTGCAGTGAGCAGAGTGGTCAGCGCAGTGCGGTGGGCAGAGTGGTCAGTGCAGTGTGGTGGGCAGAGTGGTCAGCGCAGTGCAGTGGGCAAAGTGGTCAGTGCAGTGTGATAGGCAGAGTGGTCAGCGCAGTGTGGTGGGCAGAGTGGTCAGCACAGTGCGGTGGGCAGAGTGGTCAGTGCAGTGCGGTGGGCAGAGTGGTCAGCACTGTGCGGAGGTTCGGTGGTCAGTGCAGTGCGGTGGCTCGGTGGTCAGCGCTGTGTGGTGGCTCGGTGGTCAGCGCAAGACGGAGGCAGAGTGGTCAGCGCAGGATGGAGGCAGAGTGGTCAGCGCAGGACGGAGGCTTGGTGGTCAGTGCAGGATGGAGACTCGGTGGTCAGCGCAGGACGGAGGCTCGGTGGTCAGCGCAGGATGGCGGCTCGGTGGTCAGTGCTGTGCGGCGGCTCGGTGGTCAGCGCTGTGCGGCAGCTCGGTGGTCAGTGCTGTGCGGCGACACACACACACACAACACACACACAACACACACACACACTGTCCGCTATACTTACTTCCGGCCCTGCGTCTTCCCCGCCGCCTGGATCCTCAGTCCTCCGTTTCGCCGACATATCGCCGCCCCCGGAGGACTAGATCCAATATGGCGTCCGGGAAGTCTCGCGAGACTTCCCAGACGCCATATTGGATCCAGTCCTCCGATGGTGACAACATGTTGGCGGAACGGAGGACTGAGGATCCAAGCGGCGGGAAGACGTAGGGCTGGTGGTAAGTATAGCGGACAGTGCATGGAGATGTATGTGTGTGTGTGTTTGTGTGTATGTGTGTATGTGTGTGTGCGTGTATGTGTGTATGTGTGCGGGCGGCCATATTAGAACACCCACAGTGGGTGTAGAGGCTACTTCAGCCAGGATGTGACGTACCATACCGTTACATCCTGACGGAAGTAGCCTTAGGGTTTTATTATAATAGATTTAGTTTTACTCTACACAACCTATAGGTATTTGTATAGATTCTATAATTATCTCATGTTATATTCAGGAATGTTTTCTATCAGGGGATTCACTTTTTTAATAGTCCATGGTTTTGCACATTCTTGTTAATATGCTCAAGTTGGAAATCCCTACAGATTTGTTTTTCCAACTGAGAATTGTTTTTGTTATATACATAAAAAGCAAAAATGTAGGACAAAATATGAAACATAGTAAAAATCATGATCAGACAAGAGAGAAAATGGTAAAACGAGACTAGAGAGAGAACATACAGGTGCATCTTAATGCATTAGAATATCATCAAAATGTAATTTTTTTTTAGTAATTCAATACAAAAAGTGAAACGCATTACAGAGTCATTACAAACAGAGTGATCTATTTCAAGTGTGTAATGAGGTGAACAATTCAGACTGCCGCATTGAGATGGACATAGAATTAGACTTTGTTTCCGCACTTGTCCACCAGGGGCATTAGTGGACTGTACAATCACAGAGTGTGGAAATCCCCCACCATCTCTTTTGTTTACCCAGGAAGAGAAACAGGGCTGTGCAAACTCAGATTTCAGCAAGGACAGACCTGTGTGTGCTGTCTCCCGACATAGGGCTCTTTTGCAGCCGGATTCTTGGGAAGAAATACCCCGTGAAAATTGTTGCTGCAACCCCCGGTCTGCAGGACCTTGTCTTACCGAGGGTCCAACTCAAATTCAGGACATTGCCTCCGGAATTCAGGACATTGCCACCGGATTACATGTGCAGGGGCTGTGACCGACATAAGGGAGCCATCTGTGCTACTGTGATCTCCCTTCTCCTGATCTGTATGCCCCGGGACAGAGAGAGAGACTAACAAAAATCTGTTACCTGCGGAAGAAGACCGAAGAGGAGGACTGAGGAGTTTTCCCCCTTCAGCGCTGCACCGGGACCCGTCATCGTGAGACCCCAGGCCTGCCACGTGGGAGCGACATCTTCTTCTGGGATAGACTGGTACGTGATTTGAGGGAAAGTTAGGGAAAGATATCTCCATTTTGTTTGTTTTCTTTTTCTTCTTCTTGCTGCGCACCCGGATAAAGTGAAGATCCAGAGACTCCACCATATACATGTGTGCAGCTAGATCAGTTGACTGTGTTATAGAGATGTTTTACAGTAAAGAAATGTTACTACCGGTTAAATCTGAGTATGGGGATTCTGTTGAGAAAGATCATACACACACACCCGCGGCCTTACCACCGGTCGCTACATCTGGCGTAGTCGGCAGGATGTGTGATCAACAGAATCTCCTCCCGGTAGTAACTTATAACCGGACAGCCCCCCCGGCATCTATTGTCAATCAGGTGAGGAAGTTTAACGGACGGAACTATCCTGTAACTGAATGGACCGAACAACTTAAGATAGTGGGGGAGATGTATAACATTGATCCTAAGACCTTAGCAGAAATGGCCATGCTAACATTAGAGGGGAGGCGTGGACGACAGTCAGGCTGGAGACGGTTAGGGGCCGGCGTACGTTGGATGACTTGGTGCGGGTGCTGGAGAACACCTATGGGCCGACCACATATGCGGGAACATTACGGTATATGTTCTTCTGGCGTACTCAACTCGAGTCGGAGGACATCCCTCAATATGCCAACGCCCTCCAAGTACTGCTTGAACAAGCCTGCAGGAAAGAAGAACATATAGCTAGTACGGGCGCCCGTGACCTGGTGTTGAGAGATCAATTCGTGACTGGATTAAGAGACCCGTACCTTAACCGCTCACTGCAAGATCTACTCCGGATAAATCCGGCCCTTACGTTCGCTGAGGTTAAGCAAGAAGCGATAGAACGTTCGAGAGGACCTGTCATGGAGGCCCAGACTTATACCGCGGCTTGCAGGTCCATAACTGGTGTCAGAACCCCGAACAGTGACACGGAAGAACTGAAGCAGATGGTGGCAGAGTTGCAGAAACAGGTGTTGCAGCTCACCCTGGACCAACAGGCGGACAGGCAAGCGAGACAACAACCCGGCCGGACGATGGGAAGATGTTGGACATGCGGTGATCCCCGTCATAGAGCAAACCGTTGCCCCCAGAACGTTCAAGTTCATCCACGGGCCGATATACCGGAACCAGCAAGTCATGCCCCACAACAGCGGCCACCTTTAAACTAGACGCCCCTGCCAAAGAGGCTCACTCGGCAGGGGAGGCCAAAGAGAGGGTTGTAGGAAAACAGAGCCAGCCACGGAACAAACTTGCATCAAACAGCCCTACCCTGGAAGTATTATTGGAAGGGACCGCCGTGCAAGGATTAATGGATACTGGGTCTCAGGTATCCACCATCTCCGAGCAGTTTTACGAAGAGTATCTGAAGCCGCGGGTTGCCTATGACCCTGATACTACTATCAAGATCAAAGCAGCCAATAATCTACCCATTCCGGTGACGGGAGTTGCCTGGATGAACACCGAAGTGTGTGGGCAAGATCTCGGGAAGAGAGGGATAATCGTGGTCAGGGAAGGCTGTGGATCAGAAACGCCCATGTATTATGGGATGAACATCTTGAAAGACCTGAATCTTGTGTTGGTTACCAAGAGGGGGCCCAAGTACTGGCAAGAAGTGACCACACATAGGGCCACCCGCCGAGCCTTCCAACAAGTGGTCCGGACCTGAAATCTCCAGCGAATGACAGAAGAACAACTGCCGCTGGCCACGATCACCGTACCCCGCCATACTAGGATAACTTTACCTGCTGAGAAGGAGACCGTTATCTCGCTACCCCTTAGCACCACAAGACAGCTCGAAGGTGTGGAGGTGCTGATTGAGCCGCGCACCCCGAAGGAAGGGAAGCTGAACCCCCTAGTTGCTCGAACGCTAGCCGTTGTGAGAAAGGGGAGGATTCCTGTCAGGCTGGGTAACACGGCTAACGTGAGCGTCGACCTAGAGGCTGGGACACAACTCGCCTGAGTTTACGCCCTAACCAAAGAGGTGAACCCTATGAACCCCCTCCAGTTTGCACCGTCTACAGAGGGAGATTGGACAGTGACGGTCTCTGCCATGGCCGCTGTCGCGGGTGACGTCAACGCGGGGCGGAGAACTACGAGAAAAGTGCCAGTTGGACATATCCCAATACTCCAACCAAGAAGTGTCCCAGGTAGAAGAGTTACTTCAAGAGCACCAGGCGTCCTTTGCCCGGCATGACACCGACTTTGGATGCACCCCCAGTATCAAGCACGAAATCCCCACAGGTGATACCGCTCCTATCCGTGAAAGGTACCGCCAAATACCTCCCCAACAATACCAAGAAGTGAAAAATCTCCTGAATTCCATGTTACACGCTGGAGTGGTACGAGAAAGCCAGAGCCCCTGGGCTGCACCAGTGGTGATAGTCAAGAAGAAAGACGGGTCCCTGAGGTTCTGCGTGGACTACCGCCGTTTGAATGCTTGCACCATCCGGGACACATACCCTTTACCAAGGATCGAAGAATCCCTGACAGCCCTGAAGAAAGCTAAATATTTTTCGTCATTGGACCTGGCCAGCGGCTATTGGCAGGTACCCATGCACGAGAAAGATAGAGAAAAGACTGCTTTCATCCTACCCATGGGCCTGTACGAGTTCGACCGGATGCCCTTTGGTCTGAACAACGCGCCAGGGACCTTCCAGCTACTGATGGAGCGCTGCCTGGGGACTTCAACTTCGACTTCACCCTCATTTACCTGGACGACATCGTAGTCTATTCGGCCACATTTGAAGAACACCTGCAACAGCTGGGCCGTGTGTTTCGTAGGCTGAGAGAACATGGCCTGAAGTTGAAACCCAGCAAGTGCCGTCTTCTGCAGCCCGAGATCAATTACCTGGGTCACCGGATCTCGGCCGAAGGTGTACAGCCGTCTTCGGAGAAAATAGCCGTCGTGCGGGACTGGCCACAACCTACGAACGTCAGAGAGGTCAGGGCCTTCCTGGGGTTAGCCGGTTACTACCGCCGGTTCGTAAGAAACTTCGCCCGGCTTGCTGCACCCTTGCACGAACTGCTTCGAGGGACCACCAACGGCCCCAGAGGACGACCCATCAGCTGGGGACCCAGCCAGGAAGAATCCTTCCAAGCCCTAAAGGGTGCCTTGACTTCACCTCCCATCCTTGCATATGCAGACTACAATCTCCCTTTCCAACTACATACCGATGCCAGCCTACAAGGTCTAGGGGCAGTACTTTCACAAGTACAAGAAGGCAAGGAGCGTGTCATAGCCTATGCCAGTCGATCCCTACACGAGGGCGAGAAGAACCCCACCAATTATAGCTCGTTCCGGCTGGAGCTGTTGGCCCTAACGTGGGCTATGGCGGAGAAATTTGCAGGATACCTCACAGGGACGGAAGTACTGGTCCTGACCGACAACAACCCGTTGGCCCACTTAGAAAATGCGAAGCTCGGAATCATGGAGCAGCGTTGGATGGCTCGACTCTCTAAGTTCAACTACAAGATCAAATACAGGGCTGGGGCTGAGAATCAAAATGCGGACAGCCTGTCTAGAGTGTCATACCCCTTACTCACCAGAGATCGGATGAAGAACTAGAAGGAGACGAGACGCCCGACTTTGCAAGGCTTGCCCAACAGATGATGGATTACCTCCAGTTCGTTGTGGGCGAAGTTGGAACTCCAGTGGGGGTCACACCGTGTCCCCAAGAGTGGTGCAGGCTCCAGGACCAGAACATTGAATGGGCCCTACTCAAGCAATGGGTGAAGCAACAGCAGAAGCCCTCCTCCGAAGCACGGTCACGACTGTCTACCGGAACCTTGACCCTGCTCAGCCAGTGGGACCGGCTGGTTCTGAGAGAAGAAGTACTATTCCAGAAGGTTCTCTTGTCTCACATGCTGGAGGAATGCACACAAGTTGTAGTACCTGCTCAGTTAGCCCGGGAGATGGTGGCCGAAGTCCACAAAAGGAATGGACACTTCGGAGTAGATAAGACCTTTCGGTGGATTCAACAATCTATCTATTGTCCGGGGCTCCGCAAGCTGGCCGAAGACGTCTGCAGAACCTGTCGCACCTGTGAACTGCACAAGTCCACTGAACAGCGTGCACCTGTCCAGACGATTAAAACCTCCAGGCCTCTTGAGCTGTTGATGGTGGACTATCTGCTGATCGGGACGGCGAGCAGTGGCTATCAATACTGCCTAGTCATGGTGGACCACTTCACAAAATTCGCCGTCGTTGTTGCTACCAAAGACCAGACGGCCGAATCGGCTGCACAGGCCATCTGTCGACAGTTCATCCACGTCTATGGGTGTCCGGAGAGGTTACACTCCGACCAGGGGGCTTGTTTCGAAGGCAGAGTCATCGAGGAGCTGCATCGGATGTATGGGATCCAGAAGTCGAGGACCACTCCTTACCATCCACAAGGGAACGGTGCATGTGAACGCTTTAACCGGACCCTACTCCAGCTGATCCGCACCTTGGCCGAAGATAAGAAAGATCGATGGCCCCAATTCCTTCCAGATCTAGTATGGGCCTACAACAACCAGGTCCACTCCGTGACTGGCTACACCCCACACACCCTTCTCTTTGGCCGCCCAGGAAAAGGGGTCCATGACCTGAACCTATTCCGCCCAGAAGAAGATGTCTGCCATAACTACCCCTCCTGGCTAAATGCTCACCGACAGAAGATGGAGACTGTACACACCGGCTGGTGAGGCAACAAATCCGGGGCCAGAAACATGCTGACCCACTCCCCGTGCAAGAGAAACCCTTGAAGGTGGGACAGCTAGTCTTGCTCCGTATTAAGAAGCCTCAAGGGAAACTTCGAGCCAAGTGGGAGACTGAAGTCTACCGGGTAATCGAACGCCCTTACCCCAATGGACATGTATACCGAGTGCGGGGTGAAGACAGCCGCAGCACCCGCACTGTGCACCGAAATATGTTGCGCCCCTGCCGCTCCCGGCCTGACTCCCCTCCCACAGTAACCGGAGGGGTGACGCTGCTGACATGACTGACGTCACGGACATTTCTCAACATAGAGATCACATCGACTCTGAGACCGGTGACCCACCTACACAGACCAGTCCCTCTCCGGGAGTACTGACTGGAGTGGGGCGTAAAGACAGTGACGAGGAGGGGAACAACCGACCCTTGCGACGCACTGACCGCACCACTGTTGGGATCCCGCCCGGACGGTCTTACAGGGACCAGTATGTATGGCCCACCTCTCAACCAACCCCTGCGACATCTACAGCCATCACTGCCTTGGAGCCGGCGGTTGTTGACAGGGACTGCCAACCTTTAAGTGGGGGGGTATGTAATGAGGTGAACAATTCAGACTGCCGCATTGAGATGGACATAGAATTAGACTTTGCTTCCGCACTTGTCCACCAGGGGGCATTAGTGGACTGTACAATCACAGAGTGTGGAAATCCCCCACCATCTCTTTTGTTTACCCAGGAAGAGAAACAGGGCTGTGCAAACTCAGATTTCAGCAAGGACAGACCTGTGTGTGCTGTCTCCCGACATAGGGCTCTTTTGCAGCCGGATTCTTGGGAAGAAATACCCCGTGAAAATCGTTGCTGCAACCCCCGGTCTGCAGGACCTTGTCTTACCGAGGGTCCAACTCAAATTCAGGACATTGCCTCCGGAATTCAGGACATTGCCACCGGATTACATGTGCAGGGGCTGTGACCGACATAAGGGAGCCATCTGTGCTACTGTGATCTCCCTTCTCCTGATCTGTGTGCCCCGGGACAGAGAGAGAGACCAACAAAAATCTGTTACCTGCGGAAGAAGACCGAAGAGGAGGACTGAGGAGTTTCCCCCCTTCAGCGCTGCACCGGGACCCGTCATCGTGAGACCCCAGGCCTGCCACGTGGGAGCGACATCTTCTTCTGGGATAGACTGGTACGTGATTTGAGGGAAAGTTAGGGAAAGATATCTCCATTTTGTTTGTTTTCTTTTTCTTCTTCTTGCTGCGCACCCGGATAAAGTGAAGATCCAGAGACTCCACCATATACATGTGTGCAGCTAGATCAGTTGACTGTGTTATAGAGATGTTTTACAGTAAAGAAATGTTACTACCGGTTAAATCTGAGTATGGGGATTCTGTTGAGAAAGATCATACACACACACCCGCGGCCTTACCACCGGTCGCTACAAGTGTTTAACTTTCTGATATAATGACCTTTGACTTTTCATTGGCTGTGAGCCATAATCATCAACATTTACATAAATAAAGTAGGGAGGATGAAGAGTTATAAACTGTGCTGCCGTATTCCACAAGACATCAAAGGGTGAATAAATATCGATTTATTAGTCAGCACTTTACAGAACTCCCTGAAACTTCCTGAAACATGGTAATGTGATATTGATTTGTCCTGAGGAAGGGGCCAGGGAGCCCTGAAACGCGTTGACTAACAAATCAATATTATAATCACCCTTTGATGTCTCATTGAATACAGCAGTGCAGTGTTTAACCCTTCATTCTCCCTACTCTATATGCACCATGCTGGGGACTGCAGCAGCCGTGATATGCTTTTATAGTGGTTGGGACTCTCACAATCAAACAAGGTGATGCCTCTGATACCTATTTAGGTCGTATTTTATCTCTCATCAATAAGTTAATTTTTTTTAGTAATTCAATTCAGAAAGTGAAACACATATTATATAGAGACATTACAAACAGAGTGATCTATTTCAAGTGTTTATTTCTGTTAATATTGATGATTATGGCTTACAGGAAATGAAAACCCAAAGGTTTTGAGAAAATTAAAGTAAGGAGGATGAAGGAAGGGTCTGAGAGATAAAATATTCCCTAGATAGGTATCAGAGGCTTCACCTTGTGTGGTTGTGAGAGTCACAACCAATATAAAAGCATATCACGGCTGCTGCAGTCCCTAGCATGGTGCATATAGAGTATGGAGGATGAAGGGTTAAAAACCACGCTGCCATATTCCATGAAACATCAAAGGATGAATATAATATTGATTTATTAGTCAACACTTTTAAGGGCTCCCTGGCCCCTTCCTCAGGACAAATCAATATCCTATTGCTATGTTTCAGGGTGCTTCAGAAAGTTTTGAAACGCGTTAACTAATAAATCAATATTATATTCCCCCTTTGATGTCTGGTATACGGCAGCACAGTTTTTAACCCTTAATCCTCCCTACTTTAATTTTCTGAGATAATGACCTTTGGGTTTTCATTGGCTGTAAGCCATAATCATCAACATTAATATAAATAAACACTTGAAATAGATCACTCTGTTTGTAATGACTCTGTATATTATATGTGTTTCACTTTAAGTGTTGAATTATTGAAAAAAAATTAACTTTTTGATGATATTCTAATTCATTGAGATGCACCTGTAAGTAAAAGAGAAATGTTTTTGATGTTGGGAAGAGCAGTTGAACAGGTTATGGTCTGATACATTAGCACAACCTAGTGGTAGAGATGAATTAACATTTAAATATTACCAAGGACAGCTTTAACTTCAATTATTAGATACTGTAAATCAGGGGTAGGGAACCTCAGTCCTCAAGGGTCACCAACAGTGCAGATATTCAGGAATTCCTTAGCATTGCACAGGTGATAATATAATCACCTGCACTGGTAATGATTCCAACCTCTACGAAATACTAAGGAGATCTTGTAAACCTGCATTGTTGGCGGCCCTCAAGGCCTGGAGTTCCCTACCCCTGCTAAAAATATTTTATCATTAATGCACTAAATGCATAATTTGTAACATACGGTAATTACTTTCATAAGAGTCTTGGAAACTGTAGAAACTCAAATTATATTTTTCAACGGATTGAAAGATGAGTCACTTGAGGTGGCCTGCAAGCTGAATGGAGTAGATGCACTTCTTCCCAACTTATTTAAAACATCAGGATCATTTTGAGACCCTTCCCGGCTTCTTAGGATCATTTTTTACCTCACCACATCGACTGTAAGTTGTTCTTGGCACAGCGAGTGAGGCTGAAACTGCCATTAGGCCGCTATATAATAGTCTATGGGTTGTCATAGCAACCTGTCACAGAAGACTAATGGTAAAGCTTTAAAACCAGCCCAAAAAACAATACCCATTAACTAAAGCTTCTGCATTGTATTATTTTGATACTTAGTCCGTTTTTAAATCCTTTCAAGGTGTTTGCGGACATTATTTATTTTCACAGCAACATCTAAAGTGGCCCTGAGTGGTAGTGAGAAGCAGAAGCCGCCATTACTAGTGGCCAGATTCATCGTCATTGCCTTGCATAGTTCTCAACCTGCCCCTATATTTGAAGCCAAGAGGTGATTTATCATACCTCCCAACTTTAGAAGAACAGAAAGAGGCACAAAAGATGCGGTGCGCTATGCGCACAGTGCAAATGTTAGCCCACCCACAACCACACCCATGCCACACCCATTTACAAGTGACAGACATTGAACAGATGCCCAGGACTGTTAATTACTAATATTATCCCCCAAGGCTCGGTTCTGGACCGTTACTCTTCTCCATCTACACTCTCGGCCTAGGGCAACTCATCAAGTCCCACGGCCTTAAGTACAACCTTTATGCCAACGACACCCAAATCTACCTGTCTGGACCTGACATCACCTCCCCTACTATAAAAAATTCCACAATGCCTGTCCACCCTCTCATCCTTCTCCGCTCGCTTCCTTAAACTGAACATGGACAAATCTAAGTTCATCATCTTTCCCCCAAGCAACTCTCCGCCATTGATCCACCTATCCCTCCTCATCAACAACTACTCACTCTTCCCAGTCCCCCACGCCAAGTGCCTCGGGGTAATTCTCGACTCTTCCCTCTTACCAACCTATTGTGGCACCCCAGGGGTTAAAGTGCCACAGAAACAACACAAAGGGTTAACTCCCCACACAACACCTGACACTGCACTAGCACCTCTAGGCCAGAAGGGAGAGCTATAGCAGCTCCATTATATATTCTGGGTCAAGAGGAAGTAGTTAGTTCAGTACGTAGCAGTATTGTGAAGAGAGCAGTTCAGTTCCTGGGAGAACTGAGAGAGAGACAGTAGTGTAAAGAGGCTGCCTCAGGCTTCTCTACAGTCTGCTCCTCGATTCCAGGCCTAGCCAGGGTCTGAGTGAAGGAGTGCAAGAAACAGAGGAACACATCTGGGAGACTTAGTGATTTCACCATTCGCCCTGGAGGAGCGCACAGACCGGATATCGGATCCGAAACTGTGACTGACACACGCAGCACAGTAAACACCGGGATAGTGGAGGTTGTAGATCTACACTGTAACTCAGCGAAGCAACACAGCGGGGTGAGAAGCACACGGAAAGACTCAAGTTGCCTAGAAAAGGGGGTACCTGTGAGGAGAGACAGTGCCAGCAGCTCAGCTAAAGCAGCAGCAGGGCCACACACATAGCGCAGCAGTGGGAAGCTGAGGACCCGGTCAGGGTGGGAGCAACCCGGCCCCGGTACAGACTCCGTGGACAGTTCTCTGCTAAAGAACATCTGCAGTAAAGACTTGGAAAACTTCAAAACCGTGAGTGTGTGTGATCCTTGTACTCGAGCCCTAATTTCCCTCACAAGCAGCCACCATCTCCACTATCATCCCTATCCTGCAACATCTATAGCATCCATCATAGACTTTAACTACCACTGCCCCGGGAAACCAGGCTCTACCTGCGGAGAGCCATTCCATCAACAGCTGCCAAACATCATCCCCGGAGGTTCTGCAGCAGCGGTGGTCACCCTGACCACAACCCATGGGTGGTGTCACGACAAACTCCCCTGTAAATATTCCCCCATTTACTTTTGGAACCCGGGACACAGTCCGGACCAAGCCTGCCAGGATATCCCCCAGCAGTAACCCGGTCCGGTACCGAGTACCCCGTCCCAGTGGGCTCCACACTATTATCTCAAGCACACGCCTACAAAACTCTGAGCAGCTCCAATGTGGCTGCTGCCTGGCACTGACTAGTCAGACCTGTCCACCATGCTGCACCGTCCACACACCACATGCAACGACCTGCAGTCCGAGCATCAAAAGCCGCCACTGCACTAAGCAGGTAAAATAGCACGTCTTTTCCAACAGACCATGGCTCCTTTTCGCAAAACACTTAGCCAATCACAAGCGCCCCACACTGGGCTGTCCGGAGCTAATAGCAGGGGTCTTCAAATTAGGTTGGGCAAAGGATGTGGGAGAGGGAAGGGGGACGAGCACCACTAACTCCCCGCCACTCGGGAGAAACATGGCTGGATGTCTGTATGTACCGAGGAGCAGCACTGGACTTGGTGTGTAAGATATGGCCAATCAGTCCTGCAGCAGAGGGACAGTTCAAATTCATCCTGCACCTGGGGCATACAGAGAAATCATGGGGCCCCGTAACAGCAGTTCTAATTGGGCCTCCTCTGTATTAGTGTTTCTCAACTCCAGTCCTCAGGACCCACCAACAGGTCTTGTTTTCAGGATTTCTTTAGTATTGCATAGGTGTTAGTTTAATCACCTGCAAAGGGGATAATTCTAACACCTGTGCAATACTAAGGAAATCCTGAAAACATGACCTGTTGGTGGGTCCTGAGGACTGGAGTTGAGAATCACTGCTCTATAGCCTTCCTTATACAGTAGTATATTGCACCCCCATACTCCTCCTATATTATATTGCAGATTACATAGTCTCCCATCACTGTACTCACTGATTAAAAAAAGTAAATACTCACCTCTCTTCTCGTTGTTCCGGTCTCCTCAGCATCTGCTCTGCATGTATCAGCACAGTGGCATTCAGCGATTACATCATCATGCCCCACCATGCTGAGCTGTAAAAGGCAGACTCGGACTCAGGTGAAGAATGCTGCCTACACAGTCAGCCGGGACTATATGCCCTGTAAACACGCGGCTCTACTCCACACTCCCTGAACACACGCCTCCGCTGCGTATGCCCCATACACATGTGGCTCCGCTACCGGACGCCCCAGCATACTTGGCTCCGCTCCGTCCACCTCATACACGCGTGGCTCCACACGCTCCGTACACACGCGGCTACGCTCCATATGCCCCGTGGACATCCGGCTCTACTCCATACGTTGCACACACATGTGGCCCCGCCCCATACTCACACGGCTCTGCACACACGCGGCTCTGCTCCGTACGCCTTGTACACACGCGGCTCTGCTCCACACGCCCCACACACACGCGGCTCCGCTCCGCATACCTCAAACACACTCGGCTCCCTGCTGTACACCTTGAACACGCTCAGCTTCGCTCCGTACACATCGTACACACTCGGCTCTGCTCCGTACACACTCGGCTCCTCTCTGTACCCCTTGTTCACTTTTGGCTCCGCTCCGTACACCTCATACACACACAGCTCCTCTCCGTACACCTTGTACACTCTTGCTTCTGCTCCATACAACTCATACACACACAGCTCAGCACCGAACACCAAACACACACTCGTCTCTGCTCCGTACACACTTGGCTCCGCTCCATACACCTCGTACACTCTTTGCTCCGCTCCGTACACCTCATACACACACAGCTCCTCTCCGTACACCTTGTACATGTTGAGCCCAGTGGGACAGGGGTACTCAGTACCGGACCGGGTCTGCTACTGGGTAAGTCACGGGTGGTCCTGGTCCGGACCGTGTCCCGGGCCCTGGCAATAATAAGGGGATATTTACAGGGGATTGTCAGTCGTGAAGCCACCCACAGTGTGCGGCCAGTAATGGGGCCGCCGCTGCCACAGAACCTTTGGGGATGATGTGATGGCAGCAGAGATGGAATAGTTCCCGTGGGCAGAACTGTATTCCCCGGGGCAGTGATGGTTAAAGTCTATTGTGTAGTGTGCAGGACTGGTGCTGGGTGCAGTACACTTACTGTCCAGATGCTGCAGGAATCCTCCTTCAGTGTTGGAGCCTGCACGCTGTGGCTCTCCAGGCGTAGGGCTGCTGCAAACCTGTATGGAAGGAGTTGTGTTCAGGCAGAGAGATGCAAAGGAGTCGTGTTCAGGGTTCACCGTGTTTAGTTCTCAAGTTCAGTTTACAGTTCAGTACAGTTCTTACAGTTCAGTTCAGTACACGGCACACTTTCCCCTCCTCGTTCCCTTTACTCTCTGCAGACAGGTCTTTCCTACTGTGACCCCTCACTCTGTCTCTGTGTCCTTCCCAGGCTGTGGACTCTCTCTCTTTCTGTTCACTTGGTTGTGTGTGACTCCAGACAGTATGGCGGTGGCTCGGACTCCTGTGAGCCCTCCGGGTTGCCACTGAGCTGCCTGTCCTTTGGGGTAGGGACCCTAACGAGTAGCTATGGTCCTCTGTCGGTTGTCTGGGGATGCCGGGTGAAACTACGGTCCCCTCTAGAGCCGACACACTACTTCCTGCCTAGCCTCCAATAGTCCTCCCGTGTGAGGCTCTACCAGGCTCTCTCTACTGTGTCTTCAAGTATCATAGGAGGGCTACTCTGCCTGCAGTCTGGTCATCTCGGCTGTAGTTCTAGGGCCCGGTATCACCGTCCCTCTCTTCCCTCACACTCCCGGGGTGTTGGCTTCGGACGTGCTTTCTCTCTGCGGCTCACACTGGCTCTGTTCAGATTCTGCGCTCTTACACCCCACTTTGCCAGGACGTGTGATCTCTGTCTTTTCATCTCAGCCTACCTCGGCCTACTGACTCCTTTCTCCTCCCCTTCACTATTTCTACTTTCTGTCACCTGACTTCGTGTTTGCCCACCCACTGCTCTAAACCCACCACCCCTCGCCTGCCTAGAGTTCCCAGGCTCCAGGTTGGGTGCTGCCCTCTACTGTACGTGGGTGTATGGGCTGTGAGGGTGTTGATGTGCAACTGTCGTCCTACCTGCCTGGCTGCAGTTCCCTTTGTGGCCTCCTGGATGCAGGGGCGCCACATACACTCTTGGCTCCGCTCCATACACCTCATACACACACAGCTCTGCACCGTACACCTCGTACACACTCAGATCTGCTCCGTACACCTTGTACACACTCGGCTCCGCTCCTTACACCTCGTACACACAGCTCTGATCCGTACACCTCATACACACTCGGCTCCGCTCCATACACCTCGTACACAATCGGCTCCGCTCCATAAACCTTGTACACATGCGGCTCTGCTTACCTCGTACACACTTGGCTCTGCTCTGTACACCTCGTACACACTTGGTTCTGCTCCGTACACCTCGTACACACAGCTCTGCTCCGTTCCCCTCGCACACACTCAGCTCCTCTCCATACACCTTGTACACTCTCAGCTCCGCTCCGTACACCTCGCACACACTCGGCTTCACTCCGTACACCTCATACACACTCGGCTCTGCTCCGTACACCTCGTACATACTCGGCTCTGCTCTGTACACCTCGTACACATTCGGCTCCACTCTGTTCACCTCATACACACTCGGCTCCGCTCCATACACCTCGTACACATGCGGCCCTGCTACATCCACACTGTAAATCCCTCCTGACATAAACGTCACCTCATTTATCACCATGACAACCAGCACAGAACAGTCCTGCATACACTGAGGAGCTGATCATGTGACCTCTGACTCTTCTCCTCAATGTGACATCATGACAGGTCCTGTAAAAACAGTGTACAAAGCAGCTCCCCCTTGCCCCCCTGTGTCTGTCCTCAGCCTGTGCCTTGTCTTTGGTCCCTTTCCTTGTACCTGTGTCCTTGTGCAGAGCCCTCTCTGTCCCCTCGAATGCTGATGATGATGCTGCTGCTGCTGATGATGCTGAGCACGGCAACCATCATCCATCTGGAGAGAATTTCAGAGGCCCGCGCTGAGCCAGGATTGGTTGAGTGAGGTCCTCCCCTATACACAGTACAGGAGAGGTCACATGACTCACTCTCTGCACTGTGATTGGAGCTCCGTCCTCCCTCCTGAGCTGCAGTGAGGTGGCGTGGCCGGCAGCTAGAGGGGGCGTGGCCAGCAGCATGTCGACTTGTTCTCCGAGCACTGCGGGAGGCGGGACATGTCCCCTCCCGAGCGGGACAACGGGAAAAAACTTGCAAATCAGGAATGTCCCGCTAAAAACGGGACGGTTATGAGGTATGGATTTATCACTACATTTTGTTCAAGAGACACTAAGGACAGAAAACTCAATATAGAGACTGCAGGTACCTGGAAGAGGTGCTGGGGACGTCAGTGGCATTAATAACCATCCATTTCAAAGCCCTGAGTGAATGGGAATCTGATACTGCCAACTCTGAAGGTGTTACTGTCACTGCTCATATCTTGTGGTGGCTTAACCTGAAATCACTGCTGCCTAACTCTAATCTTACAGCAACTGTAGCATACCAATTGGGCCTTGCAGTGCTCCCTGCGACCATCCTGAACCATATTTTCACTTAGTCCTTAATACAAGACTCAGGTGCCGTTTGCTACACTCTCATGTTTGTATAGATCCCTGTCCTCAATTGGGAACACCCAGAAGTCAACTTGGTGTCAACAGACCATTATCTAAAAGGTCTAACAGATAGTGAGAACTCTACTACATCTAGTCCAGAACCTGAGATACTTCTCAATTTCAGTCCTGCCCTAGTTGTGGCACAAGACTGCTTCTGCTATAACTACCTCCTACCTTATACATCTCTGCTCCCCACCACAAACCTGGACAACTACTTCCAGCTCCATTAGTAGACTTATAACCTGCATTCTATGTGTCCGGATAGTTGCTCAACAACAATCCTCGGCCTTACAAAATTATTTGGAATCGTCTTCCTCTCCCCCTGATCACTTAATAACCAACCTTCTGACATCCAACATGGATTCATTATACATTACCTTGCAACTCTAAACTTTACACATCATCTACTAGTCTATTCTTGTCGGGTATTAAATATGTCATATGATGTAATGATATGTTAAGGGCTAAAGGGGAATTGGGGAAATACATGACTTAATCCCTACAAAAGTATACAATGGTGAAATGCATGAATAAACTAGCGAAAACAGTTTCTAAATCCAGTGGTCCCAACACACAAGCCGGCTTAGATACATTTTTTAGAAAACAAGCAGGGATGTCAGCTACTCCTAAAACCTCTCGCCACTTGATAGTGGAGGACCATACTGAATCAGAGCCAGAAAGCGACGTTGATACAGAAGAATCTTCCAAGGGTACCCAAGTCACAAGATCCTTTATTAAAAGGATTCTTGGCAAAGCTTTGGAGCCCATAAGTAAGGATCTTTCAGATATCAAACAAGACCTATCACAAATTGGACACAGAGTTGAGATGCTTGAAACTTCACAAATACAAATTTCAATCTACATTGAAAAGCCTTCAACATCACAAAGACCACTTGAATCAGATCTTTACTATATTAGAAGATCATGAAAACAGGGAAAGGCATAACAACTTAAGGTTGAAAGGGGTCCCTGAATCTATCAACTCAGATGCTCTTGTAGCAACTATTATAAACATCTTCCGCTCTATCCTAATATCTGAAGACCCAACAGCTATTGAAATGGTGATGGTCCATAGCGCTCTAAGACCTAAACGGCAACCAGAAGACTCCCATAGAGATGTGATTTGCCGATTTTTAGATTTCAGGACCAAGGATATTCTGCTGAAGAGAGCCCTTGAGGCAACAAAGATCTTACGTGGAGGCTCTAAAATTAAAATTTACCAAGACCTCTCTGCTGTCACCCTGAACAAGAGAAGTCTACTAAAACCTTTCACCACAGTGCTACTGCAGAGACACTATCCTTACAGGTGGCTACTTCCCTTTTGCATCTACATATCTGCCAAGGAGAAGAGAATCTAAACCAGAACATCAGTAGATATTAAAAACGCCTGTAAAGATCTTGATATTGTGCTAGAACTCTACCCAGACCTAGAAGCTGTCAACTCGGCTTATCTACTGAAGCCTCTGTCTCCACTAAATTAAATCTTATCCCTAAATCTCAAAGGTCCAAAGGAAAATCTACGAAATCTACTGCAGCTTGAGAATATAAAGACCCCAATGGTTGAGACCGAAAATCGTAACACTGGATCCTTCTAATGATCTAGCCGACTAATTTTCATCTTTGGAAGAACACGGTGGCTAAGGAGATTTTATTGCACAACCTCCCCCCACTCCCAACTCAAGAAGTTAGATTACGGAGACATCCACGTGACCATATTTTTTTTTGAACTGTCCGTTGTCCCCCTCATATATGTTCTTTATGTAACATTTATTATACAACTCAAATCTTTTTTTTTTTAGTCTCCCATTGTTCTATCGTACAATTCTAAAGGGGATTGCTTAACTAGTAGGGATTTGCTTAGCTATTTACAGTTCTCTATAATGCCCCTTGACTCGGCCCTTTGACTGTTTCTATGTCATTGAGCTGACTATGAAGGAATTACACTTGCATTCTCCTTTATGTTAATTAACTGTTTTTTATGTCGTGGTTATTAAAATATCAGTTAACTTTTGCTAAATATCCTCAGATATCTCCTCCTTTCTCTTCTTTTCTATTTCACCTCTCTTATTGCTCAACTTTTCTTACCATTCTCCAATCCTATGGAAGGCTCGTCCTTGATGAAACGAACATTGCCTAAATGACCACCATGACTGCGACTTGAAAGTAATTTCATGTTGTGTCTCATAATGTTCATGGATTCAATTCTCCAATTCCTAGATCTCAGACCTTACACCACTTTAAGAAAGCTAAATTTGACATATTACTATTACAAGAAACCCACTTTGTAGCTGAAAAATTCTCTAAATCTCTACATTTGAAAATTGCTTCTATTACAGATGGCATCATGCACTATCACCTCAAAAAAGGGCATGAGGGGTGGCGATAGCCTTTGCCAAGGATATTCCCTTTCTTCCTGATAGACCCTGAGGGCTATTATATAATTCTTAAAGGTTTACTAGGAAGGAATTTGGTGACTATTTGTAGCCTATACGCTCCTAATAGACATCATCTGCGGTGGCTTAAAAAAGTCTTGAATAAATTATGTTTATTTCAAGAGGATACTGTTATTGTCGGTGGAGACCTAAATATCGCATTGGAACCCTCCCTTGATACCTCAACACGGAAGAACACTGTTACCCTAAGGGTACCTTTACACGCGGCTACATTTCTAGGGTGGCTACAGGTAACTTACTGGTTGCAGTGAAATCATGGAGAGCTTATTCCATTTGTACACAGCAACAAGATAGAACCTTGTCTCCATGATTTCACTGCAACCAGTAAGTTACCTGTAGCCACCCTAAAAATGTAGCCGCGTGTAAAGGTACCCTAAAAGATCTGGCCCAGAATACCTCGATTTTTCATTCTCTGGAATTGATTGATGCCTGGAGATATCTTCACCCCTCAGACAGGAACTACACATACTACTCCCACCCTCACAAAATGTACCACCGATTAGACTATATCTTGATCAATAGAAATCTTCTCCTCATTACATCGGATGTCGACATACTTCCAGCACTATATTCAGATCATTCTATGATAATCAGTACACTGAAATTTCAAAAACCTCTTTCTAACTTTAGAATTTGGAGATTAAATTAATCCCTCCTTCATTTACATAACATTAAAACTAAAATTCAAACGACCATATCAGAGTATTTTGCAATTAACACCACCCCAGATATAGATCTGACTGTGCTATGGGAAGCCCATAAGGCCACAATTAGAGGAATACTCATTTGGGCTGCTTCTTATATCAATAAACAAAGGAAAACTGAGATAGAATATCTTTACAATGATATTTCTCAATTAGAGGCCCAACACAAACAGCCACACCTGATTTGTTGACTCAACTGACTCAAAAAAGGCAATGCCTACGAAATATACTGAATAAACAATCAGCTAAATACTACACCTCTTGGAGAAACCGCCTCCTGGTTCATGGAGACAAAGCTTCCAAATTAATGATGTCATTAATTAAACAACTCCAAGGATGTACATTTATACATAATTTTAAAACAGCTGAAGACCAGAATTATGAAGAAATAATACAGCATTTTTTGCTTTATAAGACGCACCCCCAAATTTGGTGAAGGAAAAGAGAAAAAAAATGTTATAATGTTAAATGGGGTCTGTCTTATAATGCCAGTGCCCGTCTTACAATCAGTATATATGTCCCTCATCCTGGTACATGAACGCCCCATCCTTGTATATAGTTCCCCCTTATCTTGAATATGGCCCCCCCTGTGATGGTGCACGGCCCCCTGCGCTAGCACACATGGCCCCCTGTGCTGGTGCATGGCCCCCTTAGCTGGTGCATGGCCCCCTGAGCTGGTGCCTGGCCCCCTTAGCTGGTGTGGCCCCCTTAGCTGGTGCATGGCACCCTTAGCTGGTGTATTGCTCCCTATGCTGCTGGGCACAAAATAGCAACCATTTTCAACTTACCTCTCCGGCGCTTGCCTCCGTCTCTCAGTGCCTCTCTCCCTGACTGCCACAACCCCCGGGGATCCTGGAGAAGCCGGTCTTGTAATCGTGCCCACACTGATGACATCCCCAGCACTGAAGTAGTGCAGGTGATGTCATCAGTGTGCGCCCGATCACATGACCGGCCTCTCCGGGACCCTGGAGGTTGCGGCAGTCAGGGAGAGAGGCACTGAGAGATGGAGGCAAGCGCCGGAGAGGTAAGCTGAAAATGGTTGCTATTTTGTGCCCAGCAACATGGGGGGCCATATCCATGATGGGGAGTGACTGCAGGAACATATAATATGCCCTGCTCCCCTGTCCATACCTCGGCGCTAGCTTCAGCACCGAGGTGATGGATAGCGACAGTGCATATTATACGGGGCCATAATGTTGATGTCTGACCACAACGCATGGCCAAAGACATAGGTCACATTAATTAAATCATGGTTGTTTCCAACTCTATACAATTACATTATACACATACCCCAGCCTTTGTGTTGTCTTATGCTCAAAATATCACGCCACGCAGCAGACTATTTAATACTCATCATGTCCAAGAGACATCCCTGATGTGTTGTGAACACAGTATCTTCTGAGGCAGATATTCGCAGAAGCCAAACGGCCCACTCCACATCTGAGTTTGGCCTTAAACATCCCATTGTATGTGGTAAACGACAGTACTATGTGGCCACAATTCAGATGATCCCAACAACTAAAGACACACGCATCCTTCAAACATGATCCTGTATGGCAAAGGCAAAATGGCTTGTGAATGAGGATAGGGTTTTGGTTGACAAAACAGTCATGCATCCATTTGCCAGTACACAATAGAAAATATTACAAAAAACTTCACGAGTAACTGCATACCCCACCATTTGGGTGTGAGCTACACTACACAATAGCGATCTGTAATGGTAAGTTGCTCTAAACGCAACACAGCCATATCACAGTTCATGTTTGCACATCAGTACTTACTTAATGACTCAACGTAGGCGCCTGGCCGTACGCAGGTGGGTCAAATTAATGTGCCAAATTGTTGTTTTGTGATTGGTCAAAGTGAGGTTAAATAATCCGTGGTGTTGCATGATAACCAACCAATCAGACAGCAGCGGCGTCTTGTAATCGACATAGCCGCCTGGGCATACGCAGGTGTGACCAATGATTATGCGATATTGTGCTTTCTTGATTGGTCAGGTTGTATTTAAATATGCACAAGCTGGGGCGCCACTCCTGCTCCGACTTGAATGTGCATTGTGCTAGTAGCGTCTCATCACAAGATCTCTGTTGGACAGACGGTAAGTGGGGGGACATGCTATTGGGCACTCCTGTATGTTAGTTTCTGTGTGCTGCAGAGCCATATGTTGGCAGATGCTTTTGCGCCTTATGTACAGCTTTATGTAGCGTCCTGTAGAAGTGTATTTAGTGTGTACGCATCGTAACTACACTCCGTGTTCTGTAGCACACATAATGTTCTGGTAGATCCTTGCCAGGACAATGTGTACTACAGCACTATGTTTATACATAAATATGTGTGTATCTCATGAGTGTGTGTTTTAATGTAGTTTGTAAGGCCATGTGTGGCATTTGTAATGACAGACCTTGCCATATTTCCCTGCAGTGGCCCAAAATACATATAGCACCAGGCCTGTCCAGCATGGCCCATGTATGAACATAGGTTAAGGCCAATAATGATTCTACATAGCCAAGCTGACTACCGGAACACATGTAATTAGTATTGCTGGACATGGGGTGGCCACACAGAGTAGGGTGTCACCTGTGATGGCCATGTATTTGTTTGCATGACACAATTATATGTTTGTTTTTCAGATGTCTGGGTATCACGATTTTGTGTCACAGCCCCTCACCATGTACCAGGAACACGAATGCCTGTGGCGGTTGTCGCTGCCTGAATATCATGACCAGGCAGCGAGGGCTGCGGCCCACAGGCCACTGGAGGAGCTGGCGAATCGGCTCCAACCCACTAAGAACTGGACAGCGGCCATGGTTGTGGAGAAGATCAAACGCCTGCGCACCGTATTCACCAAGACCCACAAAAAGTGGCTTGAGGCCTAGTCCAGGGCTGGAGCTGAGGAGGTCCGTAGGCCACGTCTGTGATACTATGACCTCCTCACCTTCACCCTGGGCCAGAAGGGGCCTCGGGGAACACGGTGCAGCAGGCGCCACCCGCAACCAGCTGTGGCCGCAGCCCAAGATCCTGCCCCGTCGCAGAAGGTGGGTAATTGTGTTTGTGTGATCTATCTACCCAGCTTGTTCTTTCCACTGATGTGGGGTTTGCAGCACATGTGGAAGTCACCATTGTGCTTTTCCTTCACAAATCTTGTTAACTGTTCTTTTCTATCTGTTTTGTGGTGGCTGTTATCACAGATTGTGTTATGTTATTTTTGGGCACTTGCCATATCAATGTGGAGCCTCAGGTGAGTATACTGCACTGGTCTACTTCTTTGTTCTTTTGGTTTCCAAACTCTGCTCCTGTGGCTTTTGGTGTAAGCCTGGGTGAGATTGGCTCTATGTTGTTTTGGGTGTTTGGTTGTGGTATTAGCTTAAATGACATAGCAACATGTGACTGATGTTTTTTTTCATTTATTTATTTTTCAGGCCCCTCAAGAGTCTGGTTCCAGTGATGAGGAGCCAGCAGCTGGCGAGGCTCTCCCCTCAACATCTGCAGGAGAGCCAGTGCCTGAGCCCAGTGGTGGGGGACCGGGCCCAGGGCCTAGCTCTGGAATCCAACGAAGAAGACCACCTGCCCCACCAAACACGGAGCTGGGTACCTGGGCAAAACAGGTTCTCCTAGATCAGTGATGGCGAACTCCAGGCCTTGAGTGTCACCAACAGTGCAGGTTTTCAGGATTTCCTTATATTGCACAGGTGATTATATTATCACCTGCACTGGTGATGATTCCATCCTCTGTGCAATGCTGAGGAAATCCTGAAAACCTGCACTGTTGGTGGCACTCGAGGCCTGGAGTTCGCCATCACTGTCCTAGATCGAGAGAGGACCCCCGGCTCTGGGATCGGGTACGTCGCTAGCGAGATGCTGGCCCGCATGGAGCCAGAGCAAAGGAACATCGCCGAGAGGGCCATCTTTTGTGTCCTGGAGGCAGGCTTGGATGGGTCCCTGCGATGGGGGGGCCCCTTTGTCGCTTCCCCACAAGACCACCCCAGGGCCCACTGCGCCCGCAAGACGCATGGTGAGGAGTAGGCAAAATCATGATACTCCACCTCCCCCCCGAAGACAGGCCAGCAGAGCTGCCCATCCCACCAACAATGGGCTTATGAGGATGAGGGGGAGGCCCCATTGTCTGAGCCAGCAGAGGAGGAGGAAGATGACGGGCGCCACTAGCCAATGCACAAGGTTGCCATACATACAGACTTTTTTGATGGGCAGCTTGGCTCCATTTTAATTTAAATCTGTTTAAAAAAAAATAATAAAAAAAAAATGTAATTTACCCACAACTCTGTCCATATCTGTCACATTGACCAGTATGTTTGTGTGTGTGTGTTTGTTACTGTGGGTGTCACATAGTAGACATTGATGACATATAGGGGTGCATGGCGGTTGTAATGGTCCAGTATGGTGACATGTTTGCCATGTGACACCATATACCTCTTGAAAGACCGTGGCCCAGTGTGGTTGGTCAAATGTAACCTCACAAATTTTACCCTGTGTGTGTTGCAACAATGGATGACACAGGATGTAGCTGGGCAGAAATTTATTTGAGACTATAATTTTTTTAAAACATTGCCAACACAATCAAAAAGCCTTGGTCAGGTTAGAAGTAGCCACTACACACTACGAACTTTCCCAATGTGGGACACTATAAGAAAAGAGGCCAAGGTGGCCTAACAAACTAAGGTTCCAACATGGCAACAGGGAAAACAACAAGGGTCCAACATGGACAACAATTATTAGGTGACTATAGTCACATTATTGGGTGTAGGGTAATGGAGTAGGGGCCCTGGCGGACTGGGTTGTCTAGAGGGCGTGAATCACGGCACCCAAGCGGGCAAGGTGTTGCTGCCCTTCTTGGTGTGCCCTCTCCATGTGCTGCTGTGCCTCCTGGTGAGCCAGCAGCAGCTCCTCAATGGTTGGTACACCTGTATGGGAAAGAAGGACATTAGGGAGTTACCTGTGTATGTGTGCGTGGGTGTTTGAGGGAATTGTTAGTGATTATACGTACGCAGCACATCATCATCCCGGGTGCCATTTGTAGGAGATGGGGAGTGGTTGACAGCCCAGCCTGCAGCACAGGCTCGTTCTCCTTCATCAAAAAAAGAAAAAAAACAGGACTCACATACCGGTGTATGGAGCACACAACAATAAGTACATTAGCAAGCTGGAAGGCCTTAGCAGACACTTACCACCATACACTGAAGCAGCAGGCTCAAGGTGAGGGTGTGTGGCCAACAACACACCAGGGCTCGAGCGGGAGCTGGAGATGCTGGGGTGGGGTGGTGCTCCCAGGGCTCCAGGGCTGGCTGCAGCCAAGACTTGTGGGCCTGGTGTGGAGTGCCTGGGCCCTCCGGGACCGGGGCTTCTGGAGTGCCTGCTGGGGAGGGAGTGGCTGGGTCCTCAGGGGCCGGGCCTGCTGAAGTCCCTGCTGGGGGGAAAGTGGCAGGGCCCTCTGGGGCCGGGGCTGCAGGAGTCCCTGCCGGGGAGGGAGTGGCTGGGCCTTCCAGGGCCCGGCCTGCTGGAGTCCCGGGTGGGGAGAGACTGGCTGGGCCCTCCAGGGAATGCGGTGCGGGTGTCCCGGGTGGCGTTGGGGACTGTGGAGCGTCCCCAGACACGGAGTCCTCATCACCTGTAATATCAAACATGATAACAGAGCAATTTAAGAAAAAGAACACAACATAGGGAAAACACCTTGTGTGTGTGTATGAATGTCATGACGGCGTGAACGGTACGGTAAAAGGTTATGGTCGACGCCTACCCTATAGTGAGGGCCCACTCTGGTTTGGGACATGAGTACAACACCAGTGGCCACATATTTTGAACGTTATATAACCCTTGACTTAGCATGGTAGGTATTTGTAAGTTGAACACAAGAGCAGCCAGTAAGCATCAGGTGTTCGCACCTTGGGGGCCAACACATAGCAGTGAGATTGTATTAAGTGTTCTGTATTGTGATCAATGTGAAGCAAAATGGTATGTGTCACAGGTCACACATACTGTATGTGCTGCAAGGTGTCATGTGGGTGTTGAACATCGCAATAATATGTTGGTGTCACCTTTGCAGTCAGGACACAACTATTTTTGCCACCACACAGGTCAAGGACCACTATAGCCATCACCATTAGGATGACAAATGAGTCTTTTGTACACCTTCATGTTGCAGTATAAACAACATGAAGATGCACATTGGTGACAGCTCCACATGGTGGCTTAGGCCACATTATGTGGCATGGCACAATACCACATGATGTTTGTGTAGTGTTTGGAGTATTTAGCTTGCCATGTGTGGGTTTGGCATTGACACATACTCACCATGCAGCCTGGCAATCCTGGCACAAAGATCCACAATGTGCCCTGGGGACTTGTGCTTCAGGTCTGCTATTTTTTTCTGGATCTACTTGCAGGTCCTCTCCACCCCCAGTTTCTGGAGCAGGGCCCGCTGGAACCTCCTGAGTATGCTGCGCTTGCGCAGCCGTGGGTGCCGGTGATGCTGTTGACTCCAGTAGTCATGGCGGTCACATAGGTCTATGAGAAGCATTAGCTCTGCCAGACCGTATGTGGCAGCGCGCTGTGCGGCGGCCATGACTGTTCTCCTATGTGCAGGGTAGGGACAGGCACCTGGAAGGCAGGGAGTAACCAAAACAAACGTCATGACGTCACCACACACACTGGCGGCGCCAAACAACATTGAGGACGCTGACAAGGTAGCCGTCCGCGGAGCGGGAGCAGCATAATATAGCCATCAGCATCACCAAATTCACAAACAATTGCAGTGCATTACCCATGCAACCCATGTGCGATGTGTAGGCCAACATCTGAACTGTCATGTGTGGCAGTATAGTGGACACAGTGAAACTTCCAATACACGCACCCAGCATAGCTTGCGCTATTGACTGCGCGCGTAATTGGACTGATGTAGTAGATGCTTGTATAGGTGAAGATGTGTGTGGTGCTGAAGTGACAGCTCTTCAAATATGGCGCCCTGTGAAGGGACAGCCAATGGTAACGCAATCATCGCTGATGGGGCGCTGACTCCAGCACGCTGTGGCACGCCTACGGGAAATCAATAGGCGACGCCGATTCCATCACTATCGCCCGTTCACACGCCAAAAGCCGGGAATGCGGCTTCATGATTGCCTCTGATTTTGGAGAAGTGTTCTGTAATCGGAACCAGGCGACAGGTTTTTTATAGCCGCCAAATTCCCAAATTACACGTTGCAACTGCGAGGCAATTTGACGGCAATGGTGCCAGGGCGACATATCGCCGGACAGATTCCTCGCCGTGGTTGCGGCGTGTAAAGGTACCCTTGGGGTACCTTTACACGCTGCAACCGCGGCGAGAAATCTGACCGGCAATCAGTAGCCCCGTCACCATCGCCGTGAAATTGTCTCGAAATTGCGGCGTGTAATTGGGGATTTTGGCGGCGATCAAAAAGGTTGCGCCTGGTTCCGATTTCACAGCACTGCTCCAAAATCAGAGGCAATCATGAAGGTGAAATTCCCTGCTTTTGGTGTGTGAACGGGCGATAGGAATGAAATCTGCGTCGCCTACGGATTTCCTGGAGGCGTGCCACAGTGTGCTGGACACCGCGCCCCGTCAGAGATGATTGGTGGTGGCTACTGTGTTTTCATTGGCTGTCCCTTCACAGGGCGCCATATTTGAAGAGTTGTCACTTCAGCACCACACGCATCTTCACCTACACAACCATCCACTACATCAGTCAAATTACGCGTGCATTCAATAGCGCAAGCTATTGTTGGCGCGTGTATTGGACGATTCACTGTGTACACTATATTGCCAAACATGACAGTTCATATATTGGCCTACACATCGCACATTGGTGCCATGGTCAACGCACTGCAATGGTTAGTGAATTTGGTGACACTGATGGCTATATTACGGTACTCCCGCTCCGCGGACAGCTACCTTGTTTTCATCATCAATGTAGTTTGGCGGCGCCAGTGTGCGTGGTGACGTCATGACGTTTGTTTTCGTTACTCCCTGCCTGCCAGGTGCCTGCCCCTCCCCTGCACATAGGAGCACAGTCATGGCCGCCGCACAGCGCGCTGCCACATGCGGTCTGGCGGAGCTAATGCTCCTCAAAGACATATGTGACCGCCATGACTACTGGTGTCAGCAGCGTCATAGGCATCCACGGCTGACAGGAGTCAGCTGTTGTACATAACATATTACAGCATAATATGCCCACCTGAGTGGGTGCTAGGTCTCTAGGGGGAGTGGGCACCCCCTAGAGACATTGTACAAACATTTATTTATTAAATTACAAGTTTAACAAACCATAGAACACTTTGCTAATCCCTGCGGCAGCAGGGATGAGCAAACTATGCGGTAACCAGATTGCTCAGGATTACACATCCTGAGCAATCCGGTTACCGGATTGAGGCTTCAGCAATCCGGTTCCCGGATTGCTGAATGTCAGAAGACAATTGCGTTCACCGGATCCAGATCAATTCTATTACAAAGTGTGACCCTAGCCATCACGTTGTATTGGGACATGCCACATAATGTGGCCAAAACCACCATGTTGAGGTGTCACCAATGTGCCTCGGCATGTTGGTTACACTGCAACATGCTTGTTTCTGACAAACACATTTTTCATACAAATGGTGACGGCTATAGTGTTCCTTAACCTATGTGTTTGCAAAAGAGGTGTGTCCTGACTGTAATACCATGGTTAACACACACCTGACACCTTGCCACACATATGTTGAACCTGTGACACATAATATGTAGCCACACAATTATGACAATATCGAACACTGAATACAATATCTATGCTATGTCTTGGCAGCCATGGTGCAAACACCTGTGTTTGAGTGCCTGATCTAGTTTTTCAATTAAAGCAGCTACCATGCAAAGGCAAGGGTTATTTTAAAAACAACATATTTGTCCACTGTTGTTGGACTCATGTCTCAACTCAAAGTGGACCCTACCCACAGTATATGCGGCGACAATAACCTTGCCGCCTAGCATTCACGCTGTCAGAACATTGCAACACACACAAGGTGGCGTACCCATGTTGTATGCCTATTCTATGATAGCTGTGTCCTCCTGTTTGATTTTACAGATGACGAGGACTCGGTGTCTGGGGAGCCTCAACACTCCCCAACGCAACCCGGGACACCACCACCACCTGTGTCCGAGGCCCCATTCAGCCCATCAGCACCCAGGACACCACCATCCCCAGGGCCAGAGGGTGAACACATGGGCTTACCACCCGGGACTCCACCATCCCCTGGGCCAGAGGGTGAAGACAGTGAGATGTCCTCCCCACACTAACACATACAACCATTACAATGTACTTACTGGTGTGTGATTCTGACACGAGGATCTGATGTTATGTTTAGTTTTTATTTTATTACAATTTTTTGCAGAAGGAGAAGGAGCATGTGCGGCCGGCTGGGCTCTCAGCACTATAATAGGTATTTCTGTCACACTCAAGAAGAGAAAATGAAATCCAGGTATGGTTGATGTGAAGCAAAAAAATAGTTTATTTGGTTCTGATCTCACAGAAATGCTGTATATCCACAACGTTTCGGCATTACTTGCCTTGATCACGTAACAGCTGGTTCAAATGCCATAAAATCAAAGATACAGAACATGTGTTATTGCAGTCATAAGACCTATAATTATATTGCAATTTGCATATCAAACAAACAAATTATAGCCTAACACCTTCTTGAATATACGTATCGTTTCTCTTTCATTAACATAATATAATAAACTCGATGACTAGTCTCAAGAAGCAAATAGATCATCCAAGGTAAAAAACAATAGTATGTGTATACCTTTAAACCTGAGGTTTTCGCTAAGTAATCTTGTGCGGATTTTTATAAGTCAGGTACCAATACTATATCTGGTAACTAGAAGCAACTTCTATATTGTCCAGGGTGAATTCCAGTTCACCATTTTTGACTGTCCCACCGGAGGAGCTCAAGACCAAGGACTTTGAGAAAGATTTACGCAAGAGGATCGCCCTTGATCTACACAGTGCAACCCTTGCTGAATACTACAAGATACAGAGGATACCGAGAGGGCTCAGAGTTTCTCTAAGACCGACCCTTTTTCAGGATAATCAAGGTTATTGTGACAAATTCGAACAAATCTTGAATAAATGTTCCATGTATTTAATGCTACTTACTATAGACTATATTCAGGACGAGCTTCTGACATTGGATGAGAAGATCGAGGCGACCGAGGCCCAGCTAACCCAAACCATTAAAGATTTCAAGAACGTTAGATCTAAGATCAACACAACGATCAACGAGTTCAAGAAAGCTTTACAAAATAAAAAACGGGCAAAATTTAATAGGGACGAAGAAGACTATCATAAAAACCAGGTGTACTTCTGGAAGTTCACCGATTACTCGCGGTTCCGAGCACCTCGTAAACCATGGTCTACTACATCCAGTTCAGACGGAGACCAGGGCAACAACCGGCCTGGTTCTTCGGCTCCTTTTTTAGATTCACGCCGAGGCCGTTCTTCAAAAGGAAGACGCGGAGGAGTAAGAGAGGGAGTAATGACCAGATCTCAGGTAGGTCAGAAAATATAGTTTATAACATTTCCTCATATTGCTTATCTCCATCTGAGGCTAATTTACTACAGAAGGGCCTATCCTTTTGTCCAGTACCATCATTTAGTACTTTTCAAACAGAACAGGAACTGTATAGGTTCTTTAGGAGTGTTAGACTAAAGGCATATTTTTCAACTTCTTCGTTTACACCAGTGCCCACTAACATACGATCCTCACAATTTAACCTTAAGGACCTGGGTTTATACACCCCCAGTGATTTTCAGCCACCAAGGAATATTCACCCTGCTGAAACGTATATCTCCATTGTACAACGTGAAGTTTCAGATATTTTTCAAAAAATTACACGGGGGGAGTTACACATTAAACATAATCTTTCGGTGAATGAATCCAGGTCCCTACAGAACTTGTCCACTAATAAATCTATCATTGTGAAACCTGCAGACAAAGGGGGCGCTATTGTAGTTATGAATCGAACACAATACATACAAGAGATTTATAGACAATTAAAGGATGTTAATACTTACTCCCCTATCCCCAGAAATCCTACGGCTGAAATACGGAAGAAATTGATTGACTTCATTCATGTGTATAGAACTCATAATGTCATTGATGACAAACTAGCTGATTACCTATTACATAGAAATCCGGTTACACCGGTTTTCTATGTCTTGCCGAAGATTCACAAAGACTTACAAAATCCCCCAGGTAGACCAATTGTTGCGTCTACAGAATCTATCCTCTCACCTCTGTCCAAGACCTTAGACAAAATATTAACCCTGTTAGTCTTTGGGATAGAATCATTCATTAAGGATACATCTGATTTTCTTTCCAAGATAAAGACTGTTACAGGTTTAGCAGATGAGACCCTACTGGTGACCATAGATGTCAATAGTTTATACACCTCGATAGAACATCATATTGGTATTGACTCTATTGAATCCTTTCTAACATCTAGAACAACGCTTACGTTACTTGAAAGAAATTTTTGCAAGGATGCTCTACAGTTAATACTTCATAACAACTTTTTTCTTTTTGAAGATACATACTTTTTACAGAAGAAAGGGACTGCTATGGGTTCACATGTAGCACCGCCATATGCAAACATATATATGGCGGAATTTGAACGGAAGTATGTGTACACTCACCCACTCTATACATCACATGTCTCTTTATGGCTACGCTTTATAGACGACATTTTTTTCATATGGCAGGGTTCCAGAGATAGATTAGACCAATTCTTCAGTGACTTAAACAGCTACATACAGGGCCTTAACTTTACCCTTAACTGTGATGCTTTGACTATCAGTTTTCTGTACACTCAGGTGACACGGACACCACAGGGCACACTCATCTCTGACCTGTATTGCAAACCGACAGACAAAAATAGTCTACTTATGTACACCAGCTGTCATCCCAAACACTTGAAGAGGGCACTACCCAAGTCACAACTAACGAGGGTAGAGCGGATAGTTTCCGATCCTGAGGTGAGGAATATCAGGTTAAAAGAAATGCAATCCAAATTTAAAGCTAGGGGCTATCCCGATAGTACTTTATCAACCGGGGCCACTAATTCTAATAGGGTGGTAGGTGAAAAGCGTATAATGTTTGTCAACACATATCATCCTTTTTCCAATTTAATCAATTCAGTCGTTAGGAAACACTGGGGCATACTCCGTTCGGCATATCCGAAAGTAGCGGAATTTGCAACCAACCCACTGTGTTGCTTCAAAAGGCCTAGGAATCTCAGGGACCATCTCGTACGAGCTGACATAGGTTCTAAAATACCTAGAATGGTACAGGGAACACTAACCACGACCAGAAGAGGTACATTCCCCTGCATTAGTTGCATGCAATGCTCGCATGTAACTAGGGGTGAGTTCTTCTTCCATCCAAGATCTGGTAAAAGATTCGAGATCAGGGGGTTCTTCACGTGTGATTCTTCATACGTGGTTTATTTCATCAAGTGTCCGTGCAGTCTCGGATATGTTGGGGAGACTACCCAGCATGTCCGAGACCGCATCAGTCAACATAAGTCTACCATCCGGTGCAAAAAGGATCTTTTACCCATCCCACATCACTTTAATACTTGCGGCCATGGGTCTCACAATTAAAATTTCAGGTCATAGACCACGTACCCATATCCAGGAGAGGAGGTGACAGAATTAGAAAGTTAAAAGAAAGAGAAAGTTATTGGATCCACACACTGGACACATTGGAGCCATGGGGCTTGAATAGGGAGTACGAAATAATAACATAGATTCTTCACCTATGACATGTTCTCATATTTCTGAAAAGACTTAGTGTATGTCTCTTTAAATTCCCCATTCTTGTATACCGCCTCCTTTATTTACTCTACTTATATATCTCAATGATATACTCAGGTGATCACACACATCTGCTGTGATTGTAGTCTGTGAGGGATCTGGTCAAAATCGCCATAGTGACATAAGATCATAATATCTATTTACTTATACAAATAAGTTTTTGTGTACATGTTTTTGTATGTGCCTTGACATTCTTGTATATATTTTCTTGCAGTTCCCTGAGGCTTAATCTGATGGCACCACGTCCCCACTGGGCACTCACAGCGTCAGCATTTAGTATTTGTTTACACAGCAATGGTGCTTCATCCAGCTCCTTTCCCGCCTCTGTCCGGGAGGACTGACGTCACCTCCTACATTTCCCCGCCTCCTCTCACTTCGGTAAACTCCGGCTGTGTCCGGAATGACGCTTCACGTCGCGCGCATGCGCACAACGGTTGTAAACAATGAGACGTCACGAGCCACTCGTTATTTAAGGACGGCGTTCAGCGTGGACGCTGCTCCATAGTCGCGGTTCACTCGCATTTATTATTACTACGTGTGGTCAGGTAAAGCATTCCCTCTCTGGGACTTTTCATTATATTCAGCTTCACTTTACCATTGTTACAAGTTTTTATATTGGGGACACTTGTTTCTCTATAGTGGGTCCATACTATCCAGGAACTAGGACTAGCTGCTGATAGCACTACTTCATATGACAATCTGGTAATGTGCCATGTTACGTCTCAGTGGTGCCTATTTGGTGATGGTATATTGCTGTACTTCTGTTTATATACAATATATACATGTACAGTTGAAACACTTTACTTTTATTGATATTAGGTACATACGCATGAGATCGTTGGCATTATTAATAAGAGTTTTGCCTTGACTTAGTGATAATTACATGCCAAGAGAAGTCTCAATAAAGGTAACACTATGGCACTTTTACCTAGATTGTCATACTCCCATAACTTATGCATTCTAGATATGCTTGTTATTAATTTGATTTTTCTAGTTACCAGATATAGTATTGGTACCTGACTTATAAAAATCCGCACAAGATTACTTAGCGAAAACCTCAGGTTTAAAGGTATACACATACTATTGTTTTTTACCTTGGATGATCTATTTGCTTCTTGAGACTAGTCATCGAGTTTATTATATTATGTTAATGAAAGAGAAACGATACGTATATTCAAGAAGGTGTTAGGCTATAATTTGTTTGTTTGATATGCAAATTACAATATAATTATAGGTCTTATGACTGCATTAACACATGTTCTGTATCTTTGATTTTATGGCATTTGAACCAGCTGTTACGTGATCAAGGCAAGTAATGCCGAAACGTTGTGGATATACAGCATTTCTGTGAGATCAGAACCAAATAAACTATTTTTTTGCTTCACATCAACCATACCTGGATTTCATTTTCTCTTCTTGAGTGTGACAGAAATACCTATTATAGTGTTTAAACTCATTTTTCTGGGCACCTCCTTTAGGAAGGGGTGAGCAGACCTATTTCTATATATTGGGCTCTCAGCACATCACCATCTCCTCCTGATGGTACCCGGGATGGTGATGTTGAGCGTACGTATGATCAATTACATTACCCTCAAATAAACACATACACATACCCCGGTACATCAATAATCTCCTTATTTTTCCTACAGGTGTACCAACTCTTGTCGAGCTGCTGCAGGCTCAACAGGGGGCCCAGCAGCAGATGAGAGGGCACACCAGAAAGGGCAGCAACAACTTGCCCACCTGGGTGCCATGATTGTCACCCTACAGAGAGCCCAGTCCCGCATGGGCCGTACCACCTCCCCCCAACCCCAATAATGGGGCAATACCCCCACAAACATTGTTCTCCATGTTGGACCTTTTTGATTACCTCTGTTGCCCTGTTGGCACCTTTTTTTTGTTAAGAACACGTTGGCCTCTTTTCTTATAGTGTCCCACATTGGGACCATGGGTAGTCTGTATTGCCTACACGTAAGCTAAACCAGCCTTGTGGTTTGTGATGGCAATGTCTTTCCAACATGTTGTTGGTGATTAAAAATATGGCCATAAACCACCTGTGTCTTCCCTTCTTGAAACACACACAGGTTACATTTTGGGATATTAATTCTGAAATAACACACTGGGCCACGTTGGAACTACACCTATATGGCGTGGCATTTCACCATACTGTACCATTACAGCCTCATGGCCCCCAATATGACATAAATGTATC
Organism: Allobates femoralis; assembly: GCA_033576535.1. NCBI lineage: Eukaryota > Metazoa > Chordata > Amphibia > Anura > Aromobatidae > Allobates > Allobates femoralis. Next base: position 176,406,276 of record JARQOC010000002.1, read on the forward strand.
CTATATGATACCCACATAACCCAACACACACACAGGTGTCTGACACATTGTGTATTTAAAAAAAAATTATTATTATTATTTTTTTTCACCAAACATAATGAAAGATAAAATGAAAAAAGGGCCACACCAGCCCAAAAAATGTGTTTTAACCAAAAGTTTGGCCAATGTTGTGCATTGGCTAGTATTTATCTCTGTCTTCCTCATCCTCTGCTGGATCAGACTATGGGGCCTCCCCCTCTTCCTCTTCATACACCCATCGGCCCTGGGAGGCCGCAGCTCTTCTGCTGGTTCTTCTTGGGGGAGGTGGAGTATCACGAGATTGTGTCCTCCTCACCATGCATCTGGTGGGCGCAGTGGGCCCTGGGGTGGTCTTCCGAGGGAATGTCCATGACGCCTCCCATCGCAGGGACCCATCCAAGCCCGCCTCCAGGACACGAAACATGGCCCGCTCCGCGATGTTACGCTGCTCTGGCTCCATGCGGGCCAGCATTTCGCTGGCGATGTACCCAAAAGCAGAGCTGGGGGTCCTCTCACAATCTAGGAGGACCCGTTTCGCCCAGGTACCCAGCTCTGTGTTGGGTGGGGCTGGTGGTATTCTTCGTCGAATCTTGGAGCTGGGACCTGAGCCCGGCCCCCCACCACTGGTCCCGGTCACTGGCTCTCCTGCAGATGTGGATGGGAGAGCCTCACCAGCTGCTGACTCCTCCTCAGTGGAGCCAGGCGCCAGAGGGGCCTGAAAAATAAACAAACAAAAACACAACATAAGCCACATGAAGCACTATACTTGATGATCTTACCACAAACAAAGAGGCCACCCAACATAGAGGCAAGCACCCATGGAGAACACCAAAAGACACAGGAGCAGAGTTGACAGTTCCAAAAGCCAAACAAGTGTACTAGTGCCATATACTCACCTGAGGGTCCACATTGCTAGGTAAAGTGGTCATAAACAACAGACTATTTTGTAAATTGAAGCCAACCCCAAAATGTCAAGCAAAAAACAGTGAAAGGAAAAGGTGGTACAAAAGCACAATGGTGAATAGGAAATGCACACAAAAAAAACACATCTGTTCCCAAAACATGCTGGGTAACTCAAACACACAAACAAAATTACCCACCTTCTGCGACGGAGCAGGGTCTTGGGCTGGGCCTACAGCTGGTTGCGGACGTCGCCTGCTGCACCTTGTTCCCCGAGATCCCTCTTGGCCCAGGGTGAAGCTGAGGAGGCCATAGTACCAGAGATTGGGCCTAGGAACCTCCTCAGCTCCAGCCCCGGACCGGGCCTCCATCCACTGTTTATACCTGCGGTTGAACACGGTGCGAAGGCTGTTAATCTTCTCCGCAACCAGCACCGCTGTCCAGGTCTTATGTGGTTGGAGCCGATTACAGAGATCTACCAGCAGCACGTAGGCCCCAGCCCGCGCTGCCTGTTCATGATTGGCAGGCAGCGACACCCGCCACAGGCATTCGTGTTCCTGGTATAACGTGATGAGTTGGGTCACAAACTCGTGATACTCAGCCATCTGTGATACAAATACAATATACGAAAATTAGGCCATGCTAATAAACACATGGCCAGCATAGGTCACACCCTACTCTGTGTGTCCAGCCCCTGTCCTGCCACACGAATAACATGTGTTTGGCTAATACTGTTGGCAAAACATTGGTGGTGGTAACATTATTAATCTATTGGGGCCAAATACTCTTGACTATGTGAAGCCAAATCATTACAAATGGCAGTTCTGATGTCTCTTGGAATTTGGTTAATACACACATCACATACACAAATAGTTGCCAAATACATACTTCTGCATTACACATTGTCTGACCAAGATTCACACATAACAATGTGTAGTACAGGACAAAGCTTGTCTATACGATGCTTATGCAACGCTAACTACACTTCTACATGACGCTACCTGCAGTCTCTGCTAATGCGCACAAATAGCATCAAACAAATGTGTTTGGTTCACACAGGAAATAATGTATACGACACCAAAATAGCATGTGACCACACTTATCGTCTATCCAACAGAGAACTTATGATAAGACACTACTAGCTCAATGCACATTCCAGTCGGGGCAGGGGCTATGCAACACCACGGATTATTTAACCTCACCTTAACCAATCACAAAACAACAATTTGGCACATTAATTTGACCCACCTGCGTACGGCCAGGCGCCTACGTTGATTAGAAGACGTCGCTGCATTCTGATTGGTTACTTCACATATAAAATGCTCTCAAGGCCAATGTCTGACACGCTTGCTGCCCAGAGTCATTAAGTAAGTACTGATGTGCAAAAATGATCTGTGAAGTGCATGGTGTTTTTACAGACCCATAACATTTGGGAACGCTATAGTGTAGTGTACATGACGCCCTAGTGGTTGAACTTTTACTGCTTGCTTAATGGGGCTCAGATACACTATTGTGTGCTGGAAAATGGATGCATGATTTTGAGAAACGAGACAACAGTATTGTGTTTGATTGGCCTTTTTGCCTTTGCCATACAGGATCATGTTTGAAGGATGCATGTGTCTTTATTGGCGGGGATCATCAGAATTGAGGACACATAGTACTACCGTTGACCAACACACACTGGGACGTAGAAGGCTATTATCCGAAATGGAGTTGGCCTTGTGGCATCAGCAAATGTATGGCTCTGGACATCCAGCCTTCAAAACACATCAGGAAGTGATTTGGACATGATGAGTAATCAAGTCTTCTTTGTGGCGTCAGATATTTGGCATGACACACAAAGGCTGTGGTACAATATTTAACATACATGTATGGACATGCCTTGTGCTGACACATGTACATTAGGGCCACGTATATGGCCTTACGCTCATGATGTTGGTGTCTCAAAAGGGATCTAGGAGGACCAGGGCTGTTGAGTGACCATGTTTCCTTTTCTTCCAGGGCAATGTTGGTTTGTCCCTTGTCAGGGGAAATATCTGTGTGTGCGCTGCTCACCACTGTTGGGTATGCTTTGCCCAAGTGGGCAGAAGATGTATAGAGAAGGAGGTGGTTTGTGTAGATAATGTGTGCAGGTTTGTTATTGTACTGATGTTTCTTTGTATCATTTTTCCAGGTGCTGATACGTGAGATGATGTTTGACCCTGTTATCATGGCTCTAGCCTTGGTGAAAGAGCAATTGTGGCTGGAGGATAGTTATGAGAGGTTGCGGGCTCGCAGACCACGGCATGTGTGTACTTAGGATTGGCTTCGCCGCCGGGACACTAGCAGCCACATGCAGCTGTTGCGTGAGCTGGAGGATCGTAGTCCGCATGATTTCAGAAACTACCTCCGTATGTACGAGGACTCTTTCACCTTCCTTTTGGAGCGCATACGGCCATTGATAGCCCGTCAGGATACTGTGATGCGTCGATCAGTATCAGCTGAGGAGCGTTTAGCAGTAACTTTGCGGTTCCTGGCTACAGGTCGATCAAGGACCGACCTGCAATACACTTCACGTGTATCACTGTCCCTGCTGAGCAGCCTGATCCCCGAGACGTGTGAGGCCATCCGGAGTAGTCTGCTGCCATCCTATATGCAGTTTCCAGAAACACCCGCTCAATGGATGGAAGTAGCCAGAGGCTTTGAAAACCGCTGACAATTTCCAAACTGCGGTGGGGCATTGGATGGTAAGCACGTGAGGATAACTAAACAGCCAAACTCGGGGTCTTTGTATTACAATTACAAAGGTTATTTTAGTATTGTCCTCATGGCTCTGGTGGATGCGAACTATGAGTTCCTCTACGTGGACGTTGGTATGAACGGCCGCATCTCAGATGGGGGTGTGTTTGCACACTGCTCCTTGGTGCAAGACCTAAGGACAGGTGGGCTGAACTTGCCCTCAAATGAAGAGACAAGCTATCATCTCAACTTTGCATTTGTGGGGGATGAAGCCTTCCCACTTCAGGCACACCTACTACGGCCATATCCCCAGAGGACCCTTACTTTTGAGCAGCACATTTTCAATTACCCACTATTCCAGGCCCGCCGTGTGGTTGAAAATGCGTTCGGGATCATGGCCAATACATTCCGGGATTTTCATACACGTATGCATATGAAACTGGAATCTATTGATGTGGTAGTGCTGGCCTGCTGTGTGCTGCATAACTTCCTGCGTCGTAGGAATCGGTCATCATACAAGCCAGCAAGTTATGTGGATTCAGTGGACCCCACAACAGGGGAGGTCCATCCAGGGGCTTGGCGTGATACCGACCATGGTGTGGCACCACTCCAGCCACTGAGCCAGGGTCGGACTCAGCAGGAGGCCAGGAACAGTAGAGACGCATACTGCTCCTACTTTAATGGCCCTGGGGCAGTGGCCTGGCAGCACCAGCAGGTGTAGTGTGCCTGCTGCTGTGAGGCCTGCACATGTTGTGCATGTGTAGTCAGCATAGTGGCTACCCCATGTCTATTTTGGAGTTTTATTATTGTGTGCACATTGTTTAGTTAGTTAGTAAGGTTTACGATATTGTGTTTTTGGGCTTGGTGCACACTTTGCCATGTTATTTGTTTTTCCTTCCTTATTGTAATGTACAATTGTTTTTTGGTGATGTAACCTTTTTTATTTTTATTTTTGGTTTTGTGTTGTTGAACTGATTATTTTATGTTCCTCAAAATAATAATAATAATTTAATTTTGGATCCAAAAAATTACGTGTGTGTCTCGTTACTTGGGGATAGAGGGCTGTTGCACATCGCTTTATGCAGTGCACAGAGGTATGTGACCCATTGTAAGCTATTGATGGGTCCGGGAAACATTGTGTGTTAATATGCAGGACCCAGGTTAAGCCGTTTGCCCTACAGTGTATGGCGCAAATGTGTGTACATATCCATTGTGATGTGTTGGGGCAGAGGGCCCCTGGCCACCACACGTTCATCCAGGACATGTTATTGTGGGGCATGTAGGTAGAGTCAATTTGTCACAAACATGGGTAAACACACATAGTAGAGTGGTGCCATGGCAGCTGGACCATGGCATGGACCAATGTAGGCACATATGTGCCAAGTATTGTGTGTATGTTCCCACCTTCACCTACAGACGCACACATAGCAAACCATATTGTAGTGTAAGCCACTGTGCAGCTCCAAACTGCTCCTGTGGGACGCTTGAGAGTCTCGAAAGTGGATTGAAGCACACTTGTCCACAACACAAGCGTGTATTCCTTGTCAAAATGCGCCACAATGGCGTCACATATTAGCCAGCCTTCCAGCGCAGCCTGACCAATCAGGACGCAATTGCGTTGTCCAATGATCGTGTTTTTGTAGAAAAGTTTGGCACGCCTATGTTTTCGCGGCGCAGGACAGGTACGCCCACATTCCATTGGGATTGCAGAGTGTGATGCGGTGACGGGAGGCTACCGGATGTTTCCCGCAGTTTGTGTGGCAACTTCCTGGGAGACACATTCCGTTGGGTTGACGGTGCAATTGCGGCGTGTACAAGCGCCTTCGGCGTTCGGAGGCAACCATGAAAAACGTGCATGCGCACGTTCAGTTGCCTCAAATCGCTACCAAAAGATGCAGCGTGTAAAGGTACCCTTAGAGGTTGCAAGACACTTGAGACTGGGGTGTAGGTTTGTACTGCTAGAGATACAATAAAATGGTTTTGATCAAGGCGTACTCATGAGTATGAGTGGCCCAGTAAAAATCCAAACCCAAATTCCATTGAGAATCTGTGACAAGACTTGAAAATCGCTGTTCACAGACGCTCTCCATTCAATCTCACTGAGCTAGAGCTACTGTATATTGCAAAAAAGAGGGGACAAAAATTTTAATGTCTAGATGTGCAAATCTAGTAGAAACATTGCCCAAAAGACTTGCAGAAGTAATTGTATCAAATGATGGTCTTACAAAGTATTGACTCAGTAGTGGCCGAATGTAAATGCATGTCACAATTTTCAGATTTATACATTTACAAAACTATTACATTTCATAAAGGGCCTTTTCACATCTGCATTACTTTCCGTTTGGCTTGCAATCAGTTTTTGCCAGCATGTGTGCCCAAAAATGCATTGCAAACGCATGCATTAACGCACCCATTGATTTCAATGGAACATGCATTGAAAACGCAAGTAAAAAAACATATCATTATCATAGCAGATATCATAGCAGAACGCATGCATTTTTGCAAACGCAGCTCAAAACGCGTCCTGCAACGTTTTGGACTGCGTTTGCAAAATCGAATGCGTTCTGCTTTTCCAGAAAATGACATGCGCTTTTACTTGCGTTTTCAATGTGTTTTCCATTGAAATCAATGGGTGCGTTAATGCATGCGTTTAATTGCGTTTCTATGCAGGAATACAGTGCAAAACTGCGTAGAAACGCAAACTCAACCCCCCTTAGATGTGAACTTAGCCAAATACTTGGTATTTAGTGTTGGTATATCACATATAATAAAATTAAATACAGGGTGGGCCATTTATATGGATGCACCTAAATAAAATCGGAATGGTTGGTGATATCAACTTCCTGTTTGTGGCACATTCGTATATGGGAGGGGGAAAACTTTTAGAGATGGGTGGTGACCATGGTGGCAATTTTGAAGTCGGCCATTTTGAATCCAACTTTATTTTTTTCAATGGGAAGAGGGTCATGTGACACATCAAACTTATTGAGAATTTCATAGAAAAAACATATAACATATGTTCAAAGTGCTGCCCATTGTGTTGGATTTTCAATGCAACCCTCTTCTCCCACTCTTGACACACTGATAGCAATACCGCAGAAGAAATACTAGCACAGGCTTCCAGTATCCGTTGTTTCAGATGCTGCACATCTTGTATCTTCACAGCATAGACAATTGCCTTCAGATGAAAGATAAAAAGATATTGGGGCAATTCTTCATCACAATGGAAACCTCAATGCCACTGAATATCTGAAATTGCTACATGATGATGTTTTGCTTTCTTTATGCACTGAAGATATCACGTTCCCTGAGTTTTTCCAACAAGATGGTGCACCACCACATTATGGGTGTCAGGTCCAAGCATTCCTACATAAACAGTTTCCTGGAAAGTGGATTGGTCGTCGTGGGCCTGTTGAATGGCCACCAAGGTCTCCCAATCTGGTTCCCTAAAGGTACCATCACACGTGGCAATATGGCTTCCATATCACCGTAAATTTGTGTATTTCGGCGATGAGGAAACCACATCGCCTGTGCGTAGTGGCGTGAGACAGGGAGATTTTACAGCATGAAATCGCTGGTGGTGCGTCACCTGATCGCCCTGCACTGCTGAGAAATCAGGCGATTTCCACCAGGTGATTTCAGCGCATCATGGTGTGTGACTAGGCAATAGCGATGTTGAAAGCAAGCTGAGGCCATCTGGAAGCAATTCCAGAGGAGTGCCTGAGCGTTCTGTTTGGCGCTCCCTGTCTGCCTCGATTGGTGGTCGCTCCTGCATTCCCATTGGCTGACCATGGCTAAGGCGCCATATTTGAATTGCGATATAGTAGAAAGGACACATGCGTCATGTAGTGGGCAGACTTCCTGACAAGGCTGACCAGTGGCGACACAGTTGTGTTCGCCAATCGGAGTGGTAGGGCCGTGGTGTACAATACTCTGGCATGCCTGTCTCCTCGCCGCGCTCACACTCTACGCCCACATCGCTGATGTGGTGGTGGCGCGTGACGCGGCAATTTGGCAATGTCAAATTGCTTTCGGTCTGCGCCAGGCAATTTCCGGAACGCAGGATCGCTGAACATTGCACGCGAGATGTCTATGTGTGACAGGGCGACGGCGATGTGCAAAAAAGTGCCCGGAACGTGCGTGCTCACGTCAAATTGCCAGCGATATTGCTACGTGTGACGGTACCTTTAAAATTTTATCTTTGGGGTCATCTGAAGGCAATTGTCTATGCTGTGAAGATACGAGATGTGCAGCATGTGAATCAACGGATACTGGAAGCCTGTGTAGCATTTCTTCTGCGGTGTTGCTATCAGTGTGTCAAGAGTGGGAGAAGAGGATTGTATTGACAATCCAACAAAATGGGCAGCACTTTGAACACATTTTATAAGTGGTCATAAACTTGTAAATAACTTGTCTATCTGTCCTAGCTGTTGCAACCAGTGTTGCCCGGGAAAGTAACAAATTTTTCTTAGCTATGACAAAATAGATTGGTTTAACGAAAATTATTTTGCACATAAGTCACAAAGGAAATATCGCCTCCTGCTGTATACTGAGGGATGTGTGCAGTCTCCTGCTGTATACTGGGGGCTGTGTGCAGCCTCCTGTGGTATACGGGGGGCTGTGTGGCTTCCTGCTGTATATTGGAGGTTGTGTGCAGCCTCCTGCTGTATACTGGGGGCTGTATGTGGCCTCCTGCTGTATACTGGGGATTGTGTGTGGCCTCCTGCTGTATACTGGGGGCTGTGTGTGGCATCCTGCTGTATACTAGGGGTTGTGTGCAGCCTCCTGCTGTATACTGGAGGCTGTATGAGACCTGCTGCTGTATACTGGGGATTGTGTGTGGCCTCCTGCTTTAAACTGGGGGCTGTGTGTGGCATCCGGTTGTATACTGAGGGCTGTGTGCTTCCTCCTGCTGTATACTGGAGGTTGTGTGCAGCCTCCTGCTGTACACTGGGGACTGTGTGTGTCCACCTGCTGTATACTGGGGTTGTGTGCAGCCTCCTACCTTATGCTAAGGGCTTGTGCGGCCTCCAGCGGTATACTGCTTTTATCATACTGATCTGAAGAATTATTTTGCTAGGTCATTTTTTAGAACACACTGAATTCTGTAAAACTGAATTACAAAATAATGATGGAATTGTGTTTTTTTTAACAATTTCTCCTCACTTTGATTTTTTTCTGCTTTGCAGCACAATACGTGTAAAAGTAAATGGATAAACCAAACAATGATGACCTTTATAAAAGGGTAAGGAAAAATCAAAGGTACAACAACAAAAATAAATTGCCAGTTCATGAAGGAGTTAAAACATGCTCCTTTTCCTAGAAATGTCTATACTTGCAATGACACCTCTATGTGTTCTATGGATTCCCTTTCAAAATATCTACCAAATAAGTTCAATACTGGAGGTTACACATACCAAGTCTTTCAATCACATCATTTGTATTCTCTTGGATACGTGCTGTGGAGAGATTCCTGTTATTATGCAGAGAGACTGAATTGTTACACTAGTTTATTTTCATCAGCATTTTAAACATTAAGTGGATAGAGAATAAAAAGATCATGAAGGAGCTCAATAATGAAGATGGAAGGACAATTGTTCTGTTTTACTTAAAGGGATGGTGCCACCAGTTTCTTGTGTTTTTTTTTTTCTTTATGAAATGAAGGTTAAAATAGTAATTAAAATGTATTAATGCAATGTTTGCACTGTATGCAAACATTTCTGTATTAAAAATATTATATATATTTTTTACGAACATATATAATTACCACTAGGGGGAGTATTTTCCTTTTAAGACCTCAAACAGCTATTATTATTATTTATTTATTTATTTATATAGTACCATTAATTCCATGGTGCTGTACATGAGAAGGGGTTACATAAAAAATTATAGATATAGTTTACAGTGAACAAATTACCAACAGACTGGTACAGAGGGGAGAGGACCCTGCCCTTGCAGACTTACATTCTACCGGATAATGGGGAGGAGATAGAATGTCGGGTTGCGGCAGCTCTGGTGGTGGTGAGGCGACAGCTCGGTCATTGCAGGCTGTAAGCTTTCCTGAAGAGATAGGTTTTCAGGTTCCGTCTGAAGGATCCGAGCGTGGTGGATAATCGTACATGATGGGGCACAGGATTCCAGAGGATGGGGGATATTTGGGAGAAATCTTGGATTTCCTTGTATGAGGAATGAATAAGTATAGAGGAGAGAAGGAGATCTTAGGAGCATCGAAGATTATGTGAAGGAAGATATTGGGAGATTAGTTCAGTGATATAGGGAGGAACAGGTTATGGATGGCTTTGTAGGTCAGTGTTAGTAGCTTGAACTGGATTCGTGTGGAATTGGGAGCCAGTGAAGAGATTTGCAGAGGGGAGAAACGGGGGAATAGCGAGGAGAGAGGTGGATTAGTCAGGCAGCAGAGTTGAGGACAGACTGGAGAGGTGCAAGAGTGTTAGCAGGGAGGCAGCAGAGGAGAACGTTGCAGTAATTGAGGCAAGAGATGATGAGGGCATGTACAAGAGTTTTAGTATATTGAGGGCTTAGGAAGGGACGAATACTGGAAAGATTTTTGAGCTGGAGGTGACAGGAGGTGGCAAGAGTTTGAATGTGCGGTTTGAAGGACAGGGCAGAGTCGAGTGTGGCGCCCCTGCGACCAGGATGGCCACATAGGGAACTGCAGCCAGGCAGAAAGATAGACAGTTTGTACATCAAACACCCTCACAGACCACACACACCCACTAAAGTCGGCACCCAACTCGGAGCCCGGGACTCTAGGCGGGCAAGGGGTGGTGTGTTTAGAGGAAAGTGGGTGGGAAGAATGTAGATCAGGAGACAGAGAGTTCAAGTAGAGGAAAAGAGGAGGAAGGAGTTAGTAGGCCAGAGTGAGCCGAGCAGACAAAAGCAGAAAGAAAGAGACACATCCCAGTGGGATTGGGCTCCCTGGAGATGCAAAATTCACAGAGTCACAGAAAGCATGGAGAGAAAGCTCGTCCATAGCCAGCATCCCAGGGGAGTGTGAGGAAAGAGACCAGACCGGTATAACCGGGTCTGAGGAACACGGCAGCACCGACCAACTACCGGCAGAGTAGTTTTCCCTAATTTGGGCTGGAATCACACGGGTTAGATGGAGCCTGGTAACACCTTTGAAGATAGGGTTACAGCAGGCTAGGCACACACCAGAGTGTCGGCTCTGAGGGGAACTGAAGCAATATTCCGGCTTCCCAGACAAACTGATGGGGAGCTCTAATTTTAGGTTGGAGTACCCAAAACAAGGGTTGGAAGCACAGCAGCAACCACGAGGACTCACAAGGGTCCAAGCTGCCACTTTACAATTCGGAGAAAGAACAGAGAGGGAGAGAACAGCCTGAAAGGACACTTAGAAGTAGTGAGGGGTCTCAGAGCGACAGCCTGGCTGCAGAGGGCTCAGTGTTACCGATGTTAACTATACTGTAACTTGTGTTAAGGACTGTACTGAGAATTGCTGTGATCTGTTTTGAAGAGCTGACAAGTAAACCCGGTGAACCCTGCCTGAGTGTCTGATTCCAGGTATACAGAACTGTTATTATACCTTTTATCCTGCCAGGAGCAGCCCGACCCGCGGCTGGCTCATCCATCTGGATGCAGCCCCATCATCCATCCATCCTCCTGGCAGAGCAGCGCTGCAGCAGTGGTCCCTTCACTGTCCACAACCCATGGGTGGCGTCACGACAAACATTATCCTTGTAAATACCCCTTTACTTGTGAGAACTCGGGACACGGCCCGGACCAGCACCTCCATGACATCCCCAGGAGTACCCCTCTCCGGCACCGAGTACCCCGTCCCAGTGGGTTCCACATGAGAGTTACCCCGAGGCAGCGGATTTTGAGTGCGGGAGAGAGCGTTATGACATTTACCATAATAAATAGATTGGGTAGGGAAGATACATGAGATGGAGGAAAGATGATGAGTTTGGTTTTGTCTACATTGAGTTTTAGGAAGCGAGAGGAGAAGAAGGAGGATATGGCTATTAGACACTTCAGGATTCTGGTCAGCAGAGAGGTGACGTCTGAGCCAGAGAGGTAGATCTGAGTGTCGTCCGTGTACAAGTGGTACTGGAAGCCATGGGACTTTATGAGTTGTCGTAGGCCAAGGGTATAGATGGAGAAAAGTAGGGGCCCCAGGACAGAGCCTTGTGGGACTCCAACTGAGAGAGGGCGGGATGCGAAGGTAGTGTGAGAGTGGGAGACACTAAATTTGCGGTTGGAAAGGTTTGAAGCGATCCAGTACCAGCTGTACTGTTAGCTGCAAAATTGGGCAGTAACTGCTGACCTCACTATTTCCCTCCCCTTTTCAGTATTCCAGTACATGTATGCATATATATGTCTCACCCATCATACTACATGTCTCTATGTCCCATCAGGCTTCATATGTGTCTCTCAGCCAGACTACATGTATCTCTCCCCTCTCCTCTTATTTTTCCCAATGCACAATGCCTGGTCATTTAGTGCACTGTTTCTGGCTGGTCTTTGCAGTCTCTGCTACTCTGCCCGCACTCCTTGTTCAAAAGTTTTTATTGAGTTTTATAATACAAGATAAATGATTAAACATACATATGATATAACTGAGTCTGCGGCAGTTTCAGTTAGTTCAAACAAAACAGGTAAGGTAATGTCCTTGCCAACGAGCATAGGACTAGTCTGCGATAAATCAGCATAGTTAAGGTTAACAACACATCTCGTAATCAGTGGCGTAGCAACGGTTTGTGGCGCCCGGGGCAGTCGAAAAATTTGCCGCCCCTTTGGAAGTTGATAATCCAGAAGTATACATAGTATACACTGTCTGCCCCTATATACAAGAATATAACTACTATACTAAAACACAAAGAGAAGGGGCGCAATTGGGGGGTAAGTATTGGGCCAAATGGCCACTCACCTATTGGGGTTGTCACTGTGCACCGCCACCTCTGCACAACCCCAGTGTATGGCAACAAGCAGGACTCAAGGAGGGCCTGGGGCCGAAGCAATTTTTGCCGCTGTACTGTGGAGTTCATAGTGTAATAAAAATGCAAAAAACTTTATTCTTAATATTATGTCACAATACCGGGATCTGAGGATCTTCTATTTCGAGGTCAGGGGCTCTCTGATGCCGTGTTGCTGTCTGCCTCGCTGTCGTCCTCTTTTCACACTGCAGTGCGGTGGACAAGAGAGCATTAACTAGTTAATAACGAGAAGTATGGAGTGTACTAACTGAGCCATAAACTCTCCCCACACCAGTAGGATTACTATATGGATTTTAGTATTAGGGTACGGACACACTGGCGTGAAACTCTGATGAGTGCGATGTGTGATTTTCTCGCATTGCAATCAATTTCTGAGAGCAGATTGGCGAGTGTCGGACGCTTTTTTCTCATCCAGATTCAGGATGAGAAAAAAGTTGCAACATGCTGCGACAGTATGTGATTCCCGCACGAGACTCACCAATGCAAGGCTATGGGTCCGACAAAATCACTGACCGCACACGGATCATCCAAGAGGCATCTGTTTTTTTCACTGATACATTCTCATTCTGTAGCTGAGACAACTGTAAAATGTTCCTGTAAATGATTATACAGTAATAGCTGCTGAGGAAAAAACAGATTGCACACGGATGTAATCTGAGAGAAATGTCGGACACTCGCACAGCAGTTGCCAAATGGACCAAAAAACGGATGTCACTCATCCGACTCTCCTGGATGAGAAACAGACCGATTTTAAGGCGGCGGGAGACAGTGTACCACCACGTCCTCAGCTCCGTGCTGTGCACAGTGTACCACCAAGTCCCCAGCTCCGTGCTGTGCACAGTGTACCACCATGGCCTCAGCTCCGTGCTATGCACAGACAATATACGGTACACTGTCTGTGCACAGCACGAAGATGAAGACATGGTGGTACACTGTGCACAGCACGGAGCTGGGGACATGGTGGTACACTGTCTGTGCACAGCACGGAGCTGAGGACATGGTGGTACACTGTCTGAGCACAGCACGGAGCTGAGGATATGGTGGTACACTGTCTGTGCACAGCACAGAGCTGAGGACATCCCAGAAGAGGCACAATAACCACAGACAGGCGGCAGGAGAACATTGAGCCCACCCAGGAGAACTACAACTCCCAGCACCCAACACACTGCCCAGAAACCATATAGTAATGCCAGAACAGGCAGGAGAACTACAATTCACAGCATGCCACACCCTTCCAACACAGGAAGGTGGAGGCTGCCGCATGGAGGAAGAGACACCTGGTGCAGCTGCCATTATCACCACACACAGTCCCACTCCTCCTGCGCACCCATCCTCCTCTCCTCTGTCCCTACTGCACCCCCGTCCTCCTCTCCTCCTGCACCGTCCTCCTCTGTCCCTCCTGCTGCTCCTGTCCTCCTGCATCCCCGTCCTCCTGCATCCCCGTCCTCCTGCATCCCCGTCCTCCTCCACCCCTGTCGTCCTCTCCTCTGTCTGTCCTGCTGCTCCTCTGTCCCTCCTGCACCCCGTCCTCCTGCACCCCCTTCCTCCTGCACCCCCATCCTCCTCTCCTCCTCTGTCCCCCTGTTCCTGTGCTTCTGCCCCCCCCCTGTCCTCTTCTCCTCTGCCCCCCTGTTCCTGTGCTTCTGCCCCCCCTGTCCTCTTCTCATCTGCCCCCCCTGTCCTCTTCTCCTCTGTTCCCCTGTTAATGTCCTCCTGCCCCCCTGTCCTCTTCTCCTCTGCCCCCCCCTGTCCTCTTCTCCTCTGCTCTGTTCCCCTGTTAATGTCCTCCTGCCCCCCTGTCCTCTTCTCCTCTGCCCCCCCTGTCCTCTTCTGCTCTGCTCTGTTGCCCTGTTAATGTCCTCTTCTCCTCTGCCCCCCTTGTCCTCTTCTCCTCTGCCCCCCCTGTCCTCTTCTCCTCTGCCCCCCCTGTCCTCTTCTCCTCTGCCCCCCCTGTCCTCTTCTGCTCTGCTCTGTTCCCCTGTTAATGTCCTCTTCTCCTCTGCCCCCCCTGTCCTCTTCTCCTCTGCCCCCCCTGTCCTCTTCTCCTCTGCCCCCCCTGTCCTCTTCTCCTCTGCCCCCCCTGTCCTCTTCTCCTCTGCCCCCCCTGTCCTCTTCTCCTCTGCCCCCCCTGTCCTCTTCTCCTCTGTCCCCCTGTCCTCTTCTCCTCTTCCCCCCCTGTCCTCTTCTCATCTGCTCTGTTCCCCTGTTAATGTCCTCCTGCCCCCCTGTCCTCTTCTCCCCCTGCAGAGTTTTCCTCACCTCTCCGGGTCCATGGGGGGCCGAGCCGACTGAGTGGAGGAGCTGCCAGCACCGCAGCCGCATCCACCGCACCGCCACAGCACTTGGAGCCATCACGCTGACAGGAAGCAGCAGAGCTCCCAGCGGCTTCCTGTCAGCGTGATGATCGCTCTCAGCACTGGGGGGCCGGCCGGGAGCGGAGCACAGTACATGCGGGCGCCGCGGCCGGGCGGCCGGGCGGCCGGGCGGCAAACCAGCGGCGACACCCTCCCTCCCCCACAAAGACTCCAGTTTTCATATGGAGCCTGGGGGAGGGAGGTAAAGAAAAAAAAAAACGCTCGCACTCCCCTGCCTTGTAAATGCAGCCCTGCTGCCGCCCTCACACACACTGCCGCCCGGGGCGCACCGCCCCCCCCGCCCCCCCCACGCTACGCCACTGCTCGTAATTTATGAGCTTTTACAACTAATTGAATAATATAATTCAATAAACAAAAATTCTGATGTTTGGTTAAAAGGGGGAGGGGGGAGGATAGAAGGGTCGAGAGGGAAGGGGAAGGGGGAGGGGTAAGTGGGAGGAGAAGAGTCATCACTGTTCAAGAGTTTGGAAGTGTGTTTGTGAATGACTTGGTCTATACAGTTCATGTGTGTTTAGACTTGCGCGTTGGGGAAGTGACTAGAGGGAAATAGCCTGTTCCAAGGTCCCCATTTTTTGTTGTAGTTATTAATTGATTTGTGCCTAAGTGCGTAGGATAGCTCATAAGCATTGTGTGTAGAGACCTTCTCTAGAAGAGTAGAGAACGAGGGTGCCTTGGTGTCTCTCCACAACGATGCGATGAGTGTTGTTGCTGTTAAGATAATGTGAACCGTCAGAGGTCTATAGTGAGGGGGGATTTGTTCAGTATCAAGAAGGAGGATGACAAGTTCCTAAGAAAGAATACATCCGTCATCTGTTAAGTCCGTGAGCAGCATTTGGGTTTCGTACCAGAAAGACTCCAATGCTCTACAATGCCAAAAGATGTGAGAGATGTCTCCAATCTCCACGAGACAGCGCCAGCAAAGTGAGGAGTTCTCCTCTTTGATCGAGTGTAGTCTTTGCGGGGTGAAGTACCATCGGGTGAGAGTTTTGTAATGGGTTTCTATGAGTGATGCATTCGGAATCATCTTTTGGAGTTTCGCAAGTGAGTTGCTAAGAAGCTCGGGGTGAATTGTGGTTCCTAATTGCCTTTCCCAGGCGGTTAAGTTGTGTGTTTTAGTAAGAGCACTATCAGAATTCACAATTTTATAAATGCTTTTGGTGGACCAAAAAACTAGGGATAGGTTGTGCTTGTATAATTGGGCAACAGGTTGAGGGAGAAGAAAATTTGGTGTTTTTTTGTTTATGTATCTGAATATCTTTTCCCAAGTGGGGAGTTCAGATTCTTGTAAACAAAAAGTTGCTTGTAGCCGATCTAGTGGAAACAGCCTATTGTTCCTGTCGATAATATCAGAAATGTAATTTATCCCAGAGCTTTTCCATGTGTCTAAGTTGATGTTCGGGATCATAGATTTTAAGATGTCGATTGGTATCCAGTCGTGGGATAATACTGTTGAGGTTTCTTTTGCTTTTGATGTGAAGAGTTTCCAAGCCTGAATAGTCGCTTTGATGGTTAAGTCCTGAGGAAGTCTCTTGGAGGCTTCGCATAGGTGAGATAGGAACAAAAGAAAAAGTTTGTTTTTAGGGTGCTTGGATTCCTCTAGAGTGAGCCAACTGGGTCTTGCCATCTCGCTCCACCAGGTCCTGTTTAGGGTGATTAACGTAGCTGTATAATATGCCATGAGGTTGGGGACTGCCAGGCCTCCTTTAGCTCTGCTCTTCTCCAATGTATTTCTTGCAACCCTAGGTTTCCTCTGCCCCAAATAAAAGAGGATAATTGGGACTGGAGTTTCCTAATCCAACTTTGATTTATGGGAATTGCAAGGGAGCGAAAGATGTAAAGAATCTTCGGGAGCATGAACATTCTATAGGATTCGATCCTTCCAATCCAGGATAATTCTATTTTTGACGCATGGGCAAGATCCAATTGGATAGTGTTAAGGAGAGTTGTCAAGTTTCTGTGTATGAGATTAGAGGTGTGGTCTGTGATTATAACCCCTAAGTAATTTAGTTCCTTCTCTGCCCGCACTCCTAATGATAGGAGATGAATATGTGCAGTGAACAGCAGAGAGCTCTAGGAAACAACACTGCCACTATTGTGAATTGTGCAGCAGACCGAGGCGAGCCCAATTCACAGCAGTGACAACTCCAGCATAGGAAATAGGGTCCGCCAGTCTGTTATCTCCAATGACAATAGGCTGGCGCATTATTACGCTGAAAATGTTGTGCTGCTACCGTAAAAGCAAGATGTCAAAACTTCCGGTTCCGGCCCCGATCAGCCTCAGACTGCTCTGCCGGGTAACCGGGCAAAACTCATGGGAGGCCCTCAGGTCTAGAGGCCCCGCCCACCTAGCCCCGCCTCTCACTACCCCCTGCTGAACAGAGCGGCCGAGCAAGTCAAGCGGGTCCCATTCTCCTGAGCTAGAGCTACTACTGTGGCGTTCTGAGCCAGGGGACAGGGTAACAGATGTCCCCCAGGCTGGTGCTTCTGTTCCTTCTCTGGGGCGGGGAACTCAGCTCCCGGCGCTTGTATGTAGATCCCTGTGCTGCTGCTGCACAGTCAGGGATCCCCTCTGGGCCCTGTGTGTGACTCACCTCCCCCTCCCATGTGACGTCTCCTTCTTGTTCCTGCTCCTCTGAAGCCTCAGTGATGAAGCTGGGAATCATGGTGGCTGCAGCCAGCCCAGCAAGAGCAGATGGAGACGTGATGAGCAGACAGCTCTCTCTGCAGGGACACAGATCCCCCACACTCCTGTCTGTGAGTAACCTTGTCTTGTGAATTGATATAGAGATGTCCTGGGGGGGGGTTGAAGGACCTGCACTGTGGTGAGGGGCTGCTCTCACTGAACAGCTCCTTATCAGCTTTTATTACCACTGTACCTGTTAACCCCTTCATTGCCTCCTTAGACTGTGCCCACACTAGTGCATTTGCTGCACGTTTTCACAGTGTATATGAAAACAGGAACAGCAAACGCACATAGTATATAGGCAGCCAGCAGCATCAGTGTGACTTCGCTTGTGCTGACGTCTGCGCTTTTTTGCGCAGTGTAATAGCTGTGGATTATTACATTGATCATTGATATATAAACATCTGCAACATCTCAATTAATTACACGTCATGCCTTGTGTACTGCCCAGCACTTACAGGTGGGTTTTGGCCACATCACACATCATGTGGGTAGGGGTCATGCATGACGTGACTGAAACCCGGAAGTGCCAGACAATACATGGTGTACTTCAGTGCGGACGCTCAATGATGGATAGATGCAGAACTTTCTGCAAAAAAAAACATCTGTACCAAAAAGGCAACACTTTTGGTATGTAGCAGCTAATAAAAGAGAATGCAGCATATTTAGCATCAAATCTTACGCCAGTTTCACACTTGCGTTTTGGATGCAGCGTATGTGAACGCAGCCAAACGCATGTGTACCATATCCCTATGTTTAATATGGGGACGCATGGTACTTGCGTTGCGTATGGATGCGCATATTTTCGGCGTCCTCCAAACTCAACATGTTGCACTTTTTGTGCGTCTTGGATGCTTGCTTTCTATGCAAGCGTCCTGAAGCACACAAATAATGCATGGAGGTAAATGGAGCCGCACTGCCATCCGCATGTCAGTGCAGCCAAACGCAGCGGATTCTTCTTCCTTGTTCTTCTTTCTTCTTCTCCTCGGCTGCCGCCGCTGATCTCTAGCAGCAGCAGCCGGGAGGAGGAGATCAGAGGCAGTGGCCGGGAGGAGGAGATCAGCGGCAGTGGTCGGGAGGAGATCTCTTCTTCGCTGCCGCCGCTGATCTCCGCCTTCCGGGTGCCCAGACCGCTGATTGGGTGGCCGGACACATTTAGAATGACATGCTATGTGAACACATGCGGACAATCACCGCTGCGGTCATATCAGAATGGCTGCATTCACACTGCGTTTGTGTCCACATTGCAGACAACGTTTTCCTGTGCGCTCAGCTAAAGCGCACTTTCTGGGGCTTTGTGTGTGGCCGGCTGCTAAGGTAAACAGTGGGTTATTATGGGCTTCGTTGCCTAGCAGGGCTTCCCATTAATCGCTATGCGCTGTGGCTTAAATTTCTACGTTTTTAGCGGTAACGTAAAATGTGGGTCACCCTCCAAGTGTGACCCTAGCCTTAAGGCCCCGTTACACAGTATGATGTTCCAGCGGTCCCACCAACGATCCAACATGGCCGGGATCGCTGGGACATCGTTATCTGTTCACTGGTGAGCTGTCACAAAGGCAGACTCACCAGCAATCAGCGAACACGCTGGTATCCAGAGTAAACAGCGGGTAACTAAGCAGAGCGCGGCGCTTAGTTACCTGCTGTTTACCCTGGATACCAGCTCCCAGGGTGTGCTGTGCGGCGCTGGGAGCTCGTTGATCGTTGGTCTCCCACTGTCACACACAGCAATGCTGGCCACCCAGCGGGAGACCAACGATTAAAAAAATGGTCCAGGTCATTTACCAACGATGAACAACCTCATCGTTGGTCGATGGTAAATGTCACACACAACGATGTTGTTTCGACATCGCTGCACCGTCACCAAACCAGTGACATTGCAACGATATCGTTAACGATATGGTTATGTGTAATGGGGCCTTTAGTTCAACGGTACATAGCCTTACAGCTGACTGAGAAAATGAGTATTTGAAGGTCATGAAAGTGTTAACCTTGTATGGTCAGTATAACAGACATGGCAGTGCACAGCAAACTGCGTACGTCCTTGTCTGCTGCACTGTGATGCGGCCATGCCAGTAAACTGAGGCACCGTGCCCACTATTAGGGATTGCAGCGTTTTGGACGCAGCATGTCTTCACTGCGTCCAAAACGCTGCATTGTACCGTACCAGCACATGGGATGGATTTATAGAAATCTCCTATCCACTATGCTTGTTTTCTGCACAGCATCAGGCTATGTTCACACAGTGTATTGCTGCATTTTGTGAGGATCCGTCTTTGGTGCAAAACTGCACCAAGAATGGATCCTCACACAGGGCAGCCTTCTGCGTGTGAATGCTGCAGCACTATTCACCTGCGCTTACTCACCTCTCTGCGCTCCTTCGGTGACCGCCGGTGATCTGTTGTCATACCAGGAGGCCGCAGCGAGTGCTGCCTCTAGGTCCCTGCAGCCTCCCATGTGACCAGGTGACGTTGATTAGTTACATAATGCTGTCCTGTGCCACCAGTCTATGGATCTCTATGGCAACCGGACACTTACCGCAGCCGCCGGCTCCACAGAGATCTCCCGGATATGCGCTTTTGCCGAGCACACAGGATGATGCTGCAAACAGCGTTTCCTGTGCGCCCTGCAAAAGCACATATCCCGGAGTTGTCTGTGGAGCCGGTGGCTGCGGTAAGTGTCTGGTTGCCATAGCAATCAATAGACAGGCGGCGCATAGGCTACTCCGGCCAGAAACTAGATTTCTGCTGGATCCTGCAGGCTAGGGGCCTCCTCTTGTGTGTGTGGCCTCCTCCTCTTTAGCGCCTGTGCCTCAGCGTGTCATTTCATGCAGGCGCACACCAAGGACTTGGTAGGAGCAGGTCCCGGCTGCTGTAACAGAGCATGCGCGTGGCTTAAGCACCAGAGCCCGCCCTGCATACAGCATAATCTTTAGCAGGACGGGCTCTGGTGCTTTGTGCACTCACTGAGTATTTGGTGTTTTTTACCTCAGTATTAGTAAGGCCTCGTGCACACGCTGAGTATTTGGTGAGTTCAGTATTTGTAAGACAAAACCAGGAGTGGATAAAAAAATACAGAAAAAATACCTGTGATTGTTCCACTACTGGTTTTGTCTTTCAAATACTGAAGTAAAAATCTCACCAAATATCACTTATCCTTAGGCCATGTGCACTAGGGATGGGCGAATCTACTCGCTAGGACTCGTTACTCGGCGAGTAGTAAGGGACTCGCAGGACTCGGTACTCTGCGAGTTTTCCAGCGTTTACTCGCACGAGTCCAATGCAAATCAATTGCAAACGCTGACAAAACTAGGATTGCCATTGTTTGCATTAGACTCGGCTACTGTGCCAGTGATAGCAGGGAAACTCGCAAAGTAACTGCTGTTTCTTTGCGAGCCGAGTCCAGCTGTCTTCTCTGTGCAGCTCCAGGGTCCTAGAGCCCGCCTGCTCACAGACATGATGTAGCAGTGCTGAGATTGTTCTCAGTCTGCTCATTCCCTGTGCATAGACATCTATATCTATGCACAGGGGATGTAGCAGAGAGGACATCGCGTTTTGGACTACATCGGACGGAAGAGGATTTTTTTAATTAAAGATGGAGTCCCTAATGGCTTTTTTTTTATTTCAAATAAAAATTTTTCTCTGTGTTTTTTTAACCCTTTATTGGAGATTCTTAGTGGCTGGGTCAAACGTGGCCTGACATTAAGAATCTCGGGCTTAATACCAGCTTGTATAACAAAGCTGGTATTAACCCCTTTATTACCCAGCGTGCCACCGCCACCAGGGCCGCTGGAAGAGCGGGGTTCAGCGCCAGAGGATGGCGCTTCAATGAACGCGCCATCTTCTGGGGCGGCTGCGGGCTGCAATTTGCAGCGGGGGGTGCCCAGAAAGCTTGGGCATCCCTGCGCTGCGGATTCCAGCCCCCAGCTGCTTAGCTGTACCTGGCTAGACATAGAAATTGCGCGGAGCCCCACGCATTTTTTTTTTATTATTTCATGAATTTCAGAGTCTCAGAGTCAGAGTCTCAGAGTCAGAGTCTCAGAGTCAGAGTCTCAGAGTCAGAATCTCAGAGAGTCAGAGTCAGAATCTCAGAGAGTCAGAGTCAGAGTCAGAATCTCAGAGAGTCAGAGTCGGAGTCAGAATCTCAGAGAGTCAGAGTCAGAATCTCAGAGAGTCAGAGTCAGAATCTCAGAGAGTCAGAGTCAGAATCTCAGAGAGTCAGAGTCAGAATCTCAGAGTCTCAGAGTCTCAGAGAGTCAGAGTCAGAGTCAGAATCTCAGAGAGTCAGAGTCAGAATCTCAGAATCTCAGAGTCTCAGAATCTTAGAGTCTCAGAGAGTCAGAGTCAGAGTCAGAATCTCAGAGAGTCAGAGTCAGAGTCAGAATCTCAGAGAGTCAGAGACAGAGTCAGAATCTCAGAGTCTCATAGTCAGAGTCAGAATCTCAGAGTCAGAATCTCAGAGAGTCAGAGTCAGAATCTCAGAGAGTCAGAGTCAGAATCTCAGAGAGTCAGAGTCAGAATCTCAGAATCTCAGAGTCTCAGAATCTCAGAGTCTCAGAGTCTCAGAGAGTCAGAGTCAGAGTCAGAATCTCAGAGTCTCAGAGAGTCAGAGTCAGAATCTCAGAGTCTCAGAGAGTCAGAGTCAGAGTCAGAATCTCAGAATCTCAGAGTCTCAGAATCTCAGAGTCTCAGAGTCAGAGTCAGAATCTCAGAGAGTCAGAGTCAGAATCTCAGAGAGTCAGAGTCAGAATCTCAGAGAGTCAGAGTCAGAATCTCAGAGAGTCAGAGTCAGAATCTCAGAATTCTCAGAGTCTCAGAATCTCAGAGTCTCAGAGAGTCAGAGTCAGAATCTCAGAGAGTCAGAGTCAGAATCTCAGAGAGTCAGAGTCAGAATCTCAGAGAGTCAGAGTCAGAATCTCAGAATCTCAGAGTCTCAGAATATCAGAGTCTCAGAGTCAGAGTCAGAGTCAGAGTCAGAATCTCAGAGAGTCAGAGTTAGAGTCAGAATCTCAGAGTCTCAGAGTCAGAGTCAGAATCTCAGAGTCAGAATCTCAGAATTTCATGAAATAATTAAAACAAAATGCGTGGGGCTCCGCGCAATTTCTATGTCTAGCCAGGTACAGCTAAGCAGCTGGGGGCTGGAATCCGCAGCGCAGGGTTGCCCAAGCTTTCTGGGCACCCCCCGCTGCAAATTGCAGCCCGCAGCCGCCCCAGAAGATGGCGCGTTCATTGAAGCGCCATCCTCTGGCACTGAACCCCGCTCTTCCAGCGGCCCTGGTGGCGGTGGCACGCTGGGTAATAAAGAGGTTAGGGCCAGCTTTGTATTATCAGCTGGCCCTAAGCCCGAAATTTATGGCGGTCACGCCAATATTAGACATGACCGCCATGAATTTCTATTAAATTGTTTTAAAAAAAACACAACACAGAGAAAATTTTTTATTAGAAATAAAAAAAAAAGCCATTAGAGACTCCATCTTTAATTAAAAAAATCCTCTTCCGTCCGACGCAGTCCAAAACGAGATGTCCTCTGTGCTCATCCCTGTGCATAGATATAGATGTCTATGCACAGGGAATGAGCAGACTGAGAACAATCTCAGCCCTGCTACATCAGGCAGCAGGCAGGCTCTAGGACCCTGGAGCTGTGGCAGCCAGCACAATGAGCAGACAGGACTCTTATCTGTGCGAGTTTCCCAGCGATTACAGTTGCAAAGTAAACGAGTCCAATGCAAATAAATGACAAAACTAGGATTGCTTCAGGCTGAAGCTTCCGAGACACATCTGCGATTTGTAAATCTCACACTACTCGCTATTACTCGCTTCCCCATTCATTAACATTGGACTCGCTAGACTCGCAACGAGTAGCGAGTCCCGGGCTCGGACTCGCTAGAGTAAAGCGATTCCGAGTAATTTAGGATTCGCCCATCACTAATGTGCACATATTGAATAAGTCATTTATTGGTGGGGGTCCGACTGCTAAATCTGCAACTTTTATCCCCATTACATGTCCAAAAAAATAGAAAAAAGACCCAACACAGAATCCTGAAATATAGATCCTTAAAAATTCATTTTATTAGAAAAAAACATTAAAACCCACACATTAAAATTATCATCCTTAAAGATGTTCCTTAGGCTATGGTCTGACTAGTGTCAGCCCTCAGCCAGCCGGATCCGTGAAAAACTTAGAATTTGCCAGGCTGAGTGCATAGCGTTAACAGCATGTAACGCTGTGCGCCGCCTGTATATACATCTCTATGGCAACCTAAATGATCGCGCAGCCGCCGGCTCCACTTAAAAGTCCCGGACATGCGCTTTTGGAGAGCGCACAGGAAAACGCTGCAAACTGTGTTTCCTGTGCGCTCTGCAAAAACGCATATCCAGGGATTGTTTATGGAGCCGGTGGCTGAGGTAAACATCCAGTTGCCATAGGGATACAAAGGCAGGCGGTGCATAGCGTTACCTGCTGGTAACGCTATGCGCTAAGCCTGCCAGATTCTAAGTTTAAAACGGATCCAGCAGGCTGAGGGCAAGACGCAGGTCTGACCCTAGCCTTAGTCATAGGTTTGTTTTCTACCCATTAAGGTACCGTTACACGGTACGACGTTGGAACGATGTCTGCAACGATCTCGTGGGAGCGCGGACGTTTCCGACATCGTTTTGACATCATTGGTGAGTTGTCACACGACGTGATATTGTGGTCAACTCACCAAAGATGTTGTGAGCAGGGATCGTTCGCAAACCCCGTTAATGATCAATGCTCATTGCTGTGAATGGGCGAAGTCGTCCATGACATCGTTATCGTGGTGTCACACACAACGACCTACCAGGTTGGTGAATCGTTGATCGTCAGGTTTGACAACATATTCTCAAACCTGTGATGAACGATCCACCAACTTATCATTGTTGGATCGCGGTGTTACACGTGATGACATCGTAACGATATCGCTGGTACACCTCCAAACCTATGACGTATCAGCGACATCATAAACGATGTTGGCCCATGTAACGGGGCCTTATCACTGGAGCTGATGTACAACTCAACCACTGATCTGCTCATGCCCTCAGTGAATGTGAGCGCTGGGTTTGGCTTTTTCTGGATGCCCCAATGATGATGAATGGAGTCGCGGTCACATCATTACAGGCTGCTGCATTTTATAATGAGGACAAAAGCGCCACATTCTTCTGACAGTTCAGTTTCCACTTGGCGGATTCCATCATTAAATAAGTGATCACCTACCAAACCTGCAGGTCACTGATAACTTGTTTTCATTAAAGAATCCCTTTAATGCAAACTACAGTGACACTTATAGTGAGCGCACAGCAGAGGTGCAGGAGCCGCCAATATAATGGGTATAACGGCTAACAGGTATTTGTATATAGCTGAAGGGTGGGTGGGCCCCTGGAATCAATTTCCCTGGTGGGCCCCAGACACGCCAGTCCGACCCTGGCCCCGATGGAAGCGCCACAGAGGTGAGAGATTCTGTCTATCCTCAGCCGAATACCTGCAATACCACCCCGCCTCCCAGTGTTATCTTTGGCGGCGCCTGTGGTGAGAGGCTGGGGTGAGAGCCTTACGGACACCGGAGATCCCGCTTGCGGCCCTGCCGACGACATCAGGAAGCTGCGTGATAAGTGCAGCCCCGCCGCCATTACCCACCATCGTGCTCCTCCAGCTTCGTGGAGGTCGCGGGACGCAGGTGGGGGCAGCGGAGACTCGGCCAGATGGTCTCTGCGGTGGCCCCAGGCGGTGTTGGAGTGGACACCCACAGCATCACACTGCCTCCCAGTGAGCTAAGTTTGCGCCGGAGATGAGGAGCTGAGGGAGCTCTCCGGACACCGGGGATCCCGCCTGCGCCTCCGCCGCCGAAGGTGAGAGACAGTGCGACATACATGGCCCAGCCGCCCCTGCTTGCCTCCATATCCTTATAACCCCATAAGTGCTGCAGGCCACAGGAGAAGGAAATGGTGACATAGGCACACCGTCATTACAGCAACCATCCACTGCTGACTGCTGCGATTTGGGGCAGAGGTGAATGCTCCGGTGGCTGCGGAACAGTGACCTCACACTGGGCGAGAAAAGGGCTCCACCGGGAAATACCAGCTCGCTGATCATGGCGGGCACGATAAAAAAAAAGGAAAAGGCCCCCCAGATCTCCCAGCCTCGTGTGACACAGAGGAATGAGGTGAAGGACACAACTACCAATATGCAAGACAAGGGGGAGACCTGGAGGGCTCGCCCAGAGGAGGGAGACCCAGATATACCACCAAACTTTGCTGCCATATTTTCAGCCATGGCTAAAGATCTCAAAAGCCACCTATCTGACAGTGTCCAGACCATAGTGAGGGATACCTAAAGACATCTATGGCGGCAATTATAGAGGAACTGTCACAACACGATAACAGATTAGAAGAGGTGGAACAACGCCTCTCTGACATGGAGGATAGGATATCCCAACTGGAAAGCAAATTAGTGGAGGCAGCACGCGTCTCGAGATGGACGAGGGAGAAAGTCGACGACTTAGAAAATAGATCATAACATCAAGATCGAGATCGAGATAAAACAAGATCCAGATCGAAATGAAACAACTTAAGAGTGCTGGGTCTTCCTGAAAATATCCCTTATGCCCACCTAAATTACATTTTTGAGAAAGAAATTCTGGCTGCCCTGGACGTGGCTGACCTCTACAGAGTGGAGAGGGCTCACAAGCTGGGTTTCCCCCCTGGCGCGCTGTCACGGTCGGTGACCGGGGGAGAAGGGGGTGGCGAGAGATGAGAGTCACCTCAAAAACCGCGTCAATTCATAGCAAGATATCTGGACTTTAAAGATAAAGAAAAGATACTGCAGACCTTCCGGAAGAGAAGACAGCCCCTATTCATCAGAGGGCACAAGGTGATCATCTTCAATGATTACTCCCCGGAGGTGTCGAGAAAAAGGAAGCAGTTTAATGAAATATGCAGCATTCTGTACAAAAGGAATGTTCCGTTCCAGTTACTTTATCTGGCGAAGCTCAAAGTATCAGATGGCATAAACCCCCCGTTATACTTCAGAGACGCTCAGGAGGCTTTGAGGAGGTACACCACCAGCGCCAAACAATCGCCAAGATCTGGAAGAGTCACCCAAGCCCCGTCTCCCTCATCCGCGACATCTAGAGAGACGCAGCTCGTGGAGATGTCATTGCGCCGCCCGCGTTGGTGACTGGACTAGATGGACTTGAACACCAGGACTGAGAAGCAAAACGCGATCATGATGATGACAAATGGGACTTCTTCCGGATGCGGCAGGATGTTGGGCACTGCCCCAATCCACTCCTTGGACGATCATCCATTCACCTGATTGATCGATGGAGGGTCTTAGTTTCATCTGAGTCCTTACCCCATCACCCCCCTTTGCGTTCCCTTTCCCCCCTCCCTCCCCTCCCCCTCCCCCCCTACTTCCTCCCCTCACTCCTCCTTCCCCCCATCCTTCCCCTCATTTCTCCCACTTCTCCCCCTCCCCCATCCACCCACCTCCTCCACTCCCCACTCTCCCCTCAACTCCCATTCCCTCCACCCTTTCCTCCCCCCTCATTCCCCCCACACCATTCCACCCCACCTTTTTTTTTTCTTCTCTCTTCTTTCTCTCTCTTTTCCCTCCCTCTCTTTCTATCTTTTCCCTCTTCCTTTTCCCCGTGTTTCCGTTTTCTGATATATTTTGTTTTCAAAACCTTCTTCCAGGATGGGATGCGGAGGGGGCGGAGGGTTGGGGCTATACATATAAATGTGATACTTCCGCCCTTTACCTCTGGACAGGTTTACACTCTGAGGCTCAAGTCTATTGTTTTCATAGGGTGGAGGGGATGAGACAGAGGTCTATGGGCACCATCGGAAATATGGAAGTGCATTGTTTTCTAATGATGATAGGAGGGAGGTTATAGTCAATAGGAATTAGAGATAAGGGTGACTATTGGGAAGTGGGGAGGGATTTCTATTGTTGGGGTCGGGTGATTTGGTCAGAATTTATTCCACATGATCGGGATTCAACTGTTGGTTTGTTGTTGGGAGGTGGGGACTTTCTTTTGTCAAAATCATATGACACCCTTCTAGAAAAGAGAGACAATCCCAGACTATTTTGGGAGACTGCTAAAGCAGGTATGCAGGGTAGGATACTGGCATATACCGTCACAAATAAAAACAAAACCGCAATTTTTTACAGATTTTTAAAGTTTAAAAAAAGGGTGAATTTTGGCCTGATATGACTTTACATTTTTTTATCTCGGGCTAGAAATAAGATAGAGAAACAAAATAAACACCATTCTACTCACAACTGTCCAGGCTTTCACCAGATATGTCACAAGAGTATATTTGTTAATTTTAATTTTTTACCTATGCGAATGCAAACGCAACATTTTGAAACGCATTTCCGAAAAAACGTTTTAATAAAAATTTTCCAAAACTGCCCACGTGTCTTTTATGCTCTTAGCCACATCTGTACCAAATTTCAAGTTGGGATCGTGATGGGATCATATTTAAAATATTTAACTATGGTTAATCTCATTTTTATTAAATTTTGAAAAAACATATGAAAGACATACATTCAATCTTTTAACAAAATCTTGAGACATATAAAATATACAATAAGAGAATTCACAAAGTTATTAGTAACTTTAAGATAAGCTGCAAATTTACTTTTGCGCTTATCTCTGGTGCAATATATACTACAATCTAAATATAATTCCAAACACTCAAGTATACAACCTTTCTCAGGGTTTTGAGATGTTCTGATGTCAAGGGGACAAGCAGCCCCAGCAGAATGATTTTTATCACTTGGCCCCTTCTAACAGGTTGACCACGTAAGTGGGTCATTACCCGTTGAGGCCTAGTTGGAATAGTCTATCGACTGGTGTACCGGAAAGGAAGGCCGAAATATTAATGATCTACTCACAGCTCAGAGTTTCTGATACCTGTCTAATGTTCACTAGAATTCTGAAGGTATAAGTGTAGAAAGGAAATACCTAGACTGAATGTATCAGATGGGAAGAAAAGAGAGATAGAAAAGAAGAGAGAGAGAAGAGAAACAAAAACCATTAGAAAAAGTTATACTGGGAAAGAAAAGCCACGTAAGAAAAAAAGAATAAAAGGAGGGGGGGGGGGGGACGGATGAGGTATGGGAAGGAGAAAGGGTACTCATCCCACTGGCTCCCCATCAGCCAGAGGTCGAGCCATATTATCTGTGCTGGAAAAGATACTCCTAAATTCTGCAGAGTCGTGAAAAAGAATCCATTCAACCCAAATCCCTAAGAATTTGTTCCGAGATCCCGACGCATCAGCTGCGAGCTCCTCCATTCGATATATGTCCATCAATTCTTTGAACCAATCAAGTAGAGATGGAGCCCGGCTTGATTTCCAGAACCTCGGGATCACAGCACGAGCAGCCGAGATGCAAAAGCGGAGAATATCCCTCTTCTGTAGCCCAATAGGACCTAAAAAAATGGATAACATTGCCGATTCTGGGCAGCATTCGGCTTGTTTACCTGTTATCCGGGCGTATGCATTGAAAACCTCAGACCAGAACCGCCGGATTTTCCCACAACTCCACCAAATGTGTATCATTGTACCCTTCTCTTCCCCACAGCGCCAGCAGGTATCAGGGGTTCCAGGGAACATGTTCCGGAGTGTCGTCGGGCACAAGTACCATCTAGTGAGCAGCTTATAGCTTCTTTCTTGTGCAGAACAAGCGCTAGCTAGTGAGTGAGTAAATATAAAGCATTTCTGCCAATTAGCTTCTGAAATGCTACACCCCAATTCCCTCTCCCAAGCACGTTGGAAGTAAAGGGTGCCCTGCTCTCTCATGGACCCTAAGGCCTGGTATAGAACTGATTTTGCGCCTCGGTGGAGCCTCCAGTTGGAATAACCTCTCCAATACGTTGCGCGTCAATCTTACCCTGCAAGAGTGGTCAGCTGAATGTAAGTATGCTCTGTATTGGAGAAATTCGAACCACTTAAGAGGTCTCGTAGGTTCTTTGAGTTGTAGCTCTGCCATCGGGGGCAAACCACCACTGGACAGAGTCTGTCCTACTCGGGTGTCATCCACAATCCGCCAACATAAAAATCTCTGCCTGTCAAATCTGAGTGGGAAAGATGGGTTGGAAAAAAGGGGAGTCAAAGGGCTAAGTCTGTCGTTTAAGCGGAGGGTTTTCGTCACTAGGTGCCATACCTTCAAGGTGTTTCTGGTCATGTCTGTCAAAGGTACTAGGTCTGTGGAGTCTTTAGGGGAAATCCAAAGCAGGTGTTTCAGCGGAATCCCCAAACCCTCTTGCTCCACCCCTACCCATTTCTTGGAGGACGCATGATAATGCCAATCTAGAGCTCTAACAAGAGAGGAAGCCACAAAGTACGCTTGTATGTTGGGTAGTCCAACCCCTCCTCTGGTCTTGGGCAAGGATAGGATATTCATTCGCAATCTGGACCTCTTGCCCCCCCAGACAAATCTAAGGATCATAGATTGCATTTTGGAGAGGAAGCCTCTATCCAATAGAACAGGAACTGTCTGAAAAGTATATAAGAGTCAGGGCAAGACATCCATCTTGACTACGTTTATTCTCCCGAACCAGGATAGCTTTAATTGTCTATAGGAGGTAAATGCCGATTCCGCGTTAGTCAAAAGGGGTTGATAATTTAAATTGAATATTTGTTTAAGATCTTTTGGTATAAGGACTCCCAAGTACTTAATGGCTTCTACTTTCCATTTAAATGGGAACTGTTTAGATAGATGAGAAACCAATTCTCCAGGCAAAGAAATATTGAGTGCCTCGGTTTTGGAGCAATTCACTTTAAAGTTGCTCAATTGTCCGAACCGTTCAAAGTCCATTAAGACCGAAGGGATGGAGACTAGGGGCTGGGAGATGTAAAGTAGCAGGTCATCTGCAAATAAGGCTAATTTGTGATGACTCTGTCCCAGCTTGACCCCATGGACGCATTCATTGGACCTAAGTGCAAAATATTTAACTATTATAGTGTCAATTCAAAAATCACCAAGAACACAATCAGTGATTTTTTCACAATTGCCCGTCAATAGTTTGAATTTGATATAAAGAAACATAGTCTTGTAACATCTCAAATGAAAGCTGTTACTGTTCTGAGTAAAATGATGCCTCTCCCACTTCATTATCTTATTTCTAGCCTGAGATAAAAAAAAATGTAAAGTCATACCAGGCCAAAATTCACCCTTTTTTTAAACTTTAAAAATCTGTAAAAAATTAACTGTTGAAGAAAAAAATTCTAAACTTTTAATTTGTAATTAACTAAAGTAGTACTTCATAAAGGAAAAAAAAAAAAAAATCTAAAGACGTCAGGTAAAAAAAAATATTCATATTTAGATCACTTGATATGGAATGACCCATTGACGCTATTACTAGTAAAATATGTTAAAATATGATCCCATTGCGATCCCAACTTGAAATTTGGTACAGATGTGGCTAAGAGCAAAGCAGACACATGGGCAGTTTTTGAAATATTTAAAGAGCGCCGATTTTTCAGAAATGCATTTTAAAGTTTTGCGCTTGCGATCACATGGGTAAAATATTAACAAAGATCCTCTTGTGACATATCTGATGAAAGCCTGGACAGTTCTGAGTAGATTGGTGTTTATTTTGTTTCTCTATCTTATTTCTAGCCCGAGATATGATAGAAAATGTAAAGCCATACCAGGCAAAAATTCGCACTTTTTTAAAACTTTAAAAATCTGTAAAAAATTAACTGATAAAGAAAAAAATTCAAAACTTTTTTTTTGTAATTAGATAAAGTTTTTCTTCATATAGAAAAATTTTTTAAAAAATCTGAGGACGTCAGGGAAAAAAAATATTCATTTTTGGATCACTTGACATGGAATGACCCTGCTGCGCTGCGCTACACTGCGGTGTCTGGCTCCCTCTCTCTGGACTCACAGGGGGACCGGGTGACTGAAGTCTCCACGGTGCAACGGGGTTTTCTGTAGTCCTGAAGTATCCTACAGGTGCGAATCCCCGATGCCCGGTACGTCTCTGGGCGAACTTCCACTAGTTCCTCACTCCCTTTTGGCTCTGCTCCTTGCCTTCTGTCCCCACTCAGGCTTGCGGCACATCAGAAGGGCCACTCCGGGTCACTGGCTCGGGCCTAACCGCGGCACCGACCACCAGGACGTCTTCGCAGCTCTTCTAGCGTCTGCGCACTCTAACTAACTCCTCCCCCAGAAGCAGTATTTATAAGGGATCTTGCCTAAGGTCAGCAAGTTGAGCTCCCTCTACTGTTCCGGGGTGGAAGATGTTGCATGTAGTTGGTACCTGCTGTGGAAACCCAGCTGTGCATTAGAGAAGTCTGTGGCTCCCTGCGTGAGCAGGGTGCCACATATGTATGTGTGTATGTATGTATCAAGTCCCACCCACTCCATATAGCCCCACCCACTCCACACATAGCCACGTGCAGTCTGCATAGAAACACTCACTCCACATAACCCCACCCACATTACATGGCCATCAGCACTCCACATAGCATTATCTTAATAGTATAATGCAGACTTATAGTCCTCCATATGGCAAAATGCATCCTTAAAGGCCTCCAAATAGCTGAATGCAGCCTCAAATCCTTCCGTATCTAATATATAAAGCTGAGTATATGTATGCATGTCTGTGTGTGTGTATGTGTGTATGTTTCAAAAGAATGACTCAAATGCAAATCCACAAGTAGAACTCAGGAGACACAAATACTGCACAAATACAGTGACATAACTCAGAATGTTATAGGCTAACATTCTATTGTGACATCACTATTTTGTTCCATACCTAAGAACTGTTAGTTATCATGCCCAGGCAACGCCGTGCAACAGCCAAAGCATAGTCCCACCCACTCCACATAGCCCCACCAACTCCGCATAGCTATGCCCACTTCACATTCTGCATATCCCTGCCTCCTCCACATAACCCCACCCAGGGGCGGATTGGCCCAGGTGGCATTTTCCCCCTGGGCGGGTGGTTCAGTCCTTGTTTAGGGTCGCCCAGATAGTGAGTGTCTGTGGGACCCGGGACTGGAGCGGAGGCAGCAGGTGAGCCAAGGAGTGAAAACACCCCCCCTGCTCCTCACTTGGCTCCAGCAGAAATCCCCCCCGGCTCCTCACTTTGATGACTGCCACCCAGGGCAAGAGCAGCCAGCCAGCCCCTGACCCCACCCATGGGACTATGTGGAGGGGTGGAGCTATGAAGGGGTGGGTCTATATGTGGGTGGCACTATGTAAGGGGAGGGGCTAATGGTAGGAGTGGGGCTGATGTGTAGGGGTGGAGCTATGAATGGGCGGGGTTACTGGAAGGGGTGGGAATATTATACATACACATTACATTATGGGCTATATTGCCATATATAGGAGATATTACCATATATGAGCATTACGATCTTATATGAGCATATTGTATATTATATATATATATACAGTACAGACCAAAAGTTTGAACACACCTTCTCATTCAAAGATTTTTTTGTATTTTCATGACTATGAAAATTGTAGATTCACACTGAAGGCATCATAACTATGAATTAACACGTAGAATTACATACTTAAAAAAAAAAAGTGTGAAACAACTGAAAATATGTCTTATATTCTAGGTTCTTCAAAGTAGCCACCTTTTGCTTTAATTACTGCTTTGCACACTCTTGGCATTCTCTTGCTCAGCTTCAAGACGTAGTCACCGTAAATGGTTTTCACTTCACAGGTGTGCCCTGTCAGGTTTAATACGTGGGATTTCTTGCCTTATAAATGGGGTTGGGACCATCAGTTGTGGTGTGTAGATACACAGCTGATAGTCCTACTGAATAGACTGTTAGAATTTGTATTATGGCAAGAAAAAAGCAGCTAAGTAAAGAAAAACTAGTGGCCATCATTACTTTAAGAAATGAAGGTCAGTCAGTCAGAAAAATTGGGAAAACTTTGAAAGTGTCCCCAAATGCAGTTGCAAAAACAATCAAGCGCTACAAAGAAACTGGCTCACATGAGGACCGTCCCAGGAAAGGAAGACCAAGAGTCACCTCTGCTGCGGAGGATAAGTACATCCGAGTCACCAGCCTCAGAAATCGCAGGTTAACAGCAGTTCAGATTAGAGACCAGGTCAATGCCACATAGAGTTCTAGCAGCAGACACATCTCTACAACTGTTAAGAGGAGACTTTGTGCAGCAGGCCTTCATGGTAAAGTAGCTGCTAGGAAACCACTGCTAAGGACAGGCAACAAGCAGAAGGGACTTGTTTGGGCTAAAGAACACAAGGAATGGACATTAGACCAGTGGAAATTTGTGCTTTGGTCTGATGAGTCCAAATTTGAGATCTTTGGTTCCAACCACCGTGTCTTTCTGCGACGCAGAAAAGGTGAACGGATGGACTCTATATGCCTGGTTCCCACTGTGAAGCATGGGGAGGTGTGATGGTGTGGGGGTCCTTTGCTGGTGACACTGTTGGGGATTTATTAAGAATTGAAGGCATACTGAACCAGCATGGCTACCACAGCATCTTGCAGCGGCATGCTATTCCATCCGGTTTGTGTTTAGTTGGACCACCATTTATTTTTCAACAGGACAATGACCCCAAACACACCTCCAGGCTGTGTAAGGGCTATTTGAAGAGAGTGATGAAGAAGGAGAGTGATGGGGTGCTATGCCAGATGACCTGGCTTCCACAGTCACCAGACCTGAACCCAATCGAGATGGTTTGGGGTGAGCTGGACTGCAGAGTGAAGGCAAAAGGGCCAAAAAGTGCTAAGCATCTCTGGAAACTCTTTCAAGACTGTTGGAAGACCATTTCCGGGGACTACCTCTTGTAGCTCATCAAGAGAATGCCAAGAGTGTGTAAAGCAGTAATGAAAGCAAAAGGTGGCTACTTTGAAGAACCTAGAATATAAGATATATTTTCAGTTGGTTCACACTTTTTTGTTAAGTATATAATTCCACATGTGTTAATTCATAGTTTTGATGCCTTCAGTGTGAATCTACAATTTTCATAGTCATGAAAATAAAGAAAACTCTTTGAATGAGAAGGTGTGTCCAAACTTTTGGTCTGCACGTATCTTTAGCACTATGATGCCCTTTAAACCAATACTTTGTATTATAGTATTGCTATTTTTAAAGTTCAAGTGCAGTAACAAGCCCTGGATGGTGGCTCGACAAAAATTAGATATATAATAAGTAACACATCCAAGGTAAAATGTTCCAAATAGTAAAAAGCCAAATCCTTTGAAAGTTGTCCAATAAGAGGTGAAAAAATAGCCCTGAGCTTCTGCGATGTGAGGTGTACAGATGTTTCATGATGCACTTCAAGGTGAATGTGATCCGGTGGATATCGACTATGCCTTTCTGGTGTGAGTGGCAGTTGCAGTATAATACCCCGCCTTGCGGGATTAGGTATCTTTATTCATCAGGTCAATACGATCAAAATGACACTTGATTTATTTATTTTTTTATAGTTGGCTATTATCATGCTAAAAGCCCTTTTTTACAAAATAAAGGTTTGTTGTATCACTCAATCTTGGAGACTATAGTTTTTAAAATTTTTCTGCTGACACACTCATGTGATGGCTTGTATTTTGATGGATTAGTTGGAGTTTCTATCGGTATAATTTTAGAACAAATTATATTTTTGATCGCTTTTTATTCTGCTTTATATGAGGCAGAATCAAGAAGAAACAGTAATTCATGAATTGCTTTTCCGATGCCGTTCATAATGCCATAAAAGTGATGACAGCTTTTTTTCTTGGGCTCAGTAATAATCCTTTCAGACACACAAGGGACACTTTTTGGCACTCTTAAAAAAACGCATGTGGTTTTTGGAGTGCTAAAAAAAACGCACATTGTGTGTCAACAAGGCCTATGATTACACTAATATCCCCATTTATATAATTTTCTTAATGTTTTGCCACTTTTACACCATAAATACAATTTTATGGGGAAAAAAGTTTGTGCATTGCTGTATTCTGAGAGCTATAGCTTTTTATTTTTTCATTGATGAAGCTGTATGGCAACTTATTTTTTTACTGGTGAAGATGATGTTTTCAGTGGTACTATTTTTTATTTATATTTGATTTTTTGACTATTGTTTTTTGTCAGCTGTATGATGAAAATACGATTCAGTGGAACCAGGGAATGGGAATACGCTCACCCCTCCTTCTCAGAATATCCGGTCAGCTGGCGACCGGCCACCGCCCAAGTCAAGAAAATAATGAGGAAAAGCTGGTACCTTTTTCCGATGAAAAATGTTTTACTTTATTTTGTACATCACAACATGAAAATTAAAATGCATCCCTGAGGACGCTCATCCATGTCACTGTGCGGCGTTCTGCTCGGCCGGTCCCCAGGCGGCTGATCACGGCCGCCGGAGGACTGGTAAGCACTGTAACTTTAAAAATTCCATGGCCGCTGCTTGCTGCACTGTGATGAAGTCATGTGACCTCATCACAGTAAGGATGGAGCTGCTGGCAGGAGCAGTGAGTGTGAGCTCCATTCAGGAGCCGAAGAGCCTCTCACCAGTTCTGGAGAGGGAGAGAGGAAGGGGAAAGGGAGTGTGTATGTGTTTGTGTGTGTGTAGGGGGAGGGCTGTACAGGTGGCAGTGTTTCTGTGTCTGTGTGTGTATATGGGGGGGCTGTACAGGGGGCAGTGTGACTGGGTGTGGGTGGGCTATACAGTGGGCAGTGTGTTTGTGTATATGTCTGTGTTGGGGGGCTGTACAGTGGACGGTGTGTCTGTGTGTGTGGGGGGGTGCTGTACAGGGACAGTGTGACAGGGGGTGTTGGGGGCTGTACAGTGGGCAGTGTGTCTGTGTGTGTGGGGGGAGGGCTGTACAGAGGGCAGTGTAACTGCGTGAGTTGGGCAGGTTGTACAGGGGCCAGTGGGTCTGTGTGGGGAGGATGTACATGGAGGGCTATGAGGCTTCATTATTGTGTTATACAATATGAAGGGCTGTGACAATGCATTATATTATATGAAGGGCTGTGATGCTGCATTATATTATCTGGAGGGCTGTGACGGTGCATTATATTATATGGAGGGCTGTGACACTGCATTATATTATCTGGAGGGCTGTGACACTGCATTATACTATATGGAGGGTTATGAGGCTGCATTATACTATATGGAGGGTTGTGACGCTTCATTATACAATATGTAGGGCTGTAAGGCTGCATTTTACTTTTATGAAGGACTATATATACCAGGATAAGGGCATATTTCTGGAGGAGGACCATATAGAGCAGGATGAGGGACATTAATCCATAATGAAGGGGAGAGGGGTCAATTCGTGAGTCTTTATTGGATTTAAAATGTTACATGGGGTCCATACATCTGACCAATGTGGGTGCGCGGGGAAAGAGGGGGCTCAGGTCCAAATTTTGAACTGGGGTCCTTTGGACTCTAGTTATGCCACTGCCAGGCTACATTAGCAGTATGTGTAAAATGCCTCTGGACATTTATTTTTCGAATTGCAAATTGCAAATGTTATTGCAAATTATACAAATTGAACCATGGATTTCAGGAAATTTGACTCAAACTTGTGTCGAGCCCACTGGGACGAGGGTACTCGGTACCGGACCGGGTCTGCTTCTGGGGAATGTCATGGGACCTGGTCCGGACCATGTCCCAGGCCCTGGCAATAATAAGGGTATATGCAGGGGCGTAACTACCAGCATAGCAGACGTAGCGGTCGCTTTGGGGCCCGGCGCTTGTGGGGGCCCGGACCCAGCGCCGCTACGCTGCTATCCAGTCAGCTACAGGCCCCCAGTGGGTATATACAGGCCCCCCACTCCTCCCTTTCTGTTGCACACGTCACCTGTAAAGGAATACATCATACTTACTTATCCCTGCCGGCTGCCGCTGTCGCCGCTCTGCACCGTGCTCTGGCTTCATCCGGCTTCTTCCTGGTTGTGACGTCATTGCCTGCGCCCGCCGGTCACAACCAGGAAGAAGCCGGATGAAGCCGGAGCGCGGTGCAGAGCGGCGACAGCGGCAGCCGGCAGGGATAAGTAAGTATGATGTATTCCTTTACAGGTGACGTGTGCAGCAGAAAGGGAGGAGTGGGGGGGCCTGTATATACCCACTGGGGGCCTGTATATACACACTGGGGCCCTGTATGTACCCACTGGGGGCCTGTATATGCCCACTGGGGTCCGGTATATACCCACTGGGGCCCTGTATATACCCACTGTGGCCCTGACTGTATATACCCACTGGGGCCCTGTATATACCCACTGGGGCTTGTATATACCCACTGGGGGCCTGTATATACCCACTGGGGGCCTGTATATACCCACTGGGGAGGCTGCTGTATACCACTGGGGCTGCTGTATATACTGCTGGGGCCTGTATATACCACCGGGGAGGCTGCTGTATACCACTTGGGCTGCTGTATATACCACTGGGGAGGCTGCTGTATACCACTGGGGCTACTGTATATACTGCTGGGGCCTGTATATACCACTGGGGAGGCTGCTGTATACCACTGGGGCTGCTGTATATACTGCTGGGGCCTGTATATACCACTGGGGAGGCTGCTGTATACCACTGGGGAGGCTGCTGTATACCACTGGGGCTACTGTATATACTGCTGGGGCCTGTATATACCACTGGGGAGGCTGCTGTACACTACCACTGGGGAGGCTGCTGTATACTACCACTGGGGAGGCCTGTATACCACACTGCTGGGGGCTGTATACCTATGCTGGGGTCCACCCTCGGCTTATACATGAGTCAATAGGTATTCCCAGGTTTTGGGGGCAAAAGTAGGGGGGTCGGCTTATGCACGAGTATATACGGTAAACTGGGTGGCGTCAGACTGTTAACACTGATTCGGTAAGGGGGTGTGTCTTGAAGGGAGCGTGTCATTGGGGGCGTGTCTTGGAGGGGGCCCCGTTCAAAAGTTTGCTATGGGGCCCTGCCAGTTCTAGTTACGCCCCTGGGTATATGTACAGGGGATAGAGTTTATCATGACATCACCCACGGTGTGTGGTCAGTATGGGGGACCACTGCTGCTGCAGAACCTCCGGGGATGATGTTAAGCAGCTCAGATGGTACTGCTCTCCGTAGGTAGAAGCAAGGTCCCCGGGGAAGTGGTTGGTAGAGTCTATGGTGGATGTGATAGTAGGGGATGATAGTGGAGACAGGTTAAGGAACACACACTCACGTTTTGTAGTTTCCAAAGCTTTACTGCGATGTTGTTGCAGATTATAATCCACAGAGTCTGTACTGGGGCCGGGTTTCTCCCACCCTGTCCGGGTCCTCAGCTTCCTCGTGCTGCGCTGTGTGTGTGTGTCCTTGCTGCTGCTTCTAGCTTAGCTGCTGTCACTGTCTCACTCTCTCTCTCTCTCTGCTGGTACCACTTGGCTAGGCAACTTGAGTCTTCTGTGTTGTACTGTTGTACCGTGTTGCTTTGCACTGGTACTGTGGTGGTCAAGAGACTCCACGACTCCTGGATTCACTGTGCTGTGTGTGTCAGTCACAGTGTCGGATCCGGTGTCCGTTCTGTGCGCTCCTCTGGGGCGAGTGATGATGGCACTCAAGCTCCCAGATGTGGTTCTCTGTCCGTATTCTCCTCTCCTCAGACCCTAATTAGGGCTGAATGGAGCAGCAGATTGTGGAGAAGCCTGTCGCAGCCCCTTTACACCACAATCTCTCTCTCTTCACAATACTGCCTCGTACTGAACTAACTACTTCCTCATGAGTTGGAGTATATAAGAGAGCAGGTTGTGCTCCCCCTCCTGGCCCAGAGGTGCTAGTGTAAGTCAGTGTGTTGTGGGGAGGGAACCCGTGTGATGATACTGTGGCACATTAACCCCTGGGGTGCCACACTTGATCTTGCGCCGATCAATCTGCTCACCTCTAGTGATTTGCAATATTTTTTACCTACTGAGGAGCTAAATATGTTAACTTCATACTCTAGGACTAGGTCTTAGCTTGTCATTTGTAATCAACCTCCAGCATTATTGCCATTTCAACTTAATTCTGTTCCTAAAAAATACAACATCATAATGTATAAAATGTGTTTCATACAGTGATAATAAAGTGTAAAATATGGAAGAGCCCCAATTCTGCATAGCAGGCACTCTCAGCACAAAATTCTTGGGGGAGAAACAAATTTAGTCATGCATTACAAATTTTAAGTACTGTAAACACTTTATTAGATGCTGTAAACCCACTGCTAACAAGGGTATAATCTAACCTATTTTCAAAATATACTTACACTATTGAAATTAGATTGCTGTTCAGTGACAGAAGTGTAGCATCTCTATGCCATGGGCTGAGTTAACTTATACATGTGCTGTCCAGAAAGGGGTAGGCGTCTGCAATCTGAATTGCCTTCTGCATTTTAAAATCTTTTAGTAAACAGCAAGAGAGAGGAAAGGGAAAATGATGGGCAATGCAACATTACATAATGAGAAGTTAAAAAAATAAGATTGCAATCACCCTTTCAATCTAAGGGAGTGAACTGGCATATGCAAATAGCTTCAAAGGTTATTATTATAATTATTTATTTATATCGTGCCAATAAATTCGATGGCGTTTTACATTCTAAAAGGGCAGACGAAGACAAGTAAAATAAATGTGGACAATTTGGTCGTACAGCTACAAGAGGGGAGAAGATCCTGTCCGCGAGGGCTCACAATTTACAAGGTTGTTGGTCTCATTCACCTACAATTCTCAACAAACAGCTGCAGATTGGTATGTGTGTGTGTGTGTGTGTGTGTGTGTGTGTGTGTGTGTGTGTTATATATATATATATATATATATATATATATATATATATATATAAACCAAAAAATGCTCAAGCACTCAAGGTCTAGTCTGAACTGCTGCAAGCTGCACTACTGAACAGTATAGAGAGAAAAGTTCACAGCAGCACACAGTCACTGCCAATCATGTGTGTATGGATACATATAGATGGAAGTGAAACACCTATGGATCCGAGAAAAAATATCTGAGATGTAAGGTCACCTTGCCGTGGTTGATGGGCAAACAGGTATTGGCCAATATGTGTACTAAGAACCTTACTTTACAAAGGTAAAATATCCCAAAAAAATCCAAAAATTGAGTTTTTTGAAAAAACACGTTTTTATATTTTTTCTCAAATGCACAGTTTCACTTCTATCTATATGCATGTATACACACATGATTGGCAGTGACTGTGTGCTGCTGTGAACTTTTTTCAGTCTCTCTCTCTCTCTCTCTCTCTATATATATATATTATATATATATATATACTAGCTGTGAGCCCGATGCAAATGCATCGGGTGTCTAGAATATGTTTATTGTTTTTTTAAAGATTTTTAAATAATAATTGCATCATCAATAGCAATAATATTAGCAATAGCATTATTATTAGCAGTAATAGCAGTATTAATAGCATTATTAGCAGTATTATGAGCATTAATAACAGTATTAATAGCATTAATAGCAGTATTAATAGCATTAAGAGCAGTATTAATAGGAGTAATAGCATTACGAATAGCATTAATAGCATTAGTATGTGCATTAATAGCATTAATAATAGTATTAATAGCATAAATGATAGCATTAATAGCATAAATAATAGCATTAATAGCATTAGTATTAGCATTAATAGCATTAATAATAGCATTAATAGCAATATTATTTGCATTAATAGCATTATTATTACCATTAATAGCATAATTATTAGCATTAACAGCATTATTATTAGCATTAATAGCATTATTAATAGCAATAATATTACTAATAATAGTATTATTATTAGTATTAATAGCATTATTACCATAAATAGCATTAATAATAGCGTTAATAGCATTATTATGAGGAGTAATAGCATTATTAGCATTAATAACATTATTAATAGCATTAATAGAATTTAAAAATAGCATTATTAGCATTATTAATAGCATTAATAGCATGATTATTAGCCTTAATAGCATTAATAGCATTAATATTAGCATTAATAGCATTAATAACATTATTAATAACATTAATAGCATTATTAATAGAATTAATAGCATAAATAATAGAATTAATAGCATAAATAATCGCATTAATAGCATTAGTATTAGCATAAAGAGCATTAATAGCAATATTATTAGCATTAATAGCATTTTGAATAGCATAAATAGCATGATTATTAGCCTTAATAGCATTATTAATAGCATTAATAGGATTATTATTAGCATTATTAGTATTAATATTAGCATTAATAGCATAATTATTAGCATTAATAGCATTATTATTAGCAGTAATAGCATTATTATTAGCATTAATAGCATTATTAATAGCATTAATAGCATTAATAATAGAATTAATAGCATTAATATTAGCATTAATAACATTAATAGCATTATTAATAGCATAAATAGCATGATTATTAGCCTTAATAGCATTATTAATAGCATTAATAGGATTATTATTAGCATTATTAGTATTAATATTAGCATTAATAGCATAATTATTAGCATTAATAGCATTATTATTAGCAGTAATAGCATTATTATTAGCATTAATAGCATTATTAATAGCATTAATAGCATTAATAATAGAATTAATAGCATTAATATTAGCATTAATAACATTAATAGCATTATTAATAGCATAAATAGCATGATTATTAGCCTTAATAGCATTAATAATAGCATTATTAGCATTATTATTAGCATTATTAGCATTAATATTACCATTAATAGCATAATTATTAGCATTAATAGCATTATTATTAGCACTAATAGCATTATTAATAGCAGTATTAGCATTAATAATAGCATTAATAGCATTATTAATAGCATTAATAGCATGATTATTACCCTTAATAGTATTAATAATATCATTAATAGCATTATTATTAGCATTATTAGCATTAATATTAGCATTAATAGCATAATTAGTAGCATTTATAGAATTATTATTAGCAGTAATAGCATTAATAGCATTAATATTACCATTAATAGCATTAATATTAGCATTAATAGCATTAATAGCATAATTAATAGCATTAATAGCATTAATAGCATTATTAATTGCAAGAATCGCATTATTAATAGCATTAATAGCATTATGAATAGCATTAATACCATAAATAATAGCATTAATAGCATAAATAATAGCATTAATAAAATTAATAGCAATATTATTAGCATTAATAGCCTTAAGAATAGCATTAATAGCATGATTATTAGCCTTAATAGCATTAATATTAGCATTAATAGCATTTTTAATAGCATTAATAGCATAAATAATAGAATTAATAGCATAAATAATTGCATTAATAGCATTAGTATTAGCATAAAGAGCATTAATAGCAATATTATTAGCAGTAATAGCATTTTGAATAGCATAAATAGCATGATTATTAGCCTTAATAGCATTAATAATACCACAAATAGCATTATTATTAGCATTAATAGAATTAATAGCATAATTATTAGCATTAATAGCATTATTAGCATTAATAGCATTAATAATAGCATTAATAACATGATTAATAGCATTAGTAATAGCATTAATAGCAATATTAATAGCATTATTAGCATTATTATTAGCATTAACAGCATTATTATTAGCATTAATAGCATTAATAATAGCATTAATAACATTATTAATAGCATTAATAGCATTATTGGTAGCATTAATAGCAGTATTAATAGCATTATTAGCAGTATTATTAGCATTAATAGCATTATTAATAGCATTATTAATAGCATTAATAACATTATTAATATCATGAATAGCATTATTAGTAGCATTAATAGCAGTATTAATAGCATTAATATCATTATTATTAGCATTTTTATTTTATAGCTGTGAGCTGTAGAATATTTTTTTAATTTTTTTTAAGATTTTCGCGGCCGCACTTGCCGCAAGTGCAAAACCGCACTTGCTGCACCTGCAAAACCGCACTTGCCGCACCTGCCGCAAGTCCCCCTATACTTTCTATGGAGATTACCGCAACCGCGCCGCAAGTGTAACCGCATCTGCCGCGTTTGTCGCATAAAGGGCCCTTTCACATCAGCGTTTTTTTCAAATCGCGGCAGATGCGGTGAAAAAAACCGCATCTGCTGCGATTACCGCATACCGGCTGCACTTGCGGCGCGGTTGCAGTTTTTGCCATGCAAAGTATAGGCGGACTTGCGGCAGGTGCGGCAAGTGCGGTTTTGCACTTGCGGCAGGTGCGGCCGCGAAAAAAACCACGGTCAGCCGCTTCGCGGCCATTGCTCGCGCGTGGTGACGTCACAGAGTGACAAAGCCACGGCGTTTTCGGGGTCCGACACGAAAATGCCTACGGCAATTATATAGTAGATATATATACTGTATATTAATGCATCTCAATGAATTAGTATATCATCACAAATCAATCATCAATCATCATCAAATCAAATTATGGGAGCCATGAAACACATTGACTAATATATCAATATTATATTCACCCTATGATAAATGCAAACTATAAGAGAGGAGAGAAAGCACAATAGGGTGTTATCCTTACAACACTGTGGTCGTGAGAAGTATTTTTGTCACTACTCACCTGAGTCAGTTGTGTGACCCACAACTGGTATGAAGGTGTAGATATGGCTGCTGCAGGATCCACACTCCTCCCACACAGGGGTGCCAGAACCGAATACAGAGAATAAAGGTCAGTGCTTCCTGGATCCGGCTGCACATTGTTCGGTGAAATAAGATGAGGAAACCACAGTTGTCATGCAGTGATGGCTTTATACCTTGTTAGTCCCTGAGGAAGGAGCTGGGCTTTTACTCCGAAACGCATTGGGATTAAAGCCATCACTGCATGACAACTGTGGTTTCCTCATCTTATTTCACCGAACAATGTGCAGCCGGATCCAGGAAGCACTGACCTTTATTCTCTGTATTCAATTCACCCTTCGATGTCTCATGGAATGCGGCAGCACGGTTTTTAACCCTTCGTCTTTCCTACTTTACTTTTCTGAAATAAAAACCTTTGGGGTTTAATTGACTGTAAGCCATAATCATCAACATTAGCATAAAAAACACTTGAAATAGATCACTCTGTTTGTACTGACTCTA
The DNA here is from genome assembly GCA_033576535.1 of Allobates femoralis. NCBI lineage: Eukaryota > Metazoa > Chordata > Amphibia > Anura > Aromobatidae > Allobates > Allobates femoralis. The sequence goes on from JARQOC010000002.1 coordinate 176,450,970, forward strand.
TACAATTTATGCGTTTCACTTAATGCATTGAATTACTAAAATAAATTAACTTTTTGATGATACTCTAATTCATTGGGATGTATATATTTGATATATATACATATATATTCTAGATTATACAATCTAGATGGGTGCCCGATGCTAATGCATCGGGAGGGTGGGATGTCATGATGGGGACAGGCTTTGTCATACTTATAACAACACCATATTGCACTGCATAGTTACTTTATATATCTATTATATAATCGCGAATCGGAAAAGCGCCCCTCCGCGCGCTACTTCCGGCGTGGTCATGTGGATACGAATTTAACATTGGGCGCAAAGCGCCCAATGCTGCGCGAGCAATGGCCGCGAGGCCATTGCGAGTCGCTGGCCCAGGGCGAGCAATGGCCGCGAAGCGGCCATTGCGAGCCGCTGGCCCAAAATCCATCCACAGCCCGGCTACAACCTTAGCGATTTACCGCTCAGGTAGCGCGAGCAATGGCCGCGAGGCCATTGCGAGTCGCTGCCTGAGCCGCAATTCGCTCCCCGGGGACCATGGAGCCGAGGCGGCATTGCCGCCTCCGCTCCCCGCTACACACAATTCGCCACCCCCCCCCCCCATGTCCGCACAGCCCGCCCCCATCAATGTCCCCACAGCCGACCCCATGTCCGCACACCCACCCCCATGTCCGCACAGCCCACCCCCATGTCCGCACAGCCCACCCCCAGCAATGTCCGCACAGCCCGCCCACATCAATGTCCGCACAGCCCACCCCCATGTCCGCACAGCCGACCCCATGCCCGCACAGCCCGCCCACATCAATGTCCGCACAGCCACACCCCCTGTCCGCACAGCCGACCCCCATGCCCGCACAGCCGACCCCCATGCCCGCACAGCCGACCCCCATGCCCGCACAGCCGACCCCCATGCCCGCACAGCCGACCCCCATGCCCGCACAGCCGACCCCATGCCCGCACAGCCCACCCCCATGTCCGCACAGCCCACCCCCATGTCCGCACAGCCGACCCCCATGCCCGCACAGCCGACCCCCATGCCCGCACAGTCGACCCCCATGCCCGCACAGCCCACCCCCATGCCCGCACAGCCCGCCCCATCAATGTCCGAAAAAACCCCCATGTCCGCACAGCCGACCCCCACTAATGTCCACACAGCCCCCCCCATGTCCGCACATACTTACATGTCTTCTTAGTCATCTGATCGTCCGTCCGGCCAGGCGTCCTCTTCGTCCGGCCAGGCGTCCTCTTCGTCCGGCCCCGGGGATCTTCTGTCTTCTTCCAGCTCCGACGTCCTCTTCTCTTCTCATTCAGGTACAATGGACGACAAATCCGCCATTGTATCTCAATGAGATATGAGCGGCTCTTCTGATTGGTCGCTGTGTACTGCCCTCAGCCAATCAGAAGAGCCCCTCATTGAGCTCGAATTCTGATTGGTCGGCGCCCAATCCGAAATCGGGCTCACTGCCCATAGACATGTATTAGCGGTGTGTCCGCGATTTTACGGCCGACAAATAGAACCAGGTGGCCGGCCATAAAATCGCCGACACACCGCTAATGTATGTCAATGGGAAAAATAGCGGACCTGAATGAGAACTGTCTCACTTAACATAAATAATAAATTAAATAATAAATAAAATAATTTAAAAAGAATTAAAAAATAATAAAAAATAATAATAAAAAAATAATAAAAAATTAAATAAAAATAATAATAAAAAAATAAAATATATGCTAATCAGCTCTGCCATTTTGGCGGACCACAATGAGAACTCTGTCTCACTTAAAATAAATAATAAAATAAATAATAAATAAAATAATTTAAAAAGAATTAAAAAATAATAAAAAATAATAATAAAAAAATAATAAAAAATTAAATAAAAATAATAATAAAAAAATAAATATATGCTAATCAGCTCAGCCCTTTTGCCGGACCACAATGAGAACTGTGTCTCACTTAAAAAAAATAATAAATTAAATAATAAATAAAATAATTTAAAAAGAATTAAAAAATAATTAAAAATAATAATAAAAAAATAATAAAAAATTAAATTAAAATAATAAAAAAAAAATAAATATATGCTAATCAGCTCAGCCCTTTTGGCGGACCACAATGAGAACTGTGTCTCACTTAAAATAAATAATAAATTAAATAATAAATAAAATAATTTAAAAATAATTAAAAAATAATAAAAAATAATAATAAAAAAATAATAAAAAATTAAATAAAAATAATAATAAAAAAATATATATATGCTAATCAGCTCAGCCCTTTTGGCGGACCACAATGAGAACTGTGTCTCACTTAAAATAAATAATAAATTAAATAATAAATAAAAGAATTTAAAAAGAATTAAAAAATAATAAATAATAATAATAAAAAAATAATAAAAAATTAAATAAAAATAATAATAAAAAAATAAATATATGCTAATCAGCCCAGCCCTTTTAGCGGACCAGAAGGAGAACTGTGTCTCACTTAAAATAAATAATAAATTTTATAATAAAATTATTTAAAAATAATTAAAAAATTATAAAAAAATAATAAAAAAAAAAATTAAAACTTATAAAATATTACAAAAAATAATAATTAAAAAAAAAATCTAATAATAATTATATTACTGCTAATAATAATGATATTAATGCTAATAATTATGCTATTAATGCTAATAATAATGCTAATAATGCTAATAATTATGCTATTAATGCTAATAATTATGCTATTAATGCTAATAATAATAAGATTAATGCTAATAATAAGCGGCCATTGCGAGCACTCAGCCCCAATAAGTATTGAACGCGCCCCAAAAAGTATTGGACCCCCCCAAAAGTATTGGACCCCCCACCCAAAAGTATTAGACCCCCCAAAAAAGTATTGCACCCCAAAAAAAGTATGTGACCCCCCCAAAAAAAGTATGTGACCCCCCAAAAAAAGTATGTGACCCCCCCAAAAAAGTATGTGACCCCCCCAAAAAAATTATGTGACCACCCAAAAAAAGTATGTGACCCCCCAAAAAAAGTATGTGACCCCCCAAAAAAGTATGTGACCCCCCAAAAAACTATGTGACCTCCAAAAAAAAATATTGGACCCCCCAAAAAAAGTATTGGACCCCCAAAAAAAGTATGTGACCCCCCAAAAAAGTATGTGACCCCCCAAAAAAGTATGTGACAAAACAAAAAAGTATGTGACCCCCCCAAAAAAGTATGTGACCCCCCAAAAAAGTATGTGACCCCCCCAAAAAAAGTATGTGACCCCCAAAAAAGTATGTGACCCCCCGCCAAAAAAAGTATGTGACCCCCCCCAAAAAAGTATGTGACCCCCCCAAAAAAAAGTATGTGACCCCCCAAAAAAGTATGTGACCCCCAAAAAAAGTATGTGACCCCCAAAAAAAGTATGTGACCCCCCAAAAAAAGTATGTGACCCCCCAAAAAAGTATGTGACCCCCAAAAAACTATGTGACCTCCAAAAAAAAGTATTGGACCCCCCAAAAAAAGTATTGGACCCCCCAAAAAAAGTATGTGACCCCCAAAAAAGTATGTGACCCCCCAAAAAAGTATGTGACAAAACAAAAAAGTATGTGACCCCCCAAAAAAGTATCTGACCCCCCCAAAAAAGTATCTGACCCCCAAAAAAGTATGTGCCCCCCCAAAAAAGTATGTGACCCCCCAAAAAAAGTATGTGACCCCCAAAAAAGTATGTGACCCCCCAAAAAAGTATGTGACCCCCCAAAAAAAGTATGTGACCCCCAAAAAAAGTATGTGACCCCCAAAAAAAGTATGTGACCCCCCCAAAAAAGTATCTGACCCCCCAAAAAAAGTATGTGACCCCCAAAAAAAGTATGTGACCCCCCAAAAAAAGTATGTGACCCCCCCCAAAAAAAGTATGTGACCCCCCAAAAAAAGTATGTGACCCCCCCCAAAAAAGTATGTGACCCCCCCAAAAAAGTATGGGACCCCCCCCAAAAAAGTATGGGACCCCCCAAAAAAAGTATGGGACTCCCCAAAAAACTATTCACACCCCCCGAAAAGTCCTCACACCAGCTATAACTACTATAATCAAATTAATGCACATTCTAGAATCCCGATGCATTTGCATCGGGCTCACAGCTAGTATATATATATATATATATATATATATATATATATATATATAATCCCCACATAATTGATTTAATTAGAATGCAAAGACATGGCGGAAATCACATATGTCTTTTAAAAATACGTGAATTGGAGTGGATCCACCAACTAACAACATTGAAGCCAAACAGTCTAAATGGGGATTATAAAATCTCTTGTTTTTTGTAAATACAATTGTGTTGAGCCCTTCTTTTAGTTTGATGTTAATCAACTCCATTGTACTAATGCTTGTAATTAAAAATGTTATACATATATGTTTTTATATTGGTTTACTCATATTTTGATTTTTGTTTACAGGCACTGTGAATAAGAAACTACTCACTACACCATCTAGTGACAGTATTATCTCTTTGCTTTCTTTTTGATTATTTTTTATATAAATGTAATGACTCTTGCTTGTGACTTATTAATGTCCTGTTATATGTATAAATGAAACTATAATTACTGTATGCAATATAGGGATTTGCCAGTCCCTACGTATCTTTTAGTAGCATGGCTTTGGGCAAGGTTTATCTGGTCAAGTGACAGAATGGCTAGCATGGAGGATGGCGGCTTGAAGGACTCAGCCTCCGCCAATGCTGAATGCCGCGGGTATTGGGTATGCCCTTGCACCTAACTGCCACTAAAAGTGTGACTATGACTACTAAGATATCCCAGTGAAACCCTTATAGCCGGAGTTTTAAGTGTGGACTGACATCCTGTAATAGGTATTAGATTAAAGATAGTACTATAATGAAATATAAAATATAATAAGCATGGACAAAGAATTGATAATCTGTCAGTGTTTGCATATGGTCACTGGGAAGAAAAATAAGATTAAAATAATCCACAATATAATGGTATCCAAGGCTGTCACAGATTAGATCAACAAAGAAGCATAAACTACTTCTGTCTGTCTTGAATTCAAATATTTTTTTACAACATTCTTCTTCACATATATGCAGGGTCTTGATGAAGTAAAAAACACACTTGGCCTGTGAGAGACAATTTCTTGTTCTTTTTGCTCTTCTTTATAAAGTCCATGCGACGTGTATAGCCTCTCTATACCAAATGGGTGTTGCTCCTATGGTGATCTTATTTGGAGAGTAACCGCAAGATGTAATCTGTCAAAATTAAAAGGGGACAATCAGTCAGTCCATAGCTGGATATATCTAAAATTTCATATTCTATCTAGATTTGTAAAAACCCTTGAATAGAAATTCTTCATTTAGGCAATCAGGAGTCACACTCTTGAGATCAAAGATTCTACTTTCCTGCATTTAGAGATTGTACTCCTTAGGGACTAAATCTCTCCCAGATGTATTTTGCCATGGTTGATTCATGTTCGTGTGGTTACACACCTTTTAAATGGTTTTAAATTCCTTTTTGTACACTTTATGCAAATAAACTTTGTCAATTTTCACCTCAAAATTGATTGTGCTTGTTCCCAGTCAAAAAAATCCACGTTACTTATTTCTTTTTATAATTCATGGTTTTATGTGTCACTGATGATCACGCTATGGTGACACCCTACACCTGATTTTTGAAGTCCTCTACAGGTAGGGCTAGACCTCCAAGACAGCATAGTGTGAATGGGCAGCTTGTAGTGGAGCTTTGGCTGGGATGGGGAGTGTTGGAGCAGTCTATGAGGGGCATCGGGAACAGAGAGGAATGACACAAGCACACTGTAAAGTCTCTTTTACCTTTTACTGATGGTACGCAGGTAAAGATGTCCAGGTCACTGACAGGTGACCAGGTTGCACAGTGGTTCCCCACAGCAAATGGGTATAAGGCCTCCTCTGTTCCTTTGTAGTGATCGAAGCACAGCCTGCTTGCAGCCACACTTGCCTCCTCTCTCTCTTCCTGACTTTGATGTCTATCTCTCCTCCTGTGCGGTCTCCGGGTTACCCTCTCTAATCACTGCGGTGATGCACTGCTGTGTCTGGCTCCCTCTCTTGACCCACATGGGAAACCGAGTGGCTGAAGCCTCCACGATGTGACAGGGTTTTCTGTGGTCCTAGAGTATCCCACAGGTGCGGATCCCCAATATCCGGTACTTCTTTGGGTGAACTTCCTCAAGTTCCTCACTCCCTTTCTGCTATCTGCTCCTTGCCTTCTGTCCCCACTTAGGCTTGCGGGACGTAGAAGGGCCACTCCGGGTCACTGGTTCGGGCCTAACCACGGCACCGACCACCAGGACATCTTCGCAGCTCTCCTAACGTCTGCACACTCTGACTAATTTCTCCCCCAGCAGCAGTATTTATAGGAGATCTTGCCTAAGGGCAGCAAGTTAGGCTCACCCTACTGTGCCGGGGTGGAAGATGTTGCATGTAGTAGGTACCTGCTGTGGAAACTCAGCTGTGCATTAGAGAAGCCTGTGGCTACCTGCGTGAGCAGGGAGCCACACTGTCATAAGACGGTAACACGCAGGTGAGGGAGTACCAATATGGCTGCCGACATTCTTGCTGTGCAATTGCACATGCGCGAGATTTAGGGTGTCACGTAATGAGTCATTGCTATTTTTTCTATACAGACATGAGCAGTTCATGCGTTCATTTGAATGTCGAAAACATGGCGATAGCATGTATACACATGTCACTAACTGCGTGGTGAGTTTTTCATAATTAATATTTTGCACATGTGCACCAATTATTCAATTTATGGATTGCTATCAATTTTTAAGGGTTTCTATCTGAACACTATATATTTATTAATATCATGGAACATTGATGTAATGCACTTTACTTGAAGCATAGTATCTTTATATATGTGATTTTGAACACTGTATACACTGATGTATTTTTCACTAATTTGTTTATTGAAAGCCCTGATGTGGGTCCTATTTATATGTGTCCCCTAGACTATGACTATTACCGCATGACAGAGGTAGTGGAAACGTTTCGGTCCTGGGTGAATGAAATTCACATTTTTTTTCTATGAAGGAGTGCTGCCATCCATTTTTTACAATCTATATATACACTGTGTTCCAAATTATTATGTAAATGTTATTTTTCTCTGATTTTTCTAAATGGTTGGTGCAAATGACAGTCAGTGTAATAAAAGTGATCACCCGTTAGAGTATACATCAAATTTTATTGAAGAAATCTCCCTATGACAACAGTATAATTTTCAAAATAAAAAAAAACTCTAAAAGCACTGTTCCAAATTATTATGCACAGTAGAGTTTATAAACATTTGATATGTTTGAAAGAACTGAAAATGCTCATTTGTTGAATTTGCAGCATTAACAGGTTACATTCACTGAAATAAAAAGCTATTTAACTCCAAAACATCCTAACAGGCCAAGTTACCGTATATACTCGTGTATAAGCCGAGTTTTTCAGCCCAAAAATTGGGCTGAAAAGTCAACCCCCTCGGCTTATACACGGGTCAATACAGTATGTGGTGTGTGGGGGCTGTGTACAGGTGCTGGGGAGGCTTGAGGAGGCGGGGGGAGGCTGCTGACTGAGCAGCCCGTCACGTGGTGCCGCTCATTAGATATGCACGGCTCCCCCGCCCATCACAGCGGCAGGGGGAGCCGTGCATACAGCCCCCAGTGGTAGTATACAGGCAGCCCCTCTCCTGCTGGCACTCGCCCCCCATACTGTGCGGAGCCCCCCACACTGTGCAGAGCCCCCCGGCTGCATTATCTTACCCTCCAGCGTCTTCATCACTGCGGGTCCTCCAGTCCTTGCTCGCTCGCTGTGTTCGGGTCTCACGTGACCCGGCGTGATGACGTCATCCCACTGCGACCACCGGGTCACATGAGACCGGGAACACAGCGCGCGAGGATGGACACGAGGGGCGCGCGGTGATGAAGACGCTGGATGGTAAGTTAATGCAGTGGGGGGGCTCTGCACAGTATGGAGGGCTCTGCACAGTGTGGGGGGCGGGTGCCAGCAGGAGGAGGGCTGCATCACATAGTGCACTGCATCCCGCGGCTGGGGGAGCAGTGCGCTATCTGATACAGCCCCCTCCTGCCGGCACTCATCTGCTGTATACTACTGGGGGCCTGCTGTATACTACTGGGGGCCTTCTGTATACCACTGGGGGCCTGCTGTATACCACTGGGGGCCTGCTGTATACCACTGGGGGCCTGCTGTATACCATACTGCTGGAGCCTGTATACCACCGGGGAGGCCTGTATACCTCACTGCTGGGGGCTGTATACAATACTGCTGGGGGCTGTATACCACTGGGGGAACCTGTATACCTTACTGCTGGGGGCTGTATACCTGTCCTGGTGGCTGTATACCATACTACTGGGGCCTGTATACCACTGGGAGGGCCTATATACCACACTGCTGGGGGCTGTTTACCTCACTGCTGGGGGTTGTATACCTGTGCTGTGGTCCACCCTCGGCTTATACGCGAGTCAATAAGTTTTCCCAGTTTTTGGGGGCAAAAGTAGGGGGGCCGGCTTATACACTGGTCGGCTTATACACGAGGATATACGGCACATGTTAACACAGGAACCCTTCTTTGATATCACCTTCATAATTCTAGCATCCATTGATATTGTGAGTTTCTGGAGAGTTTCTGCTTGTATTTCTTTGGAAGATGTCAGAATAGCCTCCCAGAGCTGCTGTTTTGATGTGAACTGCCTCCCACCCTCATAGATCTTTTGCTTGATTATACTCCTAAGGTTCTTTATAGGGTTGAGGTCAGTGGAAGAGTTTATCTCCTTTTATGCCCACAGCAGCCAATGGCACAGAGGTATTCTTTGTAGCATGAGATGGTGCATTGACATGTATGAGGATGATTTTGCTCCCAAAGGCACGTTTTTGCTTTTTGTATCGTGAAGAAAGTTCTCAGGAACCTTAAAGCGGCCTACCAGCTGTTTATAAATATAGTCTCGTCTGTGCTCTGTCTCTTTCTGTGGTGCGCTCTCCCTTCCCCGGTGTGTTCTCAGTCCCCCGGAGTGGTTTCTCTCCCCATATGCTCTGCCCCGTTGCGGTCTCACTCCTCCCCATGAATTCTCCCCCCCACTGTGCTCTTTCTTCCCAGGTGTTGTCTCTCTCTTCCCCCATGCACTCTATGTTCTGAGAGGTCTCTCTCACTCCATGAACTCTCACCTCGGAATGGTCTGTCTCCCTCCATGCACTCTACCCTCGGTGTGGTCCTTCTCCATGTGCTCTTTCCCTGGTGTGGTCTCTCTCCCCATGTGCTCTACCACTGATGCGGTCTCCCTCCCTTCATGCACTCTCTGTCCAGAGAGGTCTCTCTCCTCCCATGTGCTCTCTCCCTCTGGTGTGGTCTCTATTCCCCATGTGCCCTTCCCCCGGTGCAGTCTCTGTATTCCATGTGCTCTCCTCCCAGCCTGGTCACACTACCCCCATGCGCTCTCCTCCCCAGTGCAGTATCTCTCTTTGGTGTGCCCCAGAGTGCTATCTCTCCCTCCAATTCACTCCCGCGTGTGCTAGCTTTATTCTGGTGTGCTCTCCCTCCTGTGTTCTATCTCTCCCCCAGTGCACTCTCCTCTCTGTGTGCTGTCTCACCTCTGTCTCTCCAAGGGCAGCAGGCCTTCCACGGTGGAACTCATATGGGAGGAAGAGTTCCTCCTCCTATATGCATTTCACAGTGGAACTCAAGTAGGAGGAAGTAGTGAAGGCCGTGGTGAGGTAAGGATGGAGGTAGTCTTAGTCAATACGCATGTGGGTGCTATGTTTGGACACTCTGTCTACTTTTGCACATGACAGAATGTACATAAATGGTGGGTGTATATGCACAAACGCCCCTGTGACAACATGGACTCTTTTAATGTATAACATAGGATAGGTTTCTTATGTAGCCAGACAATATTTAACATAGTAACATAGTAACATAGTTTTTAAGGTGGAAGGAAGACTTTAAGTCCATCTAGTTCAACCCATAGCCTAACATGTATTTTGTTTGCTACCTTGTGATAAGCCACTCATTGTTCCTACAAGATTTGTAGATGCCTGCTAGTGTTTAACGTTTGCAATGTAATTATCTCACCCCTTTGTCAGAGAAGGTCAGAGGCTCAGAGAACTTAATTATGCTAACCGTCCATGGTATTAATATGTGTACTGATAGATTCTATGTAAGTTATCTGTTTTTGAGTCTCCCCTGCCAGCAATGCAATACTACTAGAGATATTGTGTATGTGGCTTGAAATCTAGCCAATGAGAGCACAGTCTTAGTAAACCAATCGTGAAGTTCCTAATGTTTGATTGAGTGGTCAGGGTGGATATAAGCAGACTTCTTCATTATCCAGTGTAATTTGTTTTGTGGCCTCAGTCTAGAGGTGCACAAGACTTGATACATGCTGCTAATCTAGGATCTACGGATCCAATTGGCAGGCCATAGTTCCAGGCCTAGGCACTTCGGTGCTGACCAAGGTGATTAAAACCTGGATTATATTACCAAAAGGACTGCAGCATCGAATGTTGGGATTCGGCTGAGATATCAAAGGCTACATATGGAAGTAACACAGGTTGGGAAAATCCAGTCACCAGGCTACATACTTTGCTGTGCTAGCTCAGATTCCTAAATCTAGCATTATTCCTTTCTCAGTGGGTGCCAGCCAAAAGTGTGATGCTGCTGGTTTGGAGTAAGTAGCCTTGGAAGCTCTGAGGCACGGATATTCTAATCCCTGGTGAGCCAGCGGAAGGGTGAGAAACTGTTGCCTGTTACATTTTGTGTTTTGCTGGTTATGTGTTATATGCTGTTAACTGTTTGGGAATCCAATAAAGCCTTAATATTGTGGTCCCTTCACCATATGTTGTCTGAGAAGTGTTCTGCCCACAGGTATGGAGCTCGGGGGTTCAGTTTGGGATGACCCCTGGTCCATGTTGTCTTTCTAAAGGCGGCTGTGCCAGCGGATGACAGCACCCACTGACCCCCATATCTTCACAGCCACCACCATGTTTGATCACCCTGTCATACCAGTGCAGTTGTCCAAATATGGCAGCTACATGCACAGGGTTCTGAGGCGGTGCAGCAGTGGCGGTGGAGACACTGGAGGCGACGTAGGAGGAGGCAGCAACAGAGGAGGACCCGGACTGGGAGGACAGCAGCAGTGTGCGGCCGGCGGCAAATTGGCACACCCTTTACTTGTGTGCGCCAGTATGGTGGCTGCTTTTCTTTTCTGTCTTTCAGGTACCAGTCAGCTGACCAAACCTAGTCGATGAGGTGGCATCTATCAGGGACATCGACGGCAATTATGTAAGTAGATATATACAGTATAGCAAATGTTTTTCACTCTGCAGCCAAGAGAGGAGTTTAATAGAGACAGAACAACCCCTTTAAGCCCTGTGCACCTTGTTTATATGGGGATCTATAAAAACTATGGATATCATGAATTGCTTTACATAAAGGAACTAGGACAGAAAATTATGCCTTGATGATTGCATGGACAAAGCTTCTGTGTCAATGTGATCAACAGCCAATTCTGTTTATGATGAGTCTGTAACAACTGTAGAATCAAAGGCAAGTGAGCTCCATATATTTGTTTATCAAAGTCCCCTTACTAAAGGGTAAAATATAGGGTTACCATGGCAACCAGGAACCTAAGAAAGACTTCTAAATCTGCTATAGTAACTGTCAATTAGTCTATACCTTAAGTCCTGCCCAAAGAACCCTAAAAATATAGCTTTTTTCTTTATTTAAAGTTTGATTCACAATAATTTGACAATAAATAAATATTAATACATATCAATCCCACCCATTAAGAAACAAACAATTATTTAAAAATTACATTGTTTAATTACCACAGTGAAAAAAAAGATTGGACCTCAAGCATCAAAATGTGCTTAAAAGAGAACCTGTCATTCTCAGAAACAAGATTTTATTGCAGGTTAGTGGAAATCACAGGTAAACTAAATGGTATACAAGTCATGTCTGGCTGCATTATTTGTACAGTGGCTACAAGAAGAAGAGGACATAATAATCTTCTTACTGCTACTCACTTCCAGTCATCGGCCATTGCAAGGAGCTGGTACAGTCACCAGTGTGCACCTGCTGTAATTATGTCCCGCAATATTGATTGCTCTGCACACCCAAGCTGCAGGGCAGTTATTACAGAGTGTTCACAGCATATTGACATAGCTGCCAACCATCCCAGATTATGTAAAACTATCCACATTTAAGGGGGCAGTCCCGCTATCCTGGCAGGTCAGGGCTTTGTCCCAATTTCCGAAACTCACTTTCTTAATAATAAATAAAAAAAAACCCTAACATTTATGAGAAAGGAACTTGGTTAACAATTTACAAGCTGGGATGGGATTATTGCCAGGTAAAAGCCGAAGTAAAATGTTCGTGCTACTGGCCTTGGTTTTAACCCAAGCAGATGGCTCTCCAACCACTTGCTTTCTTTCAAATCACTGCAATATTTATATTCTACTTCTTAATGGTCAGCATAAACCAATCTGTGTTGCTACATCACATGGAAAAAGCGATTGGAGAATGGGCCTCTCACCTAAGTATAGGGGCCTATCTGCAGTGCTCCACTGTGGAGAAAACAAACTGCAGCCCAAACATTAAATCCCCAAGTATATAACAATTTGGATGTAAAT